>VZRJ01011027.1:412861-738134 GCA_013397565.1 Ptilonorhynchus violaceus | reverse complement strand
AGTGTTTGTGGGAGAGAGGATACACCACTGCAGAAACCTGGGCGGGCTGTCGTGTTTCTGAAAGGTTTGGAACCATGCTGAAGATACTTCTTTAGGAAATTGTCTTCCGTGGGATGGATCCTACTACACTACAGAAAGAACTCTCTTTATCCCATGAGGTGGCAATAAGAACTCTTAATCATAACATTAGAATCTCATGTTTATGTCCTTTACGTGATCAGGAAGAAGGATTGGAATGTATGGGGGGAGTATGATATTTGTATATTATGCCTTAATATTTTCATTATTTTTTCATTCTTTCTATTCTTAGTAGAGTTAGCAAATAAATAATTTAATCATTTTCCAAGTTTGCAGCCTGTTTTTGCTGTCTCTTCTCCTCTGAAGAACTAAGCATGGGGATCTGGAGTTTGCCTCCAGGTTAACCTATGACAGTATGTGAAACAGAGAATGCCAAGCAAAAGAGCCTGTACTTGTGGTGCCAGCTGCTGAGAATCAGCCTTGTTGCTGAAAGCCGTGCCTTGATGGGGCCAGAGCTGCTGGCAGGTCTCACACCATCCAGGGTGCAACTGCCCCCATAACAATGACCTACACCAGTACTTCTGATTTGCCTGGGAAAATAATTCTGATTCTGCTGGTTATCATCCTTACTGTGCCCCTGAGCAAGTGGTGAAATGCTCCTGTTCTTAATTTCCACTCTATGACTAATTTGAGCCATTTGTTCAGTGCTGGAAACTGATGAGTACACCATCTGCCATTTTATTATTATTTTAATTTTTATTGCTATTATTTTTTGAAACAACACTAACAGTAAAAGTAGCATAAAAACACAGCAGGGCAGAAGGTTCCTGGCACCTGATGTGACCACTAAATCACAAATAGCTTTGAGTCCAATATTAGTTCATAACACTCTCCCCAGTACACAGGATCACAGAATGGGTCAGGCTGGAAGGGACCACAGTGGATTATCTATTTCAACCTCCCTGCTCCATCAGGGTCATCCCAGAGCACAAAATTTCAACCAGATGGTTCGCGAATATCTCCAGTGAGGGAGACTCCACAACCTCTCTGGGCAATCTGTTCCAGTGCTTGGTCACTTACACAGTAAGGAAGTTCCTCCTCAAATTCAGATGGAACTTCCTGTGCATCAGTTTCTGCCCTTTGCGTCTTGTCCTACTGCTTGACACCACTGAGAAGAGCCTGGATCCATCCTCTTGACACCCTCCCTTCAGATACTGATAGACACTGATGATGTTTCTCCAGGCTAAACATTCTAAGCTCCCTCGGTCTTTCCTAACAACTGAGGCGGTGTCTGTAGCCTTCAGGTCAATTACAGAAGAATTGGTTATTAGCAAACTCTATGTTCCTATTCTCTAGTATGTGTGACACATGGATTTCACCTTCGTGCATTCTCACACAACTGTTTGGGCCAGAGTCTTTATGTTCCGAGGAAAACCAGAACACATAACGGCAGCACAAATAATGGAGGAAATTAAGAAATTTTTGCATGAGATAATGGATCCTAATTATTCTGCTGCTAGACTGCTGGACCCAGCCACCTGCTTGTACTTTCAGCAAAGGTATCAAACTGCTTATTTCCTGGACTCTGCCATCCTGAGGTATAATCTTCAAAAGTTCCTAAGAGGAAAGACCTACAAGGGCCAGAGGGCAAAATTTAGAAACCCCGTACAGCTGAGGGTCATGGGATGCAAGGAAGCACCTAACCAGTGATGATAAATAGCCCAGACCCTCTGAGGAAACTAGATGCTTAAGTTTTCTCTGTCATGAGATACTGGGGCTTCTCCCTGATGATGAGGTTGCAGGGGCATCTTGGTTTTTGTATGTGGTTTCAACTGATCTTACCAGGTGAACCACAGCTTAAAAAGAATCAGTAACACAAAATTTTGGCTGTTGTTGGGTCCAATGTTTCCCGTGGCTTGAGGACCACAAGTTCGTAAGCTGCACAACCAAATATGAGTTAGTGGGTATTTCACCAGATATTTGACAGGCCTCAGCAGACAATTCAACTCCTAAAAGGCTCTCTCTTCCCAGGCAGCTATTAACAAGACCCATTGCTGGTTTGCATTACTTGTAGAAACTGTAAGAAAATATAACAGCATATGAAGGTTAGGACTCCACTAAGTGAGGCTGCCTGCATTAATTTTATTACAGCTCTTCCAAAACTGATCCAATTCGAGAGGCGACTACATCTAAAATGCTGATAGTCATCCCTGTAAATTGAGAACTGACACCATTGCCTCAGTCAGACCACACCATTCCCTCAGCTCTCTACTGAAATACCTGAACATGCCATTGCTGGTCACAGAAACGTCAGAAGGTGTTTTGGTTTGCTGCAAGGAGAGAAAGTGTGGCAATTTTTCTTTAAATAAAGTCTGAAACAGATTAGGGCAGCAATATGCTGACTGTGGGTGTCCAGCCAGCAAAACAGCATTGAGGCCTTTCTCTCTTCTGTCTAGACTTGTGAAAAAAGGTGTTCTTTCAGGTCACACAAGCTAGCATCATTTGAAACATCCCACCACGCATCTAACAAAGCATTAGCTAAACAAATTGGAAACTGCAAATGTCAAAGTACCATGCCAACAATCAGAATAAAAGTATAAATACCTTACTTGTTTCCAAAAATTAAATTTTGATTTGTGTTTATACATATCACCATCTGCTTATTTAACACCAAGCTCTCATTCTTACCCCTTTTTACATCTCAGGGCCACCTAGCCACTTCAGACACCCAGACTTCAAATGACTTATTATGGGTATGGAAGGCATAGCACAGCTGGAGACATTTTTTCCATTTCAAATAGCTTTACTAAAAGCTATACCTACTAATGCAACCAACATTGTGTAGCACCACAATGATATATTGTAAAGCACAAAACAACCCATGCTGATTTCCTTACAACATTACCCTAATTTTACTCTGCTAAATTAATCATACTCTTTGGTATAATTTTATTTTGATTCATGTTCCCTTACTGAGTAGCCCTATACAGAGGGATCCACTCATTTCCTTTGCTAAAGACAAGCACCAAGGACTGGTTTGTCGGACTCCAGTCTTGCAGTTGCCCATGATACATAAAAATTAGGTGCCAGGATTTTAAGCTCGCCTCTTTTGCTTAGCTTACAGCAAGTCCTCATCCATGCTAAGGAGGCAATTCTTTATTCTGCAATGAGCTCCAAGTTGCTCGAATACAATGAAGGCCAAGCTTTCAAAGAAAGGAAAACACAAACACTTTGGCAAACATAAGGTGGCAAAATTTTTTTTAGCTGGACTGGCACATGCTTGCAAACACACAATGTGCATTCCTTTGAAAACACATTTTAAACAGTGCCTGCTTTGCATACTAAGTGGACTACATCTGCCTTTCCACTGTCAGGGCCCCGTTTTCTGCCTTTTTTCACAGCTCAGGGGTACCCAACTGCTTTAAGCACACGGCCTAAAAATATGCAACATACTTAACTATAGAGGGCTTTAAAATAACCAGAGATTTTTTCTATTTAGTTATAAATTTGAAATAAAAAGGTGAAGTATGGATTACTAACAAGAGTTCAATGTCAAAAGTAAAGCAGCATTCAGCAGGATGTACGGCAGTAGTGGAGGGTCTACTGGGTCACTATGGACTTGATGAAGAATTAGGCTATGACAAACTTGTGGCCTACAGCCTACTGCATCCCTGCCTTGTTGTCAGCACCGCCCTAGTCCACTGTCCTCAGTTTTAAGATACCATTTAATCCACCAACATGCAGAACTAAAGACACATACACACATGACAGTGACGATGCTCCTCAGCAGAGGACACAGCACAGAGCTCACAGCAAAGGCAAGGGATGGCTCAGGTGACTTTTTACGCTGTTGGTGCTCTGCTCTGTGTTTGCTTTGCATCAGTGATCACAGTGGCACTCACAACAATACATTTTTGTAACAACCTGTGTGCTACCTGGCCAATTCTGCACAGCTTAAGCCAGCCCTCATATCACTATAAAGGTCTGTCTGACTCTCTAACATGCTATAAGAAAAATCGTAACTTGGGGATTGAGAAAGGCAGTCTGAATTCAGTGTAGGGTTTTACCTCATAAGAAGTAAATAAATATATATGTAGATATAATTGAGGAAAAAAAGCTCTTTTCTCCATGGACATCATCCTTCCTGAACAATGAAGGCTTCATCCCTCAAAGTGCAAAGTACCTGGGCTCTGGTGCACTTACCCTTTCTCTTGATTTCAAATACCTGAATGATCTCATTAGGATTACTCACATCCTTAGCTTCAAGCTGTGGACACAGACCTCAGAGACCTTTTCTTTAGCACTAGGCAAGTATATTAACAGTCTACAATTTCCTGGTTTCTTGAATTCTTCAATACCTTCATATATATTTTAAATGAAATTATGGGTTCCTGCCAGTTAATGGAAAGGCCACCCAAAGGAGGGTGTGGTGGTACAAGGCACTCACATCTATGTACACCAAAACAGCTGGTTGGCAGATGGACAGCCCAGAGACAAATGTTGGCAGTGGAAAGGGCGGGCGTTGCAGAGCACCTCAACTTCTGCTAAGGAAGCCAGAGAAGGACACAATTCAAAGGAGATGATATATGGAAGTTAATGAAGATGTGTCCTTTGTCAGCAATTTTATGATGGACTTTGTATGGAAACACTGCCTACAGCACTCAGATCTAACTGGCTGGCTGTGAGTTGGGCTTGGCTGGAGAGGTACTTCTCCCCAACACTTTAAAGCTAAGTTATGCAGATTGCAGTGGTGGGTACATGGGCTGGGTCACGACAAATGACTTTTTAAAACTGATCTGTCACCTTCATAACAGGAGTAACGTAGGCATATAGCAAACAAGTACTATAGCTTTGGGAAGAAACTATATTCTAGTAGAGATAAATCAGGCCTTGCCTTCTGGTTAGAATGATCTTTTGCCTTAAGAATTTCTTTTGCAGGTAACTGTTGGCAACTCCATTTTCATTACAGGAAGCTTTTCTCATTTTCTTTTGTAGTCATCAAAGTGAAGGTGGAAAGGGGGAAATCATGAAACACAGTGCCACACCACTAAAAGGTGACTGTGAATTAATATATGAGCTCCACAGCTCAGCCATTGGTTGAAATTTGTCGTTGTACAGGTTACTCTTACTAGATGATAGAGTCATATTGAAAAAAAAAAATTGAAATGAATACAATCATAATGGAAAAAACCAGCGGAGCTGCAGGCTTCTTTTACACTTCATAGAAGAAAAATGTTTTGATAAAAAATAATATACAGAGCTCATCTTGGATTTTGGTAATAATATCTGCAAAGTCAAACATGTAGTGGTAAAAATTACATCATCTGTAATCTTTATACCAACTGCTTTTCTTCAAACAACAGTAACACAGAAATGCTATTTTGAGCAGAACTAGTCACTGTATTTGTTTTCCATTAGATATACAATCTAGAATGACTCCAACAGCTAGATGGGCATGAAATTTATTAAACCCTGTATGAGCTGCATCAGCCCTAGTAACTCACTGCCTATTCTTGCTGCTCACAATATTTCAGTCAAGCTTCAGATAATACTCTGAAAAACTTGACAGGAATTAACACAATTGCTACTCAATTGTGTACAAACAAAGGAGATAATCCATGTTCACTGAGCATCCCAACCTCAGGATACTACATGCTTCTGAGCCCACTGCACTGATTTTACAAATTTCAGCACTCAGACGTGACATAATACATCCCCTTCTGCCTCTTCTATGACAAGTCTGGCCTGTACCATACGCAACACGGGGAAAAAAAAAACCCATTGAAAATGCAGACTTGAAGACATGGACTATTCTTTCTTACCTCTATTCCTTCCTTGTTTAAGGCATATTCGTCAAAGTTCAAAATAGCAGTCTTGATGGTGCGGGGAGGGGGCAGCACAGTCAAGCCAATATTAATGGCATTGCTTCGCTTTGAGTCCAACACAATGATCTCCTGTCGCTTCCCGTCCGCAGCAGTTTTCTTGGTAAAGAAGAGAACAAGGTCATTATTCCTCTGATCTGTTTTATAAAAAATAAAAAATCTCTCCTTTCACTAATGACTTCACCTACTTGAGGAAGCTGACACTGAATATAAACCTAATTTATTTGTAGTCATCAAAACAAGCTGAATTCTTCTACCACACCCTTGCTGGTATCAACATGAGCTGCCAGGATTCAATCAGAGATCTGAGCGCTGCCATGCAAAGCAGAGCTGGTCCGAGACAGTCCCCACAAGGGCAGTTTGGGGCAGGAACCAGTCTGAAAATCACCTGAAACTGTCTCTGCCAGCCCAGAGCTCTGGTGTGCAGTAGGACTGGCCAACACAGGGCTGGTGGGGCAACAGTTGGGCAGCCAAGGGGCACCAGGGCCCAATTCCCTGTTGGATGCATCAATCTGGACCCTCTCTCACCTGTGTGGCTGGCTGGGAAACAGAGAAGTTCCCATCTGCCTGCCAGCACTCTCCTATGTTATAAATACATCTCGGGCACTGGCAAAGGAGCCATAGGTGAGTCTCTGGAGGCACTGGCATGGTTTTCTGACCTCTGGCTGCCAGGGGAAAGTTATTCTACCTTGCTGCTCATGATATGTCCATCAAGTCCTTCACAGATGCAGAAAACTTTCAACCCATCTGCTTTTTTCCATTTTATTTGAGACCAGGCATATCATTGGATCTTACCTCTTATACAAATAATGAAATCACAAAGAACTAGAACAGATGCTTTAAATTCCATTCTAGAGCAGACCCAAAGAATTTCTTCCCTGTTCTCCCCATCCTTATAGAGGCAAAATGTGAACCAACTATGCAAGGTGACTCGAAACCCTTTTATATGGCATAATGTAGGGTTGAATGTGGTCTTTGCTTTTACACCTCAGCATGCCTCTCTTTCTCTGTCCCGTTATCCGCTGCTAGAAGGTGTCTCTTTGGTAACTACGTATGTCATATACTGGGTAGCTGGAAGATGAGAGGACTCTGCTTCTCATACTCAGTGTTTTTTCCTCCCTCTGCAGAGATGCAAACTTTGTAAACACGTTTTCTCTGGTTCTTCTTTCTTTGCCCTATAAGAGATGGGCTGAGGAATGCTGTCAAGCACAGGAGTGTGGGGAGAAGTCCTGCACACCGATGCAAGCAAGCAGAGATGCTTCACTACATATAAACCTGCATTGCAGGCTGCAGAGATGGGACTGTGACCTCCCTGTGGACCCTGTTACCCGGACTATGGTTTACAGCTCTAGGAGCAGCAACCTTAGCATAGAAGCACCTCAAAGGTGCAAAGAGAGAGACTAAGCAATTTCTCTTTCCAGGCTGCAATGTAGCAGCCCATACAACTGTTCAGAACAGAGAATCATCCATGCTGTCTACAGCAGTAGTGTCTTACATCTCTTGTGGATTTGGGGAAAGCCCAGGAGAAGATTTACTGCTTGAGTCTCAATCTGTGCTCAGGATTGTTTTTTAGATCATGGAGCTTTGTTCTTCACTTTCTTTGGGTCTGCACCAGAGACACTGAGACAAAAAATACCCTATTGCCAGGCCTACGTGCTGTTTCTGAATTGGAAGTTAGTAAATATGATTTCATCAAAGTACCTCCAGCTGCCAGTCAGCCCATAATGGGGAATGCAGCTGTATCATTGTAAAAATACCTTTTTCTAGCATAGCTCAGAACCTTCCTGGCACAGAAAGAGATTTGCCCACTGGACCCTGCAGCCTGCCAGCACCTGTGTGGTACCACAGGCCTTTCACCACACCAGAACAATTAACATGGTATGATGCAACTTCTGTGGGCAGATGAGACTGAAGACAAGTGCAGTTTACAGGAGCTGGGGAATACCACATGTGTTTGATCTGTGAAAGTAATAAGAGGGTTATTTTTTTAAACTCTAAAAGAAACAACAATCTTGCAGTAAACAGGATAAATTTTAGGAGGGCAAAAATAACATTTGTTTTCAATGTTTCTATATCAGTTCTGTCAGAACTGCTCTCTTCTTAACACCTTAAAAGCATCCCCAAAGCCTTCCTGAACTTTCCCTTTTTTGAGTCAGAGACTCCTTTTTTTCTTGGGGAGCTACCTGAAGGACATGAGATGCAGTTTCTCCTTTAAAGCAGTAACTTTTACTTCCTGAGCCACTAATCACATTTTCAGGACCACAGTTCGTGGCCAAGGCCACATTAAAAGCAAACAGGGTTCACCAGAGACTGCTTCCTCTTGAGTTTTTATTGCACTAAGCCTTTTTTAAACCACCACTTTTTACCTTGTCCTTTGGAGCACCGAATTACCCAGCTCCAAAGAATTTATGCAGAAGGGAAAAGGCCGGGGGAAAGGAGTTAAATTTAGGCTTCCCACATGTGGTACGGGTAAGTAAGCCTCAAATCTGCAGCTCTGTTTTTAGGCTCCAAAGTTTGACAAGAGAGACATATTCATTTGGGGGACGTAGGGCGCTCACCGCTGGGATCATTGTGATCCCAACAGTCCACACGCTCCCTAACAATGAGTTATGAAAGACAGATGAGATGCACAGGGCATGTGTGCATGGAGGTATTTTCCAGAGCCATAACTGCATATGGGATATAAAATGTTGGGGTGAGTAACCCTTTTCAAAAACAGGGGCTGAAGAGATTTTAAATCCATTCTGGGGACGATGTCTGAGTTCCAAAGAAATCCTTTCCAAATAAATAAAAGGATGAAGAAAAGAGAAAGATTTTACTACTATGAACTTTACTACCTTACCACTAGCTAAAGAATTGCTTTTTGTCTACAATGAAATTGCACACGTGGAAGTGTCTGCCTGTTAAAATAAGCTACAACTATTAATTTCTACTACAATATTAGGTGACTTCAATCTATGCTTTATAAGTTCATTAACAGAGAATGACTTCAAATGCTTGAGGGAAGAGCGAACTAGTGCACTTGATTTTATATTTTAATGTGTCACTATGAAATGTAATCCCTGAACTTCTGAATACTATATATATTATATTATGAAAGGTAAACACAAAAGTAATAATAAAATACAAACATATCAGGTGGTATAATTTGTGTGAAACAAACATTTCTGCAATGCATTAACAATTACAATGAATTTAGACCTTTACAGGACCTAACTGGTCACATTCTCTTGCTTCTGTTGAAGACTGGGTAGTCCAGACGGATTATTTAGAAACTGTTACCATCCCACAGAAGGTGACATGCAGTCTGATGAGAACATAGTCTTAAATACACCTCTTTGCTTTAATTAATATGTCAAGCAGAAAAATTTAAGTAACTTTTCAAGTGGTCATAGAAATAAATAATTATATATGAGCATCAAGTCAGAAATATCTCCTGCCTTTAAAGTTGCAGAAGTCTGCATCAGTAGTATAGAAAAATCTCCCTTAATCATGAGATGGCTTTTTTTTTTTAATTTCTATCTCAATTAGCAAGGATTTAATCCTGGAGATTTAAAATGGAATCACTCAGCTGCCACTGACTTTTCCCAGGATATATGTATGTAACCTTTTTCAGAAATTCTGGTCCACATTTATTACTTGTCTTGGCATTTATTCAAATTGCAACAAATCCTTTCAAAAGGAATATGTATCTAAGCATGTATATACACGTGTACATGAAAACAGATTCTTTCATTTTTCTCTCCTAGTTTGTATGTCTGTGGGCACATGATGGATCACTATATCCCACAGGGTACACATGAATCAGCAGAATAATACTTTCATACAGAACCAAGTGGATGGCAAAAGGGCTGAACAACAGCATTTGATTCAGGAGTGTCTGCATGTTTTCATTTCTCTTTGCAGAAAAGTAAACACTTTGAAATACTTTGCCAAAATATCTGCTTTGTTAGGTAGAGTGAGAAGGAAGGAAATACTAGACTGGCTTGGAGGGGATACCTGACCACTCTTTCTATTCACAAACACGAAGTAGAGGTGTTCTATTCTAGAAAATAAACAATCTGCAACTAAAGGTGCTCCACTAACTAAAATCAATGTGCAAGTTGCTCAGTGTGACATAGGTTTTCCTAAAATCAAGAATCTCCTCTCCCAGTCCCAACCCCCATAATCCTGTATTATATCCTACAATTTAAAATCCACTTTATTTTATTACAGTCTATTGTATTTAATGAAAAACTTCTCATGAGCCAGGAAGTAGCTGTTTATAGCTGTGTGTTGTGGAAATCACAGTGAAGGATTAGAAACTGGAGTAAAATTGGTTACAGCTGTATGAGAGAGCATATGCACAAGATAGAGCCAAGCCCCCCCCCCTACACACCCTGACTTTGCTTTTCCTCTCATCCTCCTGGACTGTTCCTTTTCCATGCATCTACTTCTATCTCTTGCTATGAAATCTGGAGATCTGACTTTTGATTTGTTGCCCTACACTCTCTTTTTCAGCTGAACCAACTGAGCTGTGAGTCAGATTTTACGATATTATAGAATAAACCTGTTTTGGATTGCAGCCATTGGACAGGAGAAACTAGACACAACGGGGAATGTGCTCCCTGGAAATAAACCAAGCAGTCTGGAAAAAGCGAGAGCTATCCTAATTTGAGTGCAATCTTCGTACGAAACCTCAAGTCTTTTAGGATTCAGTGGTCTGCTTAATTATCCCCCCTCTCACTTGATCTAAGGGCCATCTCCTACTCTGGAAGATTTGCTGATGTTCACCAAAACCAGGCAGGAGTTTCAAAAGTCAGTGTAGACTTCTACTACGGTACTCCTAGGTCCCCATTGTCTTCTCTGCAATGAGACAATGAGGCTTCTATGTCTGTGTTATGGGACAGAAAGAGAGCCAAAAGTACAACGTCTCATGCAGAGTGCAGTTATTAGTCGCCAAGGGAAAAGCAGTCACCTAAATCATTCCTCAGACTTGCACTAATTTCACAGAAACCTGCTCACTCATCTTCCAGCCAGAAGCCAAAAGCTGTGCCAAAGCATCAGGCAGGTTTGAGAAGCAAGTGTGAGGGAGGGAAAATGTCCAAAGGTAGTTTGGGAACATGCACGATGAATGACTAGAAAAGTAAACAAGTCATAATTCCAACAATTTAAAATTTTATCAAAATTTCATGTGAGAGAAAAAGATTAAGAATCAGTCAGAGTGATCCATTACCCATACTGGCATTTAGCACAAAGCTAAATTTTGGAAATGGCAAGTATGTCATCATTCCACATTCAATTCGAGGAATTAAATGTTTTATGGATCTAAGAAAGTGCTCTCATTCCTTCCATCTATGAACCATCTGTGGCAGATTTGCATTTACGGGGAGAGAGATGAGGAGTAGCACGCCACGACGTCACCAGCATTCCTTCCTCCGCAGAAAAGGAATTGGAGAGAGAAATTAATCTCAGCACTGGCCAGATGAACAATCAGCTGAATGTGTTTTTAAAGGTGCTACACCATACGTTTCAGATCTACATTCATCTGTGTCACAAAGATGAGCTGAGAACAGCGATAGCAGGATTTACGTGAGCCATCTCTGTGTACCTGTTGTTTGCTAGGTATCTGGGGGCTTGATTGTTGAAATTGCAATGTTTCCACTTGGTCAAGAAGATCAAGAATGACTATCAGAAAATTTTGAGTTAATAGCCCAGACAAGTTACACAGAGAACTTTTACTGTGAGACATCCAGACTCCCCAGAGTAAGAGCAAACAGTAACATTTATAATACATAATAGATATAACAACTTTCTCCAGCTAAGGAGAAGTAAAATACTCAAGGTGCTGACTGTTTTTTATGTTACTATTAGACATATAGGCTTACAGAGAAAACACACAAGCGATTTATTTATTTTAAGATAGATGGACATTTTTTACTAGCATTTTAACTGGAAAAAAACATTGTTTCCCTGATACCAATTATTCTGCTTAGAAGGAAAAGAGTTTATGTAGCCATGAAAAACAAACGTTCAGGCTAATAACTTTTTTAATGCTACTTCAAATTCCTACTAAACGTAACTATAAAAAGCTTCCTTTTGTTGTTGATTCTAATGTTAAACAGCCATGTCATGAGCCTTTGTGAATTTATTTTATAACAATACTGAGGAAGAGGGAATCCTAGCTACAGAAGTATTTCTTGTGCCAGCTTCTATCCTTAAATTGCAATATTGCATAAATAAAGGATTTAAAATAGGCCTGTTCACCAGTATAAAACAAAAACCCAGCATCCCTGCAGAGTTCATCTGTAAACTTGGTCCAGCTGATAATTTAATCCTTCAGAACAAAGCACATGTGTAGACTCTGCAGCGGATCCAGTTCAATATTCTAACATTTCCACATAATGATTAGGAAAATATTACCAAGTGAAGAACTGTCAAATACCCAGATATGAATCACCATGCTGTGACCTTTAAATGAATGTAACAGAAAATATTTCAGATTCCCATACCTAGTTTGGCACTCAGCTATGGACAATCTAATGTAAAATTTGTTGCTATTCGCCACCTGAATTGATATCCCACAACTGGTAGAACTGAGACAGGAGGGCAACCTGACACGTACACCATCCTAGGCTCATCTCTAGAGTCAGGCCATGGAATATCTTCTGTCATAGGCCAAGCTAGAAACACATCCAGTAATTTCCACTGGTTTTATATAAACAACATAAATCAACTAGATCTAATTCAGAATGAATACCAATACAATAGAAGAAAAATAGCAAACTGAATACAAGCTGTACCTTTGTGACAGGCAGTTCCTTGGATTTAGACTCAAAGAGATGCTCCAGTTTGGAAGTGTCCACCTTAATGGGTTCCAGTTTCGACCACAGGAATTCTCTGCAGCGTTTGTTGTTTTTACACTGCCACTCAAATGGCCGTACCTCATTCCAAAACAGACGGATGGTTTTCTTCTTTTTTATAAATGCTGGCTGACCCCTGGAAACCTGGGGTGACCCTAAACCCTGAGGAGTGCCAAACAGTGGAGGAGGAGCCAATAAATTAGCAGAGGGTGGAGGTGGAGGCGGACATCCAAACAATGGGGGAGGTGGTGGAGGAGGCAAACCCAGAAAAGAAGGTGGAGGTGGAGGAGGGGGAGCATGGGAGTCCCCAGGACCCATATCCATGTCCAACACATCTACATCATCCTCCTCCCCTAAGTCTGTAAAATCCATGTCTTTGATTTTAAGTTCTCGAGGATTAGCCATGAGCTGATCCCAGATGTAATCAGATTCCTTCTTTGGCTGTGCTGGTGTTTTCTCGGGGACCTGTTCACTGATTTCATCTTCGGGCACTGCTGTCCCCTTAGCCAGCTCACCACTGTTAAATTTTTCTGCAAAGGCTTTCACACTGCCTTGGTTGTCCAGATTTCCGATCTCCATCTTTTTGACACTTTCATCTTTGGCCTGCTTCGTGGCCTGAAGAATAGAGATCCTACTGGCTAGGCTAGTGAGTGACTCCTCGCTTTCCTCCGTCTCCTTCTTTTCCTCCTTCGCCTCCAGCTCCTTTTCCTCTTCATCTTTGGGCTTTTTGTTATGCGCATACAACATGTCCAGCATAAACCGCTTGTTGTTGAGGATGTTGCTGCACTGCTCATTCACACCAGCATCCTGAATGGTCTGTGACCATGGACCTGTAATCACACACACAGAGATGGGAAGAGTCAAGGGGAGGAAGCCAGAGCACCAAGAACACTCTTCAACCCACCAGAAAAAACATTTGGGGGAAATGTGTACAATCAGTCTGAAACTAGCAAGCAGTTACTGTGAAAATTTTGAAATAAGGTACAGCACTGATATATGGCCCCATCTTGATGGGTTGGGAGTAATTCTCAAAAAATGAAGTGGAGTATAGAATCCTGTGTAGCTCAGAAGGGACTATATAACTTTCAGGATTTGAATGTTCAGGTTTCTCCCGAAATCTGTCAGGTTTCACTTTGTACTTACTGCCCCAGCTCATTTTATACAGTGCATAAATTCTTATAATGTTTAGTATTCCAGAACAGGGCTTAAATATCATGACAATGACACAAAATAGGTAATCATCATACTCTTCACCTGGCCATTTACTGGAACCACCTCAGGAAAACGTCCATATGAAAGAGACCTTCCCTGCCTGATGTCAAGGTCAATAAGTTGCTTACTTCTCCTCCCACCCTGCTGGCTAGGCAAGGACAGCTTTCAGACCTGGCTGTTCCTCAGACCTCCTGGCTGGGTACCTGGGACATCTTCACAACACAAACTATCGGAATTCCAATACAGGCTGCACATCCAAGGCACAGCTCTCAGGGAAACTCAGTGATTGTAAACCTGGCAAGATTTTAAAAGTTGTTTATAATATGGGAACCTTTTTAAAATGCTTTTGAATATGCTGCTCATCAATCACTGTTACCCACCCTGTTATACAATGGTGTTGAAAGACTAATGGCCTTCCCACATCACTATCATTTAATGTGTCACTGTAATGAAGCTTCATCATTCTGACCACTGCCTTTCTCACCAATAATATGCAAAATACCATGTTTGAGACAGCACCATAAATAACAAATTACAGTGGTCAAACTGTAAAAATATATGATGTAAGCGTCTCTGCAACTACATTTCCCTGAATATAATACTGCTAACCAACATGGATAATGTGTCTAAAAATTATGGTGCTCCTTTTTCCAGTGGGTGTCTGATAAAGTGATCAAACACACAACAAAGATAATTCTTCTCACTTACTGTATTTCCTGCATGGAATTCCTTATGTTCTCCATAGTCCTTACACATTTTATTAATACATTTTTCACAAAATGTGCTTCTTTTATTTCATCATTTTAGTTTGATTGCTAGCCCGCCTTCCTATTGGGTCCTTATGGTTAAAAATTTTCATTTATACCTGTCAGTTGCCCTTTTCCTTAAACTCCCATTTTATCTTTGTTTCTTCACTTATGCTCCCACCTTTCTTAATACTTTGGAGTTTTAAATATCTTTTATGGCTTCCTTTGTCAACAGAGTTGTTTTCTTAACACAACATCTAGTCCTGTGCTCTGAAAAGGTGCCCTCTTGGTGAGATCTACATCCAGGGCCCCACAACTCCCTGACTGCTCTCCCTTAAAATAACACCATGTTAAAATGTAGGGCCTTGCAGTACAAAGTGTATGGACAGCAATGACTCTCGCCTCTATTCAGATCAAGCTCTAAACCACGTTGTAAAATGGGTCCAGAGGTTTAACCCGAGACAGAAGAAAGACTTTTTTCAGCAATGGATACAACCTACTTTCCTGCAGGAGGGTTGACTGCTTCCATTATCTGCTCATTTTTCCTCAGACTTGATCCATGGGATTGCTTTCTTACCAACACTTCTCACTTGAGGTAGTCTTTTAGCTTCGTCTCTGAGGTAGTTTCACTAGACAATGAGACTAGACAACTCCTTCCCCACACCATAGATTTCACCCAGCTGTGCCTTCACAGAGGATTTTCCCCTACTCCCAGCCTTTCCTTCAAAGATGGAAAGATTGCTCCCAAGATCCCTCCCACAAACCCCACTGCTCTCAGTTTCATCAGATAGGATTCTCCAGTATTTAATCCCTTTGCAAAACTTCTCATGAAAATTTGCCCAGACACAATCCCTAATTTGGGTTCCCCAAGTCTGACTCTATCTCTCCTAGCTGATCAAAGATCATTGCTGTGAAGACTCTTGCTACCTTGGTGGCCTCTTCTGCCCTCCTCTCCACAGGTAAAGCTTTGAAATACTGTTGGAGACACAAGACTTGTTGGAAGCCAAATCTGGCAGGATGGCTAGTGAAGGAGGAATCTGCACCAAGGGCTTTCTTCCTTCATCCTTAGTGCATCTGGGCAGAACCAAGCTCATAAATGGCTTGCTGGGAATGTCAGAACTGCTGGAGAATGTGCTCTTGTTTGCTTTGCGTATCTCCTCACCCACTAGAGAGCAAACAATTCACTACATGAGACCTCCTACACAGCACTAACGAATTAATCTTTGGTCTACTAGTAATGTAAGACAATTTTAGTGTGTTGATTTTAATAACAGAGTACCTTTCTTAGATCTTAGCAAAAAGTACATAGGGAGTTTAAATTAGAGTGGGAACAGGCTGGTAACAGACAAGATTAGGAGAAAAAACCTGCAACTGTTCTCCTTTATTTGCACTTGGACTATCTTGGACCATGCCACAGTGCAACAACATCCTTCATCTGTCACACCTCCCCTGCCTTTCCTACAGATGTATCCATCTATATTCTTTATGAGTACAATAGCATCCTAAGTAACTCAATTTTGGTGCTGGTTGAAAATAAATTAGCTCTTAAATTTAGGATAAAATTCATGTAAGGCTTCCCAGAAAAAAAAGTGACAGGTTTAAACTTGAACAGTTCACTCTGACACTTTATGTCTGTGAGGTAATCATTGTGATACAAGTTATTCCTCTTCTTTCAGGAAAGAGCAAGACTATTTCACACTGTGATGCACATCTTGTTTTCTTATCTGGAATTTAGAAAAAGTAGGATAACGCACTCCACAGTTCAGACCGAAGAAAACTTGGGACTCCAATGCCCTAATTACCTTACATTTCTTTACCTCCCTATAAAAGAGGGAAAAGAGTAATCAACAAAGTAAAAATCTGCCCTTTATTCCCTCCCTGCCTGGGCTGCATGACAAACTCTGGTTATCATAGTCTCTCTGGGCAGAAAGTTGGTTCGTAAGGTGTTTTCCAGGCTGGTACCTGGTGGCGTATTTGACTAGAATCCCTCATCACTACAGAACTGGTCTTTTCCAGACAAGGTGCAATTTCATGTGCTTTCTCCACATGAGCTAAAGATGGCCACAGCCCAGACTTATCTTGAGCAGCTCCTATGTCTCTCCCTCTGACCAAGACAGAAAAACTGAAGGGAAGGAACAAACATCCCAGCCCTCACTGCTCTTTCTCTTCCACTAAAAGGATGAGAAAAGGTATCTGTAATTGCATGAAAAATCACAGCCCTTTGTCTCATTGATTTATGTACAGAAAACCCAAATAAATTCTCCAGGAGCCTGAGATGCAAATCTCTGCAACATGGTGATTCAAATGTTAATATATTAATCTTAGGGGAAGAAAACAATCTCACATAAAGGAAACTTCATTTTATCAAGGCCCTACAGTCCCTCAAACAGAGAAACCCCGATAAAGTCTGTGGATGTCTAAGGAGAGAGTAGGCAAGACTTGGCCATGGTGAAGAAAGTCTTAGATAGGCACAAAGAGTTTGTTAGCTAATCAACACAACATCAGAGCTGCTAATTTAACATTTTTTCCACCAGAAACCCTTCATTATTGAAAAAGCTTCACTTTACCAGTTTCATTGTCACTGGTTAACTTGTCCTCTCTCTCTTCCCTCTCTAAAGTGCTGCTTGCTGAGGATATACTGGATGCAGAGCAGTTGTCTTTTTCATTCACTTCCTCATTCTGCCTCTCTTTTTCACTGAGTATTGCACTTTCTTCTGGCTCTCTCTCTGGTCCTTGCTCCACCTCACTCTCTGGTCCCACCTCTGTAGCCTCTATTTCCTTGGGTGTCTCCGTTCCCTGCTTGGCCTCAGCCTCAGCCTCCTGCTCTGGTTCTGGTTCTGGTTCTGGTTCTGTCTCTGTCTCTGGTTCGGGTTCACTGGCACTCACTGGTGGAAAGAACAACGGGAGAAAGAGATTCACTTAACAACGGAGTCGTCTCTGGTTCACCCCTCTAAACGAGAGCGACGTGAGAGTTGTACAAGTGCCTTATGGAAAGAAAATAAAACGCAAGTCCACGGCATGCTTAGGAACATTGGGAGCAACAGACTGATGGATGTTGTGCGACGACAGCATTGCACGTGAGAGTGGCCTGGCAAACCCCCTCACTCGCTGTCTGGAGCCAGCCCACTGTTTTTATACATACTTCCACGGCTGCAGTGTTGGACTCGCACAAGGATTTGAACGAACCAGCAGAAAATGGGCATCCCACCTGAGCATTGACAACTCAGTGCCTAGACAGAGCCAGGAAAAAAGAGATTTAAGAAAAAAGCAAAACAAAAAAGAGGGAGACTGTGGCTTTTGGTTGAATTTTCTTTGGGTTCTGGAAGAATTCCTTTTTCACCTGACGAGGAACACTTCAACAAAAAAAATACAAATATTAGTTTTAATAACACAGTTGAATGGCACAGTCTGGAAATGGCACTGTCACACATTTGGCTGACAAAAACCATATGTTTTTTCATGCACATTTACTTCAGATTAGCCACATCAAAACTGAGCAAAGTTTCCAACTGCTTGGCATATGGCACATATTTAGTTTCCAGTTGGTCGGCATATGGCATTCGATGAGCCTTTTTATCAGTTGGCACACAGCAAACCCTGTTGATAGTACACTTGGTTTCATCTTCCCTGCTTTCCCACCGAAATCAATGCATTCACCTTTAGGGTTTTTAGCAGTAACAGCAGATTTTCACATGCAAATATTCTCTGCATGCTGAAAAGAAACTGAAGAGCATCCACACATATCCATATCAAGCAGCTCACGATTTTCTGAAACCTGAAACGGCCATGCAAAGAGTGGCAAAAATGGGCATGCATGTTAGTTCTACATACTTCCTAAATTCCTTCTGTACTAAATCTTGTGTTGGGTGGCTGAACTATAATGACAAGTCATACTTGTTTTGTCCCTCTGTTAATGATTTTTCATCACAATAATGCAAAAAAGTCTTCTGCTTCTCATTGTCTTTGGATTACATGATATACAATGAGAATTTCTTGAGGAAGTACATGAACATTTGAAGGAAAAAAAAAAGGCATCATACTGAAATACTGGAATGCGATCCAAACATTTCAGTCCTCTAGTGAGCAGGTAAATAGATTTACCCTAAGTAAATATAAGCCGAAATAATGAAGATCACATTTTTCTACACTGAGAGCACCTGAAAGTCTAATACTAGATATGCAAACACCTCTGCACATGCCTTGTTTCTCTAAATGTACTTTATGACTGTACCCTGGACACTGCCTAGGGGAGAATCAAAATTGCAGAGGGCTGTCAAGAAGTTGGCAGACACTCCAAATCCCAGTGATGTGTTTCTCACCACAGCTGTCAGTGTGCAGGTATAGCATGAGAGCATTTTAAAGTCAAGCCAAGATTTAAATATAACTGAGATGGAAGCTTAGGAATCCTTCAGGAGTTTCTGGAATTAACATGGTACTGTAGCATGAAAGATTCTTAGCTTGCCATGGTGCAATGGTCCGTATATACAAATGTCACCAATTCATCCATGAATAATCATAATTTCATATGAGTTTCAGATATTTCTCTCTAAAAACAAAAGCTGTCATGCAATAACCAAAAAGGTCAACTACAGCAGCTAAGATGGAGAAAGAAGCTGACTAAAACATGGCCAGGACTCCTAATGCTTACTGCTCCTTTGTCATCATGAAGCTACATTGAAGATTCAATAGGAAAAAGTCGGGGGAGATGTAAGAAATGCTTGAGAAAATTAGAATGTTCAAAAGAATTCCAGATACTCTTCTAAGAAGAAATATTCCACACACACCAGAAATACACAGTAACTTAGCAGAATCTAATATATAACAAAGAGTAAAGAGCAATATACTGACATAGGCTGCTCTTTTGATTCGAAGGAATAACAAAATGCAAGCACTTCTAGAACAAATCAAGGACATGTTGACACTCATTTTGACAGCCTCTCTCTCTTTAGAGATAATATCAAACAGTCCACCTACAACCCAAATCGCTTAAAAATAGTGAGCTAAGTCCAGAAGCACTTCCCTTAAAAAGCACTACAAAAATCAAATCTGCCAGCAAAAACTATTAGGAGAACAAAGCCAGCAAGCTAGACACGTGTCCATCATTTGCATTTTCATAATGTAATTCACTGTGGTGATATTAGTGAGAATTTCTAAAGATGTTAAAAAATACAATTCTCGGTGAATGCTTGGTAGTGGCCTATTTGAAATGAGCTCAGACTTTCAGTCCCATATCTATGGGGTCCATTTTCACACCAGACAAAACACTAATCTAAGTGGCAGTCTTACAGGTGGCAAGAGAAATAAGTAACAGACCAGACTCTGTCCCCTGTCTTCAGACTTCTACTGGAGGAGAGTGCAAAGACTCAGGGAAGCAAGCATGGTCATATCAAAAGGCATCAACAGCGGAGAAGGTGTGCCTGAGATGTTAAGAAGCATGATACTTTTATAAACTGTGCCCTTCTGAAAAGCAGGGTTAAGAACCTATAAAGCTATAGAGGGATATGGACATTTCCTTTAATATTCAACTATAAATGAACTTTGAAGCAGACACAAGATGTTGTATCCTGCTGATAAAAACTCAACCCTCCAGTCCTATAAGCCCTCAGAGAGAACAAACAGCCCTCTATATCTAATCCCCTGTCAAGGTAATTGATTAGGCCACTACATCCTCAGCTATTTTCTCTGCTTTCTACTTGGTGCTGTGAGATACATGTGCTAAGTGTCTCTTGTTGATGCGCACTGTAAGTCTGAAAATGCTGTGCCTACCCGAGACCTCTTGGTTCAGTTGTTCAGGCATTGCTTAAAGTCTTGGCTGTTATCTCCTTTCAGTTCCTCCAGGCTAGGATTCCTCTTCCTCTGAATTCTGCAGGGACTCCCTATCTTTCTCCACTCCCACCCTAACCTTGTCCTCCCATTCCTCATGATGGTAAAAACTAGTGCAAAGTGAAGTGGCTCTTTCTTCATGCAGTCAGAAATGATCCTTTTTCATCACCCACCCCAGTTCTTCTCTGACTTTCTGTATCATGGTTCCTTTGGCTCTACAACTGGAGCTGCATCGTCCTCACTGCACTCTCATGCTCTGGTGCTTCCCCATCTGCTGAGATGCTTTGGGCAGTGTTTGAACCCTGCTCAACTACCAATGTGTTCAGAAGGTCTCCTACTGTCCACAATGTGTACTTGTGTTGGCCTGCTTACTTCCTCAAGTGCTAAAAAAGCTGCTTCTCTCAGAGAAGGCTTCACCTGTAATTCCTTTGTAGATTGACTTCAGAGATGTCTTGGTTATTGTTGCTTCTCCTTTAATGCATATGTGCATTTCACAAAATATTCTCCAATGAAATGACAAAAGAGTAAGTAGCTGCTCTGAAAAAAAAATAGTAAGTTCCTTTTTGCAGTTATGGGACTGCCTTCATTTCCTCTGAATGCCATAACACAAGTTTTACAAGACTAAGTCTTACAAGACTTGATTACTTCAGTGGAACCAATTGTTTTATATGAGAAAACACTTCAGCTCAATAAGTCCAGATTTTTATATTGGGTAATGATACTGAGACGTTTCACAGCATGAGATGAAGTTCTGCAGACAGAATCTGTTTCCTTCTTAAGACCAGTAGATACTGGATGGCCAAAGGATATTTCAGCACAAACAGAATAAAATAGATCTGACTTCAAATATCCCTTATTGTTTTGCTAGTAGATGAACACTCTTTCCCTTTGACTTCAGGTTCTTATTTCTGCAGATGAATATCACACATCTGTTAACACCATTCTTGCAAAGACTTTAGAGCATCCTATGAACAGAACCAAGGAAATGTTTTCCTTCTGCAGTTTCATCCTTGCTTGGGAAGATGGTGACCCCCATGCTCCAAGCAATTGCTTGGGGCGGAAGTAATCTGAATTCCTTCGATGGCTGCATTTTAGCTTTTCTACAACTGGCCTAAGCAAGTTAATGCTTCAGTTTCTCTACCTATTAAGTGGGATTCATAACACTTCCTAAGAACCGTAAAATTGAGATTTTAGTTCATTATGGAGCATAAGGAAGTCAGATAATAGTATAGAGACCATGGCACAAAGTCTATATTAAGCCTGTCCCCCGTTGGCAGATACCCAATAACATGGCCACTTCCAGATGATGTGCCCTGCCCACATGCTCATTACTTCATATGACCTTTCCAATGCTTTTGGTAGGCCTGAAAAAGCAGCCGTTCCCCATGCACAGATCCCACTGAAGTACACAGATTTCAGGCCCCTGATCAGGTTCTGTCCTGGCCATCTGCCCACAGCTGCCCTTGGCTGGAAGCCTACCCTGCCCCATCCATATGTTCTCTCCTTGTGGTCCATTTGCCAGGCTTCCAGGTGCTGCCCTCCAATGCCCATTACATTGCCAGGAGTTTTAGTAGAGATGTCCTGTCTACCCATATGTTGATAGCTTTGCCATATTCTGGCTGTCTGAAGCTGCCCTGTACACCTGCTCTAAATGCATTCTCCAAATGGATTGTGCTGCTCCATTTCATGCTGCAATTTTTTTTAATGCTTCCAGGAGAAATATGTTAAAATAATCATCATAAGAGATACTTGCTCCCTACCCAGCTCTGTAATCCTTATGGTGGAAAAATCCAGCGTATTTTCTCTAAAAGCAACACAGCACTAAAGAAAATGAGCGTTCGGATGTTTCTGACTATCAGTATTGGAGGAAAATGTCTGTGGTTTTTAAGTTCAAATGATTCCACTGAGACTCTTAAGGTTCCAAACAAGAAAACTGGGGAATATAATTGGGAAAATATATAAAACTAAATAAAATAAACTTCACCTACTTAATACAGTGAGGATAAACATATGCAACATTCAGTATTTGTAACTCTTTTCTTAAATTGCCTTGCTTTATAGCATGCTACCAGCCATAACACTCCATAAAACCAAGCAGTGCAAGT
Organism: Ptilonorhynchus violaceus; assembly: GCA_013397565.1. Taxonomy (NCBI): domain Eukaryota; kingdom Metazoa; phylum Chordata; class Aves; order Passeriformes; family Ptilonorhynchidae; genus Ptilonorhynchus; species Ptilonorhynchus violaceus. The sequence goes on along the minus strand of VZRJ01011027.1, from coordinate 715,506 downwards.
TACAAATGCATTAATCACCAATAGCATGTAGCAGGAAATCAAATAAAATAAAAATGAGTGATGGCGATAATTTGCCCTCAACATGCATTCTAGCTCCCAATGTTAATGCAACATCATGTGGTGCAAATATAAATCTGTGTGGTGTGTGTTTTTTGAGGACTGGAGAGGTACATGATGCAAGTGGCACAATGACACACACACACACAAAAAGCATTGCTCTGCACACCAATAAATTATATGACAGCAAAACAACCATGCAAACACTAGTTATACTTTCCTTTTTTACTAATTGTCTGTGGTCTCTTTTAAGTCCTTTATGACTTGTGCTACAATTTTAAGAGTTTTTCCTGGTATTAAAAATAATCAACGCACTCCCCCTGCCTTCAATTCAAGACCATTTCTGTTTGTCACGTTTAGCCTGTGCTGTACTGGAAGGTTATTATAATCTTGGCATTCATCTGTTGCATTTCTTTCAGAGAATCCACATACGCAAAATCTGTTGGCAGGAATACTGTTTGTCTAGTACTCAGTAACTTCTCATATATAAGGAACATTAAAATTAAGACGCTTTGTATTCTCTATTTCGTAATTATTCCATTCTAAGAGCAACAGACAATGACAGTATAAATCATAGCAACAATTAGCAGTGTATTCTATTACTGAACAGATTACATGATATCCAAATTACCGCAAAAAAATATGATTTTTTTACTCTGGTACCTCACAGGTTATATTCTTGCACTCATGCACCAAGAATCACTACTGTCCCAAGAGAAACTGCGGTAAACCCAGCATTCTTTCCCCTGCCCTCCCTTTCACTTACCTTCTGAGGGCTGAGGAGTCCCACAAGGGGTGGAAGGTGTCTTCAGCTCTTCCTGGGACTCTATGGATGCTGGGCTGATGCACTTGGGTACAGGTGAGGATGGAGCTGAAGGAGATCTCAGGTTCAAGGACAGCTCACTTCTGCCTCGGCTGACACTCCGGCACTTCAGCTCCTTCTCATACTCCTCTGCTGCCAACTTCTCTAAGTATTTGTATCTGAAAGTTAAATTCCAGAGGGTTTCCGTAAAGAAAAAGAAGCCTGTGACTGATGCTTGTTTATGGATGAAACACCTGCAGAGAATGAGCTGACTTCCTGACACAAGGGGTACAGCACTAAACTGCCTGCCTGCTCAATCTGCCAAAAAGCGCACACCAAAGCAAAACTACTGCCCCGAAAAATGTTAAATTGCTCATTACAATACAAAAGCAAAAACCAGCAGAGTTAAAGAACCTTTAGATATAGGATTTTGTCTGCACAGTACTTCTCCTTTTGGAAGCATTTGTCTGTCCTCCTTTTCACCCTCCTCCTTCACCTACTCCTCCTCTTCCTCCTCCTCCTCCTCCTCCCAGCTCTCCCTCTCCCAAAACTAAAATGGGAGGGAAAAAAAAACAAAAGAAGAAAAAAACCCTCCAAACCCAGAGCCCCTTAATACTGATGCAAATTGCCAAAGTCTGAGACTTGCTGTAAGGAGAGGAAAATGAAGCAGACAAAAACAGATCTCCCTGAAAATAATACCAATAATAAACGTTTGGATTGACTATCTAAAGACTCTGAACCTGCTTCTATTTGCTCTGAGAGAAATGCACTGGAATTCACTTTGTTCTCTCCAGAGTCTACAATGGAAAGTTTTCTTTTTTTTATTCTAAAAAATTTCTCTGCCGGACTCAGACATCCAATAGCTTGTACCTGACGTCACATGTAGTTTATTCATCAAAGTCACTTTAAAAGAACAAAGATACATCTGTTTTGCATTTTAGGCAGGCAGAACTCACTAACTGTTTATTAAGACCAGCTACCAATCATATTCTTCATAGTGTGCTTTATACATTTCGACAAAAATAACTTTTAAATATGTTCCTCTTCCAGATGTCTGCTAATTTTATCCACCATTATTTGCTAAGGAATAAATTCATGAATACAGCTGGATCAGGCTTTAGACTGTTTGCCTTATCCACAAGTGAGCTGTTAAACAGGTTAATCAAGACTACTGCTTATGTCCCTGAAACACTCTGGTCATCTTCCTATAACCCACTGTTGTAAACACTTCATAACAGGGAACACTTCTCCTCCCCCCTTCTGACTCACTGACAGCCCAAATTAGTGTATGAGGGTGCACTAAAAGCAGGCAGGGTAAAGAAGTCAGCCATATGTGGTAACAAACATGCTTAGTACATATGGTAGCCACACACGCATGCACATTTGCAAACACCCATATAGAGCATAGAAATGTGTCTTTGAAGAGCAGTCCTTGTGTTTTCAGAGGCAATTTGCCTTATTGCAAACAGCAATAATGAAGAACAAACTCATTTTCTTTTATTCCTCCAGAGGTATGCACAGGCTTTGAACAAATTCTGCAAGAAAAAGAACCCCTACAGACTCTGGATGAAAATATAACAAGCTACATACTTGCATGGTTATAAAATAGGAACTGTTTACAGTTCTAACATGAAGCCAATTCTCGAGACTGAATCTTGCCTTTTCAATAGAGGGGAAAGCCTTTCTCTGGCATCAGCATGATGTTTTGTTCCAGCTCATGAAGCCACTCTTTCTTTGAATGTTGGTCACTTACGTACTGTGCCTTCCACCTCCTCACAAGAAGAGCAGATGGGACTTCAGGCTCCTAAAGAGCCGTTCAAATTGATCACTTAGCACAAACAGGTACAACCCAGCTGGCTGCTGCCAAGGGGGTTTTGCAGTTTGCCAGTAGACTATAACAAATATCTGCATGGATCCTTCTGTGATGGGGGAAGCTACAATGTTTTATTGTTCTTGTTCTTTTTCAGCTGCTTTAACATTTTCTGTAGCTGTGTGCTGCACAGCCAACCAGCAAAGCAGAGACTGTTATCAAGAGGCAACTTCTCAAAATATATCTAATTATTATACCGAAACAAAAACCGAAACCAGAACAGCAACTCCAATGGCAGCACATCAGAACTAGTTATCAAATGGGGAGCCTAATAAACAGATTAAGTGAGAAATAAAAAAATCGTTCAAGAATCAGTTATTGACACTTCACACTTGGTAAATGATATAATTTAGTTTATTTTCTGTTTCTGACAAATATCTTAATAATGAATGAATGCCAGCAGCAAACACGGAAGGTGTCAAGAAGACCAAAGTCTGAAGAAGTTGAAAGGATGAACTACCATACCTCCAGTACAGGATTGACACATTGCCTCGGTACATCCTGCCACATTCCTTCAAATCATGGAAACCTGCAGACACAGGTTTCATCACACCTATGCTAACTCTTCTCTTTAGACAATGAGCCAAAAGGCTGTGGGGTATCAATTTGGTATTCTTTATGAATCTAACACCGGACTTACCATCTTCAAGTAGATGAAATTATCATTCTGAGTTCTCTACGTCTCTGAGCAATGCCCTGAGGGCTACTTAAAATGTTAATATACCAACAAAGTCATGGGGTGGAGAGTATTTCAGCTGTACCTCATACCAGAGAGGGCTTGGTAGCTCACCTTTCTTGGTTTTATTTTTTAATTACCACTGGAAAACACCCAGCCAAGCAAAGGGAAAAGGCCTCAAACAATAGAATAGCAAGAACTGATATGGAGGAAACTTACAAATCAGTTTTTAACTAGGATTTTAGGCATCTTGACAATAGGATTTTCTTACAGTCTGTGCACTCTCCTAAAACAAGTCAACATGCAACTTCCCATAGGAAATGAAACTTCACTTGTGCAAAGGTGTTTGTTAAAACAGTAGTTACAGAATGCCAATGTAATAGACTACCAGTGCAAGATTTCACATGCAGTTTTCTCCAATATTTATGTGCTGTCAAAGCAAACATGTCTTTCCTCTTTATGAGTAAGAACTGATAGTTTAACGTCTCAGTTCAAAAGAGTCCTAAGGATAAAAAACCATTCCTGATGAACGGTGAAATTGTCTCAGATTGCACAGCAGTGATGGTGGACACTTCCCCAAAAATACTCCAGTTGTCACCTTCCCTTACAACTCAAAAGTTTTGGAGAAATCACTTCTAATTTGTTTCAAAATTGCAGATGAACATGCTCACTGAACAAGGCTTTACTCAGCTCAGATCAGTGTATGATGCTTAAATGCTCAGATGCATTTCATTTTAGAAAATGCCTTTAACTATTTGCAATTGTTTTGACTGGAAGGACAAAGGAAAGCCCATCCACCTCTTCTTACTCTTAGAGATGTAAAAATACTTTTTTAACATTAGCTACTTCAACCACAATAGGTAAGACTTCAGTCTGCAGAAGTGAACTGTCTCCTGTATGATGATTTTTTATGATTTCATGAAAAAAACCCAAAACCACACAAACAACCAATAAAAAAACCAAGCAAAAACACAGCAACACAATGATTTCTGAGATGGCTGCTCTCTCATTTTGATAATGTAATTCCAATTCTTGACAATCCAAAAGCATCTCCAGAGAGTAATCTCTAGAGGACCATAAAAGCAGAACTGAAGCACACTGGATGATTTTTCATCTGCTGTTTGTATAGTAACTTGCATATTTTCCAGGTAAAAACAAGCACTCCCTCCAGGATGTAATTACTACTGGAGGTAGAGATGAAGCTACTGAAAGGCAAAGGTCTTTAGTTGAGTATTCCTTGAAAGATATGCTTTCATAACCACATACCTCCCAGCATAGCCCAAAGTTTCTAAACTATTTAATTGAATTAAAAAAAAGAAAAAAAAACCCCAAACCCTCAGTCCCTTTAAATATGCTATTTAGATAAAACTAAAACAATGTCCCAATGATAAACACTGCTAAGCTTTGTAATTTAGTTGCTGATGTTTACAGAGATCGGCAAAGAAAACGGCTCTGAAAGATAAAAATATGCTGAGAGTGGGTCAGAACCATTTCCATCAGCCTGTCACTGCAGTTTTGCAATGCTTGTGACCCAAATTTCCCTTATCCTCAGCTGCCTTTTCTGACCCTCCAGAAAGCTTGGGACCCACTGGGTTAGAAAGACAAGCTTATGCAATTTATAACTCTACTAAATTTGGGCAAATTTCTGAGGCAAATGGGGTAGGCTTATTTCCCACACAAATAGATAAACTCATCAGTCATTCTTAAGCATTTTCACTGCTCTTCATTTATTGCTGTGCTTACAGCTGGACTTCATTCTCCTCTTTAATTTAATGACTTCTTTCTTATAGAAGTCTTTTGGAATAAAAGTGTTCTGCGCAAGCAGGGTTAAAAATGTAAACACATGACAGCTCCACAGTAAAGAATATAGGAAGTGCAAACAACCAGAGGGAAGGATGAATGCATTATATACAAACCTCTCTTCTCTTGCTTGTCTTAGTTCTTCTCTTTTGTCTAAATAATCGCGGCTAAAAAGAGAATTACAGTAAATTGCAGCAGAAACCAAAAGAAAAAGGTGAGTAGTAGAAGTATAAGCACAGTAGGAGAAACCAGGAGTAGTACAAACAACCTGATCAGAGACAATGAAGGCTGCCATCAACAAAAATTGTTTGTTTTTGCAGAAATTTCTGAAAATGTACAGTTATGCATGTGTACACCACCAAATACGTAGTTTGTAAGGTCATTAAAAGTAATTATAAAAAACCCACAAAAAGTGAAAGACTTGAAACATGCTTTAAAACCTGGTATCTGAAATGAGATACAACGAACTGCACTTATCTATAGCGAGCAGGCACATCAGTGGCTATTAAACCATCCCTCATTTGACCCATCTTAGGAATGCCTCAAGACAGTGACTCCAGCTCCTGGCAGGCTAGAGCAAGGCAGTGAGAGCAAATCTACTAGCCTGCTTTCCAAGGCACCTTTCCTCAGTGTGTTTTAGTTGCCATGGTTGGAAACACAACAGCAGACTGGCATTACTGAGGAGGACAATTCTTCACTCTTAGAGGGTCTGTGCAGGTCATTGGACAGATAACAACCTTTCACTTCCCTCTTTTTCATCCCGCTGATACAAAACTCTTTCTATCTCAGCTGCCACTCCCACAGCTCCTCAAGTAACCCATATTATTTAGCTTTTGCCAAGTCAGTTTTGCTGGATGCTCAAGTACTATGATTTCAGGCAGTCCTGCCACATCCACAAACACGGATGCAAATTTAACTAAGAGCACAGCAGAAGCCAGTGAGTGTCCAGCCTGCCTCAATATCACAGCAAGATGATTCCTTATAACAGATTTTTAATATTTTGTTGAATCTGGTAGACAAAACTGATGAGACCTTCACCTTGTCTGTTACATTCTTTCACAGCATAACCTGTGAGTACCGGAAAGATATCCAGAACTACTCCTTTTATTAATAACTACTATTTTTTCTCTTTATAATGTGTCATTAAATGAATTACTTATCATCTATTATACCAACAGCTATCAAACATCTGCTTGCAAGTACTCTTCAAAAGTCCATTAACAGGGAACACACATTGCCGTTTCAGGTTATCTCCATAGGCTTTGAATTCTGAACTGGTTGTACTTTTACAATATTTTAAGACTATTCTAGGAAATCTTCGGCAGGCAAATTTTCATATTCTTTCACCTCTGACAACTTTCACTCTTTCCCACAACAGAAGAATAACCACTGTATTTTAGGACATACTGTTCTACATATGCAATGGGTACAACAGTCCTTCTACTGAGAAAAATGTTCATCCTGTGAAACATTCCTTTAGTTAGCAACAGCTTATGAAGCTTTTTAGCACATCTCCTAATCCTCCAGCTCTCCTATCCTTCGGCTCTTTCACAACTAGTGATGCTCTCCTTTAAATTATCCTCAATTTGTCAATAACAGTGCCAGGACCTAGTGCAATGTTCTTGAGGCAGAGCTGGAAAGAATGAGATAACAAATGAGTCATGATGGTAAATCCAGTGCAGCTCACGAGTTTAAAGACTGAATTGCAAGTGCTATTTTTAATCAAAAATACATCTTCAGAGACTGGGTTTCTAGCCAAACTGATGATATGATAATGCAATCCCAGGAACTCTTATGAAACTGTCCATGACTGCTTGCTGTGGCTTTGTCCTCCTCCTGCCAGACTGTTTCACCAACTGCGGGATGCTGTCTGTCTGAGAAGTTTGTGGCTTTGGAGACCCTCTGCTCAAACAGAAGTTATAACTTTTGGATGATCATGGATCTCAAATCCAAACGATGAAAACACTGGGCATTGAAAAATCATCTTAAATAAGCAACACAATCATGGCGTTTAGTTAATCAGCTTCTGGTTCTGAAATAAAGGGATGAAAATGTATTTGAATTTTTTTTTTCTGACTTTAAGAAACCTCTTTTAGTGACAGAACAACTACTGTAGCCAACCTCTATTGAAATGTGCAGATCTGTTATTCAAACAGGTCAATCTGCCAAATGCCCTGTTGGCTTTTACGGTCTGGGAGTTTCCTTTCTGAAAGATGATGTTGGCTGTCCATGGCTGCCTGCTGCAGCCTGATGATACCACTTAGAGGGAGAATTTTTGGAAGAGGCTGGAAGACTGAGACCTTATTGTTTCTGTTTCAGGAGAACTTGGGCAGATCTTGGCTGCCAAAGATCCTATTATGGTGCTCTTCCACCTTCCCTCTGCCTCTCATTTCCTTCTAAACTAGCTATCTTCTGGAGCCAGGAGAATATCAATCAACCACTCGTAAATTACTCCTTTTTCCAAATTCACAGAATCACAGCCTGTTTCCACTTCTTACTAAAGAGATGATTACAGTGAAAACAATCCTGCATACTAATAAACAAGCTCACATGAAACCCAGTGCCATCTTTTCCATAACTGCCAATTCCAAGGCTACAAAACATTTGTATTACCATTCTTTAGGTTAATGCATTATGTCTTCTAAATACTAAAAATACGTTTACTTTTCACTCTTGTCTATGAGGAAATAAATTGATTTCTTACTGTACATTCTTCAGACTGTAGGCAAACAATTTCAGGTATAGATTCCGTATATATCCTTGGCCCACTGCAGTCTTTGCTAATGTCTGTGCCAGGATTTCCAGGCATGGAATTAAGAGGATGAGGAGGCTTGTCTCTTACAGTCTCAGGCAGCACCCCCGGGATCCCACATCACACATTTTCTCAGATATGAAAATGGAAAGTCCCATACTCAGCTATGACCTCTGTCTGGCCGAGGTTTGAACAATAATTTTGACAATTAATTTCTGTCAGTTGTTGTTTCCAGGAGGAACAGACACATGTTCAGAAAAGCAGGAACAAGTAGTTAAAAACCACTACCATACAACAAAACATTTTTACTTTGCACAACATAAAAGCAAAAAGATGTTTCAGTGCTGTCCCTTCCTCCCTTCTTGGTACCTTTCTCCCACTGTTTCATCTTCAAACCCTATCCCTCACTGAGATTATAATTTGGTGAGTATATTAGCTAATAAAACCAAGCCTCTGTAGATACCCATACAGTATAATTGGCTGACTTTAAAAAAACCTGCTTGTTTATTAAATGCTAAAATTCATGATGGGTTTAATCTATCAGTTTTTAAGATACTTAGATCAGGAAAAGTATCTAAAGAGACAAACTATTCATCAATTCAATTATCTCGCAATTGAGTGTCTCAATGATTTACCAATCTTATCACACATTAAAGCAAGAGACTGAGAGCAAATTTGGGTCCTACTTGAATTTGTTTCTTTCTTCACGTTCTATCCTTTGCAACCTTTCTTCTCTCTCCTGACGCCGTCTTTCTCTTTCTGCTGCCAATGACTCCTGGTGCTGCCGAAAAGATGATGTAAGGAGACCACCCAAAGCTGGCCTGCAGAAAAGGAAGATCAGATTTCTCAGTGTCACTTTTATTGATTATACTGGCAAAAAAATGAGTAGCAATCATTCAGCAAGTAACATAATCCCAACCAGCAGAATGACATGGCAATATTTATGTATGGATCTTTCAAAGCACTGGCTATGTGTCTTCTCACTAAATTGATTATAGATACTGTGATGAGATTAAGAAAAACAATTAGGGTAGGCTTCTTAAATTGCCAAATTTCTGAAGCACAAAAAAAGTATGTGTAAAAATTCTTCAGCCTATTTCAACTGCAATATTTTCTAAATATTTTTTTTAACTTTATAATCCTGTTAACAGAAACGCTGAATCCTGTAAAGGATTTTTCAAATTTTAAAGAAAAATACGGCAACATTTTTTCAGTACTTTCCAAACATGTTATGCAACAATGTTAAAAACATCGTTGGTGTCACAAACACCTGAGAATCCTGTGTACAGAAAAACAAAAGTAAAGGAAGATCTCAGGACTGCCCTAGAGAATTCAAATGCTCATTAAAGTATCAGGCATATTTTTTCTTTATACATTAATGAATCTGGTTATAATGATTTCCCTGCTGCATGTGCTGTAAGAGCAAAATGAATCACATATAAGAACACCGCAGTAAAACACATAGGGACAGTCTTCTCAAACAATTCTTGAAAACTGAAAGAAATTATGGCCTCTACAGTAAAGATTTTTCAAATATATAAAGCTACATTTATATTCACTTATAGTTTGGCGTTGACAGATTTTTTTTTATTGGTTTTACTGCAAGTACTACTTTGGCTGGGAGAGTGGGTTCTCTTACACAACCTTCCCCCAACATGGTGGTATTGGTACCACCGACCTCTCACATGGCAACAGAGTGATCTCAGAGTAAACATGTCTTTCTTTCTGTCTCTTAGACAGGAAAAAATCTGCATTGTACAGGGTAGCTTTATACAGATCCACACTGATTGAATTAGACTGATAAAATCAAAAAGACATAACTCATGTAGAGTGGTTTCTGTGCATTGTTGTAACATGAGTTTTGCAATGAAAGGATTAATAAGAGAAATAGATACTGCCTTTTGTGAAAAGAAACTAAATCCTGCCTAGAGGAAGGTTCCTTCACCAGTAATGCAAACCTGAATAAATTTTCCTTATTTTTAAGGACTCTGACCCTTTCCCTTATTTATTTACTTGCCTATGGCTGCACAATGTAGGCATTTAGCAGAATGGCACCAGTTCACTAGTGAAAATAGGTGCAGGAGAAGACAAAAACATTAATGCAAACCTATCTTCCCTGAGTGTCCATGTCTATACAAGCAGGAACACCACAAAACATAGCCATTTCAGCCCCACTGGCAGGAGGACAGTATGAATATAATGTCAATAATTTCGATAAATTGAATTTCAATATGTCATATCCCACCCGCATAAACATTACATAAGATGGTATAAAACTTGATATTCTGTAAGCGTCCCTGCTGGCACTCCTCCAGAGCTACAGTATCAATGCTGGATCACACTCAAAACCATAAAAATCTCTAATATGCTTCAGCTCCAAGAAAAGGGGGGGGAAAATCCTGAAACCCTGACAGTCAAGTACGTGTGGTGAATTTTCCCTTGAGCGTATTTTAAATTTATTTTAACTTTTGACCTTTTAGTGCATGTTGCAAGAGAAAGTTCTCAGCAGAAACAGTAGCACCACTGTACTAAAATTCAAAAGCTAGGGCTCCATCCCTGTGGTAGCATGAAAAGCCATGGCTATATGGTTTGATATAACATCAGAAATTACCCTTGGAAAGGGAAAACTGGACAGTGCCTCCATGTGAAGACATATGGAAATAAACTGGGAGACATGGCAAAAGAGAGTCCCTAATCAAGTCTCTGCTTTTATCTGTTTTGTGTATACAGCTCGATATCCCTTCCTGCCCTGCAGCTGTGAAGTCTGCAAACTCCATTTAGAGTCGAAGGGCAGTATGGCTCAAAAAAAAACTGAAGGAAAATTAAGGGGAAGGATGAGGTGATGCTGAGAGAGCAAAAGAGTGATTGTAGGTCTGCACATCATCTAGCAGGTTGGAAACCTTCAGCTCTGACTGAGCTCTTTGAGGCTCTACAATAAATGCACATTCTTATGCAAGGGATTACAAGGAAATCACAAGGAGATGCATAGCTTAGTCCTGCAGACGGGATTCTAAGCTAACCCTGGTAGTAAAATAGCTCCACATGCTAAAACACCTTGTTTGGAGGTTTGATCTAGCATTGCTCACTGGGCTAAAATTTGCAGATGTATGAAGAGCAGCCTCACCATCTAAATAAAATATTCACAGCCATATGTCCAGAAGAAAAGCCAGTGTCCAAGGAACTGAAAATGTTAGCTTGCCATCTCTTCAAAACTAATCAAATCAACAGTAATTAGCCAAAACTTGGTATTTCTGTATTTCCACTGGTTATGAGTCCATAATAACTGGACTTCAGCTGACTTACAAGCTACAGTAGTGTAGCATGCACACACATATCTGATTCAATTCCTTTGTCCCAAACACAGCCATATTGTGTACCATAGTTTGTTGCATGAAATGGTCAAATCTAACAGTACCAGCTGCGAGAAGGTTCTGTTCATACAGGTCATAATTAAACAGACAGGAACATGGTCAGCTGACTCCCTGTGTGACACTGACTTCTTAAAGCAGAAATATTCAAGTTTTTGGGTCTTCAGTCACATTTTGAAAAGGGCAGGCAAAGAAACAGCACTGATATTTAGTGGTCAGACTCTGCAGTGCCCGGCCCACTCAACCACATGCATGTGCCCTCAGTGGAGACCACACCTCACACCAACTGCTGAGATTATTTGCCTTGTGAAGCCTCATAAACTCAGCTTCACTGCTGCTATCAAACACTGTAGCTCAGCTGGTGTTTGGGTGGATTCATACTCTTTTTTATTGTGAACTGCAACTGTAAATGAACAGATTTTAGTATTTAATAAACTCTATTGGTAATTTTCTACATGTGCATAAACTAAACCTGGAGTAAGCAGGTTACTTTCAGGGTGTACAAACCTGTAAAACAGCCAGAGGAAAAGCAAACATAAAGAGGTATTCCTCAAACATTTTAAACAATATGAAAAGGGATTTGTCTATGTATGGTTTGCCTAAAAAATCTGATTTTTGTTTTTTTACTCCCCGTCAATAACACTTAAAGTAAATGTTCCCATTCAGTGAACGCATGCTTGAATTGCAAATGGCAGCATGACTGGCCAAACCAGCTGGTGGGAAGGCTTGGGCTGAGCCTTTGGGTAATTTTGTTACTTTGATGTTGTTTGAAGAGTGACAGTGCCTTCAGGCCTCAAGAATTTTTAGGTCTTATTCCTGTAGGCTGCATTTTAAAAATGGATAAGCAAGAAAAAGGCTAAAAAACTTCTGGCATTGAATCAAAAGTGATAAGGGATTTTAACAGAAAAGAGTATGTGAATACTCAATGAAAACATAATAGAGTGATCACTCAAAAAATGGGTTTATAGCTAATATATGCCAGCATTTTAGTGCTGGTGTCATATGTTACCAGCTGGTAATATCAACCATTTGTTCAACTCTACAAATACAATCCAGAAGGATGCTTACTCTGACTACTATTTTTAGTCTTGTAGAGAATGCAAGGCTATTAAGAATGGACTGTTAATATAAAAAATGTTAAGAAAAGCTTTCTTATGCCTGCTGTTAAAACCAGCAAAAGCTAAACAAGCTATGTTATTACATTCTCATTCCAGAAAAAAAACACACAACAAGAAAATGTCTAGGTCTGTGGATTTGTGAATAGAGCTCTTCACCACAGCATCAGGACCTGGGGCCAAAGAGGTCATTAGTTACTTATCTTACTGGAAGATGAGACAGGAAAATGAAAGAACAGGAAAGAAGAGAAAAAGAAGGCAACAAAAATATACACAGGGCAGAGGATACGAAGCCAAAATGCTGACTGTAGGCCAAAACTCCTCTGATTAAAAATTCAGCTAGCCCGACCTACAGCATTTAACACAGCAGTGAATTAGTAATCATTATTATAAACACAAATTCAGGCAGACACAAGATCTCTTATACTTTTTTGCAAATTCTTGCAGTTTCCTGACAATACTCCATTACAGACTATATATTGTGAAGGGGAATATGTGACCCGAATTACTCTAATCTTGTTGCAAACTGAAGAAAATATTTCTGCCTTACTTTCAGACGCTTTGTTACACCAAAATTGAAACTCTGAACCTCAAATGTTCTTCATTCACGTAAGCTCTGAAATACTCTTTTGTGGCTGCCTTTCCCTCTGTTTAGTTGAATTTTTAAAATTTGCTAAATGTGTAGCAGGAAGAATACAAAATAAAAATGTATACTTTTAGGAGCTAAAAAAAATTAACAGATGACTTATGAGAGGAAATCCGTTTAGGTCATAAGGTTAATATTTAGGATTGTCTTTAATACAACATGGGTCAGAGTCATTAATAACTTTAATAAGGAAGCACTAATTATCTAATTTTGCAAAGTAGTCCTCTTCCAGCAGTCATGGGAATGCTACAGGGAGGATACAACAGTCGGCAGCTCCTACTCAGGCCTTAAGTAACTCTAAATGGCTCTTGGCTTTAACAAAATAAATCTCCTTTCCAGCCTAGAAAGAGACAAAAGGGGAGGCAAAGCTGCCAAGAGCCATATTGCTTTTCACAGTTAAAGAAACTCCCAGTGCGTTATGTCTCCCTACATGACATGGCAAATTCAAAAGCATGTTGATATAAGATTTTGCAAACAGACTAAACATTACTTAACGAATCTTTATGAAACTCTCTCAAAAATAAACAGAAAATTCAGAGAGAAAACTACTGACTAATGCTTCCTTTAAGAAAGAAACTTGAGAATGACCAAGAGAAGAACTGATTAATGTTAGGCTTTTAAGTGGCACGGGGGACTGCCCAAAATAAAGCTACAGCAGGGCAGAGCCGCACAGAGCCTGGGCAATGCACAAGGACTTTCTACATACACCCTCCTCTTCCAGCCGACGTGTGCTTCTGTGTTTCTCCAACCTGCAGCTTCTTATCCTCATGCAAGTTACAAATTGCCTGGAAGAGACTTGCAGAACCCACACATAGATCCAGGCTCAGTATGCCCTGAGCATCAGTACTGCACACTCCGCAGTCAGAAACCATAAACCAGTTCATGCTTCTGTTTAAACATATGCCCTATGATGAAGTCTACAAAGCTGCAATCAGGAATATTGCTTACACAGTAGTTCAACAAGCAGCTAGGCCAGGATAAGCCACCATGGCTTCCCAAACTGTAAATCATCAAGTAATTCCTAAGGTCACTTTTTGTCTTAAAATCTCAGCAATAAAGTTGAGGCTTTTGCTCTGGGCCACTATTATCAACTCCCAAGCTATCCCTTCCTCATTATGTTAGTCAGAGTGAAAGATGTGCTTGGCATTTACCACAAGGAAAAATTGTCACAATCTCTAGTTTTAGAGCCCAGAAGTAATATTAAGATACACAGAAAGAATAGAAAGCAAAGGAAAGAGGAGCTGTTCTTGGGAGAGCAGCGGCTTTGGAGGCTGTATAGGAGGTTTTGTTTCATAGGCTTCTGTTTTACCTCAGTGCTTAACAGCTGGAGTAAAGGAACTGCAGAGCACAGGTTAGTGATAAATGGATAACAAAAAAAAAGAAAAGAAAAAAAAAGAGAACCTGCCAAGAAACTTCATCCAGCAACATCTCCCTAGTGCTGTCAATTACCGAGACCTTTAATTTTAGTAGAAAATCTAACTGAAAAGCTGTTTGGCATTCCCAAGCAGTTTTTTGTTTTGTTTTGTTTTCTTTGCTTTGCCTTAAAGAGACAGAAATTTGAAAGAAAGCACTAGATTGCCAGCAAACCACTATTTCCCTGGAAAGGGAATAAAACTCAAAAGAAGAGTATTTGAAGACTTTTGCTATACTTTATGTTTATGCTTCAAGTGTGGTGTTTAAGTGTCAGTGGAGAAAAAATCACCTATAACTTAGGCATGCTAATCTCACTGTTTGTGATCTGTTTTAGAAATAAATGCTTGAAGGTACATTTCCTTTAAAAGATATAGAAGAGCATGGAAATGAACACTCAACATTCAAGGCCCTGCATCATGGGAGCCTATGGTAATGTACTGCTGTAGATCACAAAGCAAGTAAGATGGAAAACATATTAAAGAATGTGAAATACATTTCATATTTCTTAAGCCTATTTTCTAACTCTGGAAAAGCTGGAGATGCTTCAAACAGGAGTAATCTGCAAACACCGTAGCAGGCCTTTACCAAGCTTGGAGATTTGGAAGAACTTCTGAGGGACCAGCCAGAGGTGGAGACTAAGTTCACAGCGACTGGCCAAGAGGCTCAAGAAGTGGAGGTTTGCAAGCTGAACTTTCTGGCATTTGATTTAACAGGCAGAGGCAAGACCATGAACTCCTGCTCCTTTGGCACGCGCTGCCCCAAAAAGAAGGCTTTCTGAGCTAGGCTAACTGTACTACTGCTCGACTGTTCAGCCCAGGGGGAACCATCTCCTGGCAAGTGCATCAGAAGAAACCCACCCTGGCAAACACACCAGCAGGATATTTTTCTGGCTGTGGAATGAATTAAAGCTGGTGCTGAATTCAGGAGCTCTTGCCTTAGAAGTTACACTCTTCATGGTGTCCTCTAAGGATGGCCAGGATCAACAATGCAAACACTTCACCGCCAAAAGGACACTGTGAGGGGGTGTGAAGCTTTGCCAGTAATGAGTTTGATGTCCAGCTACAGACTCCAGGCTGCAGTTTCAATTTGAGTGACTGTCTTAGATTCAGAGTCTGAGAAGGCAGTCTTTTTCCAGACAGAAATATCCTAAGTGTGAGCATATGGCATGGAAATACAGACTAGTCTTATACCACCTTCTGCCCTCAGGCAAGGTGGCAACTCAGAGGGACAGAAAAATGCTTTCCTCCCTGACATGCTTCACTCGTGTCCTGCTCTTAGCCTTTGTTACTAAAATTCGTGAGGTTATGAAATTGAGAGTGATATTTTTTTTTATTTAACTGGGGAGAGAGAGTTAATTGGTGATTTAAGAAGAGTGGGAACAGTGTATTTATGGAGCAAAGCATTCTTTGGCATTTGAAAACAGGCGGATGAGGTTATACTTCTTATGCATTAGGAGCGACTTTCACAAGCAGAGAGATAAAAGAGAACTGACACACCCCTTCTTCTCTCCCAATGAAAGGCTGAACAGAAAGTGCCCTGCAATTTGCCCTCCTTCAGCAGGATTCCCATGGCTGCAATATGCACTTCAGAAACATGGCTCTCCACAGGGGATCCAGGGAAATGAGAGAGAACAACAGCATTGCAAGAAGTTGCCAAAAGGCCGCAGCTGTATTTAGAAACAGTAAAGTAAGCCTTTTCTTCTTCTGTACAATCAGAAATACATAGATGATGTGAATTTCAAAGAACAAAATCCAGCTACTTTTGCACTGACTTATACTGCTCTTATGATTCCCTACTGATCTCAGCCAAAGAGGGTTTTAAAAGTATGAATGTCAAAATGTCAGCCACACTGCATCTTTCCACCTAAGTTGTAGCTCTTGTTTACATAAGCAATGTGCAGCCAAGGGTTTGAAAGGCCTGTCAGGGCAACTGAATGGAGCATGAATCATTTTGCTGGGCACTGCTCTAAGTGCTGCTTCTTCCTTCCTCCTCATTCTCAAAGGTCAGATAAACGGTACCAGGAACTGCATCTGAAGCTCTTCCCTGCATGATAAAAGACAGGAATCTTTCTGTGAAGGCTTTGCATAACTGTAGTCATAAGCTGAAACCAGAAAACTCACCTTGGAGCTAACCATAGATACGCATCTGCTTCTTATCAAGTGTCTTCCCCCCCTCCCCCATCTTTTAACTTCTTTTTGGTGTTTGAATCCTTGTAAATTTTTACCATCAGGAGGTAGGGAATAATGTTTACATAATCTAAGGCAAACACCATTCATAGAAGACTGTGAAAACTTCCACAATACTTTCCATTTACTAATTAGTGCCAAGCATTGCGTCATGCACTACACAGCCTACTCTCCAATAGGCAAGTTCTCCATGGGCATTTCTGCAATGCATATCTTTCAGGACAGTGAAATAAAAGCAGCCTTCTGCCCTTCTTCAAAGAAGTCACTTCTTTAGAGCTTGCTGAACTATACATCTGCAATGGCAGTGCACTCAAAAAGAACAAGACAATGTAAAATGGCATCTGAAACTGCAAATTTAATTATATTTTAAGAAATAACTGCATCTATTCTGCAGGCAACACACAAGCTGTGGTGTACACACATTTTTCACACTTCTCAGAGACTCATATATAGGAAGCATCACGCTATAACCTCCCTCAAATGAAAAAAATGCAGAAATCCTGGTGAGTTAATGAACTACCATGAAGAGCAAGCTGCAAATTCAAACAGGAGTATGGAGATTTTTGTCATATGAGGTGGAAAGTGATAAACATAACCTGAAGGAAAGACAGAGATGTGACTCCGGGCACTGTGTTCAGACACTTAGAACACGTAAGAGAGATCTGACAGTTGAAGGTAGAGCACTTTCCAGTCTCAGAGAAAAAAGAAGGATGAGGTGTGATGGCTGGAAGATGCTGCTAGAAAAACTGGCCTCAAAATATAAAATATTTTTCTAGTAGTGATGATAAATACCGGAATGTTTTCCAGGAGAAATCATGCACTGCCACTTGAAAACACGTGAGGGTACAGGGGTCTTTCATTTAGCTTCCGTGAGACCCATTACAGGTCACAACAGATGATCGCAGAGCTCCCCTCTGGCCTGACTCTCCATGAATCTGCAAATTTTACAGCTTCATCCTGTGGGGCCAAGGCATTTTGGCTCCAAACCAGTAACGCACTTATGCACATGCTGGAATGAAAGCTGGCTTTCTTTGCTGGAGCAGGGCCAGCACCATCAGCCTCTTGCAGGACAGGCCCAACCATCTTTAGCCATCTCAGTGTTTGACCACTTTGGGTTTTGTTTGCTGCAGTAGCATTCAGAAGCTTACAGGAGCAGGGGCTTGGAAATCTAAAACTTCCAAAGCAGCGAGATACTTTTAATTCTTGCTTATCTTGCATCTATTTTGCTGAGGTTAAAGGGGGTTAAAATGCTGATGTAGAGTTTTTTATTATGGTTTCACTTGTCAATAATTTAATTGAGACCAGGAAAGACAAATTGAAGGAAGGTACTCTAGGAAGATGAACAAATGAAAAACAATGCCTTTCTCCAAAGACAAACTTAATGTAACTACTCACTTGAAAAAAAAGGATTAAATCGATACCTCATGGCTAGAAATGCATGCATGCTGGAAGAACCTGACTTGAACCATTCTGAATAGTATGCTGGAAAGGATGTGAGGCATTATGAAGGTTCAGACCTATATACATACACACACAAACACACATACACATATAGAAATAGGCTGAAAAATCATTAACAAAAAATAACTGGAATACAGACAAAGGACCTGAAAAAACCCTTCAGTTCAAAAAACAGAGTGGGAATGCAATTGTTATGAATTAAAGGCCAGTTTGGAAACAAACAATCCCAACCCTATCTGGCCTAATTGCATATTATTTAATTAATTATTATACTAAATTATTGAATTAAATGAATTAAAAACTGTTACTTTTCCTTCTTAAAGCCAGCATGACATCCTTTGAAGCTGTCATTTACTTTCAGGTTGCAAACATCTGTACTTTCAGGTAGTTAACTTCTGGTGGTCCAAATCTGTTATCAAGAATTTCTTTCATGTATCCATAATATTTTCCTATCTTTTTTCTTCCCCTAGTAGCTTACATAATTCAAAAGAGTATTTTGATTGTTTAAAATATTATTTTTTTTGTTGCTGGTTGGGTCTTTTTCCCCCTCCTTTTAATTTTTTTAAAGCCAGCTCATAACTGGTAGGGTATTATGAGTTTGCTTTACCTACAGCAAGAAATGTTTTGCGTTTGTTGAAATACAATGAGATGTATCATGTATTTTCAAGGAAGAACAAAATTATGGCCTAGGAAATTCTGAGCTAAGCATGTTTCCAAGATTTTGTAGCTGATTTAAGATGATAGAAGTGAAAATAGATCTATCTAAATTTATTTTTAAAAATGGAAAGAAAGAAAATGTGATTTAATTCACCTTTTAATAGTTAGAACAGCATATGTGTGAAGCAACTCTGCTTTATCCATTTAAGTGGAAGAAGCAGAAGTGGGATGGAAATACACCCAGACTTTAACACCAAGTCAGACAGAAAGGCTTGCGAATGAGTGGGAAATGTACACATTTAGATTTTTGTCCGTTTTCTTTCCAATATTAGAAAAAATCCGGCTAGAAGCTATTTTCAGTACTCATTCAGAACAGCTTACATTTATCTCCTTCATCCTGTCTAAAAAGGAACTGTTGTAAAAACACTGATTAATTTACAAACCTGTCAGATTTGGTCTCCTGAGGAGGTGACAGAGTTGTTCCATAACGAGTAGTGGGTGTTGTAGGGGCACTCACACCAGTGTAAGGTCGTGGAGAAGAGTAAGAGCTGCTGCCATAGCTATTGTATCTGAAGAAATGGGAAAAAAAGTAGGAGAAAGAGAAAGACAGAAAGAATCCGTTAGCAAATGGGCATATAAGAGTAAATCCTCTAGTTTAGGGAGTGGTAATGACCCCATACCCCACAACTTCTCAAATATTCACCTTCTGAAAATGTTGCTCTATTTCCAGCTTCCAAATATGCTACCTATCATGCACTCTTAATATCAACTATGACGTGAACATACATGATGCAAACAGTGAGCTATTGGTATGGAAAATAATGAGAGATTTGAATGGTCCTCCCTAGTGACAACTCAGAGCAGGAATACCTGAATTACTGCTCAGTTACTCAGAATTATTGGCTGTTTTGGGAGCAGATATCCAGCCATTAGAAAAGGAATCAAACCAGCCCAAGACAGTAGTACTCCTACCTAGTAAAATCAAGGACAACAGCAGCGCTCCTGAGACATGATCTAAACATGGACATCCATGATTTGCAAGTGCTTGCATTTTAAATGGAAAGCAACCACATTCTTTTCAATTAAAGCTGGCAGTATTTTCTTTCCCCTTCCCCAACTTAAGTAATAGCTTATGAGCCATTTCTTACAATGTCTGTAAAAAATCATCACCATGGTTAAAAAGACATGTCTCCGGAAGCACGGCTTTAGAAATTTCTATCAGCCTTTCTCTCTATTAAAATAACCCCATAAACTCGATTCACTTCAATGTGAGCTTGCTGATCAAAGAGAAATTGTTTCCAGGACTCCTGGAACAGCCACATCCCCAGAGTCCCTTCTATCAATGTTTTCATCCTGGCTCCTGTACTGAATAGAAAAGGCAGTTGTGTTGCTTTGCTGTGCCTTTTAACCATAGTACTTAAACAGCATGTCAAGAAGAAATTCCTGATTTGGGAAAATGCTAATATTTCTCTCTCTAATATTGTTCACAGACAATGCCATTTTCTCACATGGAAAGCATATGGTGCTCTGTAGGTCAGTACTCTGCAAGGCCAACTCATCCCAATGACAAAATTCATTTCAGGAAATAGGGCAACATCATTTTTCTTATTATAAGATATAATATAACCTCCTTCACCATATCTTTTCTCTGCTGCTTCTTCCCTTGCACACATCAGCACTCAGTAATTTCACTCAGCAATTTTATTTGAAAAGGCTGGTTGGTTTCCTTAAGCTCCATTTAGCACACTCATCTAGCCATGCAAAATTTCATTCAAAGTTTCAAGCTTCATTCCTTAGGGTTCAACAGCATTGCTGCCTGCCAAGGCCCATGTTAAAATCAGAATAGATTTCAGCTAGGTGCTTTTATAATGGAAGGGATTGTGCTTTAGAGAATATGTCCTCTTGGACAACAATTCCAGGTTTATGTTTTAGAAAACATACCCTCCCATCTTTTTTTTAAGGCACCATGCTGACTGCTCAGCAAAAGGGGAATAATTTTGGAAAAAAATTCTAACATGCATGTTTCTGAGATACAAATGGATTTTTGCAGGAAATAATCGCCATCCAGGCCTTCTTGCACCAGAAGAAAATTAACTAGAAACTGGAGACAGTGGCCCACTGGAGGCTGTGTAACTGGACAGTGGGAGCTTCCCTGGTAGCACAGACTTAGCTTGGGTCTTCTCTCCAACAGGCTCAGCCCTGAAAATGTTCTGCCTGTGCATGTACTGAGTGAGCGATGAGAAAACTCCATGGTCCCAAAAAGAACTCAGAGCTCACTTGGTATGATCCTGACACTAACAGAAACCTCCATTTCCATTTCGATCAACTGCAAGGAGACCTTCTCATCAACCATTACATGTGCTTTTCTTCTCCTCTGCCCCATGAAAAAGCTGACATAGCGCAGAACCCTTTTTCACACCAAGGAATTTCAATTAGTCCAAAGACAATCCTCGTGAAAATAGAGGGAACACACCTCCTATGGAGCTACAACTATTAAAAAAAAATCAAACTCAGAGGGACATAACATCCCTACGTATCAAATTTAGAGGGAGACTGATATGCTGGAAGAGTAGCCAGGCAAAACCAACACACCAGGGTAAGTCTGTATCCTGTACACAAAGTTTATCTTTCTAACCTTCCCCTGGTACTGGCTATTGCTTCTGTTTTCCCTTTCTGTCTCATATACCAGTGTAGATGCAATAGCCTTATCCAGGAGCCTTCAATCTCAAGAAAACACAGACATTTACCTCTTTTATGGATTACTGACTAAACTGTGCAAGCTTTGCCCTGCTTTTCCTCCAAATAAACCCAGCAGAATCCCCACCCCCATACCACACCCTTGATCCTGTGTAGTAACTAGAAGCAGAGGAGATGGTCAGAGGAAGAAAAATCACTGCAGAAATACTAAATATTGCAGGAACAGGATGTATTTAGGAATCTACTCTCTAAACTATAACAGCAGCAGCAATAGGAGAGCAATAAACGAGTGTGAGAGGTCTAAGGGAAAAATGTACTTATTAAGGAAAATGTAAATTTGGAGGAATTCCAGTGTTCAAGTTGCAGATAAAGGAAAAATATGTGAACTAAGTTGCTCGTCAACAGCTACTTGGATTCACAGGCTTTTCAGCAAAATGAAAAAGTGACAAAACACACCGACCTATTGGAAGAGAAAGATCGAAAATTAAAAGGATCAAAGGAATCAAAACATTTGTTCACATGCAGACATTCAGAAGGACTGCTGGAGAGAGGAAGAAATAAATACGCATACAATATACATGTACATTTTCAGCACCTAATTCAGAAAACACTGACAACCGTGAGAGACAGCAAAAAATCATCAATCTTTTTTCAAGGTGATTCTCTAGCACTGTTTTTAGTGCTACTTACTGTCAATTTGTTTTACCTGAAAACAGACTGAGACAAAACAATATTTTTTTTTTTATTTTAAATGAGTGGGATGGGGAAATTAAAATGAAAAACTAAGTGAAATTCATGAGTAACAACTGAATTGAGCAGATGTGGAGATAAAACTGTCTATTCTGAGTCCTATATTATCTTTATAGATCTCTTATTACAAGCATGAGCTGAAATTGCACATGACACGGACATGCACTGTAATCTAACAACAAATTTGGGATTTGGCAGTTCAGCCTTTGAAGCCAGGATTTCACCCCTGAATTTCAAGTGCTGATCTGACCTCTCTTGGTTTTATAGCAAAGAGCTCCATTAATTTTCATGAAATCATGCCTGCAAATTACATTGTTGTAAATGAGAGCAAAATGGTGCTCCTTTCTGTGATCTCCCAAATCATGGGTTATTTATACACTGCTCTATAGAGGAGGTCAGAATACTTATTAATTAATGACCTTGATTGAATTACTCTTGAAGAAGAGTAAGATGAAATGAAGGCAACAAAGGCAACGGGGAAATATCAAATAAAAATACAGGCTTACAGGGCTAAACCTAACACTTTATTATTATGTTCTGGAAATAATACAACACATAGAGTACATTATTACCACTGTAAAATTCTTGAGAGGTGTTATTCATTTATCTAAAAATTAATGTCAGCTATATAAAATCTACCTGTTTTCCCTCATCATTTCTGATTCCTTCTCTTTCACAGGTGCTGGAGACTCTTCGAAGTCATATGAGAAGAGGTGAAAAGGAGTATGTGGTACATAAGGTAATTTCTCCACCGTTGGAGATGCTTTTGGAGTAATGGATGCTGAGGAATTTTGGGGAGAGCTCAGCAATCCTGTTGCAGGTGAAGATGGTGATGAAAGGACAGAATTATGATGAGAGACAGATGAGTCAGGCACAGAGGAGGAGCTGCTAGAAAAGCTCTTTGCTTTAGAGCAGGAGAGAGGCCTCTCAGCTGGAGAAATGGCACCGGAGACAGCTGAAGAGTCAGAACACTGTGAAAAGTTTTCCTTCACAGCCTCCCGTACATCTGGAACCTCACTGCAGGAGGAAAAAATCATTAGAAAGGGAAGAAAAGGAGAGGAAAATGGGAAAAAGAGAGATCAATATATAGTAACACTTGGAAGGAAGAAAAAAAAAACAAGTCAGAAGAGAGTCAGACAAACAAAAACTTCCAAAATTTAGACAATCATCACATTTCTTAAATAAAGAGAACTCACATTTTTGTATCCCAGTGGGATTCTTCTTGGGGTAGGAAATAGTGGGGAAAGGAAGCAACTCATTCTAAAGGAAGAGAGGGGATTTAACCTACAGGCTTCAGAACTAATTTTCATGAACATTTTCACAACTATTTTCTGAACAATTTTCATGTATTTCAAGTTAGGTTGTAAGCATCATCAGAGCAATACAAAGCTGACTCAGCACACTGGATAACATCCCACAGAGCAAAGATGCTTCGAGATACATTCTGCATGACTGCTTCTCCAAGTCCAGGTATTTGACTATCATCCTTCTTGGGAATCGGATCTTTTTAACGAAAAATGTTCATCCATCAAAGATAAAAATAAAAAAACCTACTCAATCAGCACTGTTCTGTCAAAATTCAAGTTTAGAATGATCTCAAAAGCAACGCCTTACCAGATCATTTGTCTAGGTATGAAGGCACTAATTTCTGATTTCTCTGAGTGTCAGCATCCAATGCTGGTGTAAGATAGAGATTTGCAGTTTGCATCAAAGGCAACAGAAAACACATCTGCTTTGCTGTACTGAAGGCAGATGTTGGTGAGTGACAGAAGGCGCAAGGCAGGTGAAAGGCCATGGGCGGGGCAAGGGGGTCTGTTTTCAACAGTAACTCCAGCACAAACACTGTGCATGGGCTTTGGGATGGATGGCTTGGCAAGTGGCTGATTTCATTGTCCCAAGACCACCTCTGCAATCCCCTGACAGTCATGGAAGGCACAGCCCTTATCTGAGGACTGTGGACTTGGCACAGCATACACAAAAATCCCACAATACATGTTCTAGATTTTGGGATCTTATGAAGTTAATCATCAGGGTTACACCAGGTAATTGTTCTCACCATAGAAGCACAGTGGGCAATCTGGAAACCTTCCTCTATTACACCTGCTCTGCTTGGCAGGAGACACTGATGCCAGGCCAGTCCTACCTGTCCTGACAGCATCTAACACAAATGGCCAGGTTACAGATCATTTTTGTTATGCTACAGTGACAGTGAAAGGAGGTACTTGGAAAAGTCATGGGAATATCACCCAGTTATCTTAAAGTGATTATTATCTTAAAAGACCAATGACCTAAAAATATTATGGTCTTTACATGACTGTTCCTCACTTTTTTTTAAGCAGCATTTTAGTATATTCATGAGATCTACTACTAACTTGTGTCTTAGCTTTGACTTCTAAGAATCAGATTTGAAGAAATTATCACTTAATTTTGAAATTTCAGGCAGCCATTGGCAAGATTTGCAGACTGGAAGATAATAATAACAAAAGTACTGTATTTTCTTTGGAATTCACACATTAAACAGTTTCCTTTCTTCCTTCTGTGCTGTACAGCGTCTGCATGAATGTGGTTTATGTAAAAAAAAAAAAATCCAATCTCATTTGCTGAGTTGCAAAGCCAAATAATTTAACCTAAATCAAATGGCTGTCTGGAACAAGGAATGTATTTTCTTGCTTCCAATTTATTAGGATCAAGTTGCCAAATGCCAAACACATATATCTCAGAAATCAGTGGAAAATTTTACACAAGAATATTGATAGGTGATTTGCTTATATCTATATATAAACAGATGTGCAGGTATTTATAAAACTTTTTATATATACATATACATATATATCAGTTTTGCCTCAAAGTAGTTCTTTGCTATTAAAGCATGAACAAAACTGATAAGAAATCATAGGCAGCATTCAAAAAATTTCAATCTACTGCGTAGCAACAGATATTCTTAATAAGGTGGTATTATGAAGACAGGGATGAAAACCTAAGGAACCAAGCAACATCCTCAGCTAAGTATTGTAATGTTTCATCGTTGCCTTAACTAAAAAGTTAAGCCAAACCATGCTTAGAAGTTATGCTTTCCACTAAAGCGTTTAAGATTTGTGACCATTACATAAAGGGAGTGAGTGCAGACAGTTCTTAGTGCACTAAACCTGTATAATTAAACGTGTTTCCATTAGCATGGCCACCCTCACCTCCCTTCCCAAACTTTTTAAACACAAAAACATTTCCTTGGGGGGTAGCTTTAACAGGTGATCAAGGAATGTGAGAGAAAAGGTGGATGCTGCTGCACACTGTGCTGGTGAGTTCATGCCAGAGCCTGAAGAAAAGGTGGAGGGACAATGCTGAATCCTGGTACCTGGCTTTGACCTGCCTATTGGCCTCTTCCTCCCCCTCATCCTCAGTATTGGGTTCTGTGACTGGCTGTTCTTCTTCCTCCTCTTCATACTCGTCCTCTCTGAGGTCAGACCAAGGAAAGAGGCATGCAGTGGGATGGAAAGAGAGAAGGTGGAAAACAACATGAGTCCCCAAAAAAAGAAATGCAATGAAGTTAGAAATGGAAGGAAAACACTGATGAAGGGAGTTCTGGCCCTCCTATGTTAAACAAAAAGCCACCTAAAACTTCCTGCTAAGTATATGTTTGCATGAGGCTGGCTACCAATATAAAACTGCTATCCTCTCTATCCCCTATTTACATTCTTACTATTAATTTTTAAGATTCAAAGCTGTCATTGCTTTTTCTTGAGCCTGGGTTTCCATTTGTGGCTGCCCTACCTGCAGAGGCATTAATGGAAAACATTCATGACAATACCAATGTTCAACTCATTAGTCATTAAGTTGTGTCTTTTTGGTTTAAAGGACAGTACACGCTGTGCTGGCATGGGACAGCTGGCACAGGACATCACGCTTTCTAAATTAACCCAACTAAAACATTCCTGCTCGGTAACCAATAGCTCAACCGGAAAACAGAACAGGGTGAACCATTGAGTTAGAAACAACAGAGAGACCAAATCAGTTCAGGACTATTTGCAAATAGCAATATTTAAGTTATCAGATGCCAGTACATGAATTATTTCAGCAGAGTCATTAGCATGGTCAAAGCAGGCTTCGGTTCAGCAGTAATTCTGGCAGAAGAGAAGTGTAAGTCATGCATAAAGCCTCCATAACCTACAAACCACACAAGTGAAAAAAAAAAAAGCTATATTAAACATAATGAAAAAGGCTACACTGTCTGCCTCCTTTCCCTCCTATCTATGCTCCTCACCTCCCCAAACCAAAAGACTCATGGAAGATGCATTTGCAGTTGATACAGTTCTCCACTCGATTTAGTGATTTGTACCATTAGGTTATGCTCCATGCAAAAAAGAAAACATACAATCAGTAATAAGGTTTGTAAGACACTCATATTCCTTGTGTTTTCCTGAAAGCCTGTTTTCTTTCCTGTAATTCTGAAGGGATGCTCTGTGGATTTTTTCCCATTTAGAATTAATTTCCATGTTATAAGAATAATGAATATTTACAGTGTGAGATCATGAACTCATTGAGTGCAACGAAAAGGGTCAATCCAAAATTTGTTGCACTTATATGGAGTTAGCTACAGAATAATCAGGAAAATGGCAGCACCTGAAACTTTTCCAATACTCTGGCAAACATCTATATAGTAAACACTTTCAACCATTCCTAAGGTGGCATAGTGACATAACCATCTCAGTTGTCATCTCTTCATCTCCCTGTTCTCTCCACAAACATTCCTTGCAGAGACACCTCTCAATTTTCACACACTGGTTTACTGAAAAAAAGAAAAGAAAGAGTCGACCAGGGAACATTCATATAATCCCTTCTCTTTACTAGTTTAAGACTAGCTTTGCTGTTATCTCCTGTGAAGGGAAACCTCTGCATCTGCTAGTCCTACAGCACTCACATTTGGGAAATAACTCACGAAGCTCTGTGGGATCATGGTTCTCTGAAAAGAGCACAATGCATCCTATAATGCTGGCAGCACAGCTCTTGTTTATATGAGCAAGAGTAGCCCCATTATGACTGTGTTTTAAGCTCCCACCAGGATTCCAGATTGATGATGTCAAAATTTCTCCCCTTCTCAATTGTCTCAAAATGCCCAAAATCGTAAGTGAAATACTCATCTGATATTGTGGATCTCATACATTTGAAAGAGTTCTCTGAGAATTTATTCCTCCACATGAGGGCATGGTTGAAAAAAAAGTAATTTACACAGTACAGATTGAAGTGGGAACCACTGAGTTATAACTGAACTGAACAGAGAAAGAAGCTGAAAAAAAAATTTAGAGATCTCAGAGAGATCATTCTTCTGTCAATGACTCCTTCCTCAAGTGTCCTTGAGTTCTAAGTCAAAAGCTTAGAAGAAGCTGTCATTGGAAAGCTCTTTTCTTTGCTAACTGTAGGAGGGCACCAAGTGCATGGCAATTGGTTGGAAAAGCCAGAGGAAAGATCTGGCTCTGTGGGAGTTGGCTGCAGAGGTGATTGGTGTGCACAGAGGCAGGCACACTTTCCAGCCTGGGGGAGCCAATTTGGTCCAGGGAAGCTTGCACAATGGAAATAAGTGTGTGCACAGGAGAGATGCTCAACCCCTCTGAATGTCCTCTTTCAGCAAGTAAACTCACAGTTGTGGAGCCCATGACTATCCCCAGAAAGGGGATCAGATACAGAACAGAGGAGAGGGGTAAGCTCACAGGCAGGAATGATGTGTGCTTTCCATTTAACCAAAGCAATGGTGGCAGCTATTTCACAGTCTTGTTAGAGAACAGATATTCTGTCCATCAAAGCAGGTAGCACCTGCTAACTAAATCTTTCCTAAAATGTACAAAAAGAAAATATCCGTGTGAATATTTATTAAAACAGGAAAGCACTAACTACAGTCAGATGCTCAAACACAACAGCAGACAGATTTGTGAATTCATCTGAACTGTTCAGGGTTTTGTGTTCATTTTTGTGTGCAATGGAGAAGGGATGATGTGGAAAAACTCATTGTCCCTCCCACGTACGGATGCAAATTTGCTGTCAATGCAATAGTAGAATTAAATTAAGAGAAAGGATTCATAGGGAGGTTTCCAATTAAATGAGGTTGCAGAAGCCAGCATGTTTTCCAGTAGTGCAGAGGAATCTATCCTGTTTAACAAAAGGCAAATATTTATCCAGTGGCAGGGAGAAAGGCCTTCAGCTAATGCTGAAGGATCAGATATACTCAGCTAACCTTAAGGCTATTCCTGGGTTACTTCAGTTCCATGATAAAAGTACCAGATTAGAAGTATTTAAACAAAAGCTTTATAGCACTGAAAACAAATTTCAAAACAATCACTGTGTTTATTTTCATCTTTAAAATGGATTACTGCTACAGGCTAACATCCCCACTAAACAAATAAGCAAAACCCCAAACCCCTACAAATCTTTATCAAGTATATCAATGGTCATTGGAAACTAACAAACATCTTCTAGGGCACAGGTTTTGCTCAGTTGTTTCAACCAAAATCTGACATGAAAGTATTTATAGCCCCTTAAAATAATGTGCATGTTAAAAAAGACCATGAAAGTGCAGTTTATGGAGAGAGAACCACTAGGGCAGCAAAACAAAAACTAGACAAAAAGTTTAGAACTAAAGGATTAACTTTTCTCCTTTTTAAAATAAATAAATTAAAAAGAAGAAATAAAAAGAGTGCCAATCAAATCTGTCCTGCTGATATTAAATAGCTATTCAAAGCTGCAAAGAGAAAAACATTAATAAACACAGATTGATGAAAGGAAATTATAATAAAGGGACTCATCTACAAGTTTAGCTGAAGGCAGGGGCAGAGTCCTTGAGATGCCAGGCAATTGCACCTCACACACACCTCACCCAGTCACAGGTAGATGATTTTAAAACTAAGATGCCACTCTGAAGACAACAGCTCTTACTCCACAAGAACTCAAAGCAACAAAACATTCTCTCTGTCTCACTGGACCCTAGAGCTGAGCAGTGTGTACAAACTCTCTGTCCTCTCCAGGCTCTCCCCAACTTATTTCTCTGAAAAGTTTTCATGAAGGCAGCTTGAAAGGACCTAGGATTTCTTTGTTCTAGCTTGTAGCCTAGAAACACAAATTTCTCACTTCCCTCCTCGAAAAAAATCCCAAAGATAGAGCTAATAGAAAAATCAAAGGCTGTGCCGAAGGAACGAAAACCCCCAACAAACAAAGCAACAAACAAACAAACACCACCCCCCCTCCCTCAATCCAAACAAAACCCCACAGCAACAAAATAAGCAAGAGCACAGAAACACATTCTGCTGTGCTTGGTATCAAAGGAAATTTTGAAAGGGTAAGATATGCTTCAAATCATTTTAATTCAGGAAGGATTTGACCACTAATGTTTGACTATAGAACAACAGAAAAAAGGATGGTCTTGCCATAATTAGACGACCAACATTTTGGTCTGCACATACAACACACATAGAAATTAACTCATGAGATATAGTAGATGATTTTTAGGGCCCTTCCAACCCAAACAATTCTATGATTCTATGACCAGGACTATGAGCCACATTCAGTGAAATAAGACCACCATTAGCCATTCCACAATACTATTCTAAATTAAATACTACAGCTGATCTCACAATTTTTCCTTTCAATGTTGTTTCCCACCCTCCCTCCTTCAAATCTCTGACCTGTTTCACCTCTTGCACAACAGATTGAGAGCTGCATCCCTGAACCCCTCACAGGTGAACAAAGAGAACATGAAAAATGTTCCATCAAGAAAAGATTTTTACAGGTCACAGTGGATGTAATTTTATTTTCTCTTGCCATTGCTTGCCATTTTCCTCAATTTAGGAGTTAAATTCCACTTTTGTAGGTAAGACGACACAATTCATAGCCAAATTCCTAAGTACTTGTAAAATAAACAAATGCTTTGGTAGACTTTTGTTGCTTCTTCCTTTCTTCTATCCTAGCTGCCAAAACAGATTCAACTAGTCTTTTATGTGAAAGCTGAAAGTGGTAATAATTTAAATTCAACATTTATTACTCTATATAAAGACACGGCAATATACTTTCCTCCTCCATTAAAGATAAAACTAAAGAAACCACTTATTAACCCCAATGCCCATTTCCATTCCACTGCAGTTGGTGCAACTATGTGAAGATGAAAATACATGAAATTATAGGGATAACAATGTACTTAAAAAGTACATTGAAGTCAGAACTTGACCTTCTGCACGCAGGAAGACTAAGATGCTTAATTACAAAGGTCAAAAGAAGAATGAACCTGGTATTTCTGCCCTGAATATAAAAACGAGTCCAGACAAAAAGTTGAGGAAATAACAAATGATGTGAAGTACATGCACTCACTATGCCTTCATATGATGCTGTTCTTTATCTTTAGGTTCCTGTTACTTTGTTATCCCTAAAATATGATCAGCAATGGCGTTCTACATTTAAATAATACCCAGGCAATGCCTCCACACTTGGTTCATTGCTGCAGCTGGTTTATATAGGACACATCAAAGCAAAGCAAGACAGCAGAGGATTGCTCAAGATACTGCCAAGGCTTTGCAAAGACTTCAAGAATCACAACTCTCTGATCAATGAACAGCATTGCTATTTTTACATTTCTAAGAGCAGAGAGGTAAAAAAGCAGAATAATGACGCAGATAGACTTGTGGAGCAATAAATACTGAAATATATACAGAAAGAGAGAAGAAATGGTATTTTCAGAGCTTGGAAGCGCATATTGGTTAACACTTGAAGGTCACTGTTATTGACCCTTACTTCAAAGGGAAATGGCATCCTGCCAAACTGCTGTCTTTTCTCCCCCTCCATTGCATCCTATGTGTAAAAAACATTTCCTGTCCTCTGAGCATCATGTTTACAAACACTGGGAACACACTGGAGAGGTGAGCTTTCTAAGGCATGTATACTGCAGTGCATAAGACACTACCATAGAGATCCAGAGAAATGTATTCATTTCCTGGCTTGGCACTGCATATCCTTGGGTAGTTCACCAAAGCTAAACACACGGTGAGGAAGAAAAAGTAAAATAATTAAGCCAAGTCATGCTGTGATTTCATTTGCCTATAATCTCATTTACACTTCAGTGCTTTCTTCACTCCTCATGAAGCTCAAATACAAAAATCTACCATTGCCTTTACAGCAAAAAGTGGAATTTACAGCTGCCTACTGGACTCTGCATGTAAACCAAGCATAAACCATTTCCTTTCAGTGAGATCTGCAGTCAGCAAAGACCATCCCTACTAGAAAACCTGACATACCTACAGAGATATTTTAATTCAGATAGAAAGGGCTGGTATCAACCTGAAACATTAGTAGAACCTGGACTTGAGATACTCATCACGCCATAACTTCTAAATTTTTGTGTTATTATTAATTATGCATTAGTGGGTCAAACCCTATCTATAAATCAATGCAGTCCTTTTTTACAGTATGGGTTCAAAAGAAAATTTTTCTTAACCTATCTCATGTATCTTCCTCTACAGCATTCCTTACAGGAGCTTCCAAAATATTCTTACAAAGAGTACAATTACAAATTTCAGACTTTTATCATCTCCTTTCAAATCTGCTTGACTTCATGCTTCAAATAATCCTACCTGCCCAAGAGAAATAAATGTGCTCTCCTGCTCCAAACCTCCAAACCTAAAATAGTAGATCAGATTTTGTACGTTACTGTTGTCAAAGACTAGTAGAGATCTGATGCTATGAACAGACACTACCTTGGTTACCTTAGCAAACCATTTCATTTCATTGACAAATCTTTGCAAAATCACTTTTTTTAATATCCCATTTCCATTTTCACCCATAACAACCAAATTGTGAAAAGAGTGATTATCTCTCTTGTAACTGATCATATGTGATAGCCATTTTGTGTGAAAGCACACTCAAATACTAGGTAGCTCAGCTCATATGTATATGTTGTATATGTATAAAAGAGATTCATATCCACAGATATGTGGCTGCATGTTTATCCTGGAGATGTTTTCCCTGTCTAATTTCATGCCTTAGTTGTTTTAAATATCCAAAAGTAGGAACCATAGATAAACATCAAGCTAAAAAAACCTCCAACATGTGTTTCTTTCTATTACAGCAATAAAAGAGAAATTAACTACTTCTCTCATCTGGGCCTTTAGTAATCCATACCACAGCCTGAATCTTACATCAAATTACGATGTTGAGTCTCCCCACTTTGCTGTTTCATACTTACCATACCACTCATGATATTTGACACAGAGAGCAACTCTAAGAGATGTGGAATGAACCCATCCTATATGAAATAAAATAAACCCCACCCACCACTGTATCTTTGTTCTATAGCCATTAAGTATTTATCTAATCAAAACTTTTCTTATAGTGTTGTGGAAAGTCACCAGAACTTGAAACATCATGACAAAAACTAGAATTTTTCCATAGTAAATGCTAGAGAAAAATCAACAATTAGTTATGGTTTGGGATGTCTGAAAACATGGAAAATCATGATCATAAAAAAAGAAGTCTCAGCTGTATTTTGGACAAACCAAGCCTGCAGTCCTGGCTCTACATGAATCAATTTGAACAATCAGTTAATGGGGCCTAATAAGCAAACTACAGTCTGTGCTGTTGGTTAGAAACTCGACAGGAATCCAAAGTTAAGCAGAAAAAATGCCTAGCCTCAGAGGCTCAGCTGTATTCATTGTTTTCTGGTAAAACCAAAATAGCGTCATGATCTCTGCCTGCATCTTGGCAATCCTCAAACATCAGAAACATGCATTTTCTAACAAACAGATCCTTATGACTTCTCAGCACAGATTTCCTTTATTTAGACAACAATTTCCCATTTTTTTTCTAGGACCATAAAGGGTGTGAAGGACCTTGAGCCCAGGGTGCACCGTGCAATGGCGGTGTGTCCAGCTAGCCTAGAAATTTGTGGGAAACTTTGGAATTCCCTGTGCTATTCTTTGCTCAGAGAAAGAGTCCTAACAGCCTTCCAGGCAGGACCCTAACAAAAGCAAAGTTCATAGATGTGTAATTCCCTGTTTGCTTCTCTGTTGTTTTTACCTTACCAGTATAGCTCTCCTGAAGGCCAGGTTTCTTCCAGACTGAAAAATCTGGAAGCTTCAGGTGGACCTGAACAATTGGTCTTCCTTGTATCTTTTTAGCCCCATGGTCTAGAAAAAGATATCTTGCTAAAGCCGGCTTTGGTCACTGATTCAGAATGTGGGCTCCACCCTGGTAAGTTCTTAAGATGGTAGTCAGTTCTCAGGTGTCAAACACAGGAATTCTGACAAGAAGGTCCTAACCATGGCCAGGTTATCTCTAGATGAACGTATTTAGTGTTATAAGATCAATCTTAGCAATTCTTTGGTGATTTTTGATGATACAAAACAAATTGAAGCTATGAAAAAGAAGAAAGCAGAGAATCTAGTAAAGTGAGGTAAATACCTAATCCTAGCTATTTACAACTTCATAAATCTCAGTCTTTGATTGTAACCAATTCCATAAAGCTTTGATGGAGCCATTCACTCGAATGCTGGTAAGAGGTTTCAATGTAAATCTCCCAGAAGCTCTCTTGAATATGTTCGCTAAGTTCTGGCTGACACAGCTCTGATGGGACACCCAGGGAGAGAGATGAGTATGGTCTCTCTGCAGTACCAAAGAAAGGGAAATCCACAGCAAAATGTGACACATTAATCTGAAAAACTGGGAGAAGCACTTGTTTCTGATTTGTATGTATAGAACTCAGAGAAGCTGCCCAGTGCTCAAGACAGCACTGAGAACTTCTGAACTACTTGCCTTCTACTCTCTCAAAGCCAGTCAGGATGAGACTGAAAGACAGACAGAAATTTGCCTTTTAATGCTTATTTAGCCAGAAATCACTGCATACAATAACAACATAAATCTAGTGCAAATTGCATGCCACTCCTTATATTTTTCCCTGACTCTATCCGTTGTGTGGTTGGAAAAAGCCAGCTTTACTTTAAAAAGACACAAACAAACAAACAACACAGCCCATGGAAGAATGTGTTTAAAAGTCTACTGCTTAAGAAACAGCATGTTAAACCACAGATTGAGAGCACTCAGTTTGGACCATGGCAGAAAACCTTAGGAGGTACCTTCAGCAAAGCATTTAAAACATCATGTCAACAGGACCAAAGTTCCCCCCAGGCTTATTGGTGCTCTGTGCCATCACAGTAACAGAAAGAAGTTTTAGCAAAGCAGACCTGCTGGAGGTCAGGACAGGCATCTTAAAGTACACTCCAATAGGTACAAACCTTTAAATCAACCTCCAGCCTTTCTTAGTTAGTAGTTGTTATCAACTTCTTTACTTATTTATTTAGTAACGGGGACATCAGGCTGGGCTTCACTCTCCGTGAGAACTATTTTAACACAAAGCAGATTTGGATCCTTATTTGTTTTGAACCACAGGCGAAAAAGCAATACATTTAGTTTGGAAAAAGGCTGCCAAGTGGATGAAAAAGGCCTGCAAGTTTTCCTTCTGGTTGCCCTTAGCATTTACGGTCAACTTTTCCCAGCTCAAAACCCAATGTCTGCTCTCAATTAGCTTGGTGTAGATCAGAGCAACTCCATTGACTTCAGACAGCTTTTCTGGATACAGAACATTGTGAGACAGAACAGAATTTGGCCAATATTGTCTTTTTTTTCTTTTGTTTTACCGGCACCATGGATTATTCTCTTTTTGGAAGACTTATCGGTTGACGCAGAGCAGATGACTGTGGACAACCTGTTTGATGTGGTAAACAAAAGCAAAGCAATTGCCAAAACAGCTGATGAGCTAGAAAGAAAAGAAACATGAACATTGTGGGAAGGAGAATGATGAGAAAGAACTTGAACTTCTACTGATTTTGGTACGCAAGTCCAAAAATAACCTAGAATATTGCCCAAAATAAAATTTAGTACAGTGTAAGGCTTCAATCTCTAACCGTGTCCATCAGAAGCAATTCCGCTAGGACTAATCCACTGTAAAACCAGACATAAGACATCTGCAGCCGCTCACGAAGTTTAGATACCAGCAGGAACAACACAATAAGATTATCATTAGCATTGCTACATTTCCTATCAGGAAAGAAAATGTAGTGAAGGAGTAAAGACTGAAATCCATTTTGTAGACTATTTTTTTGAAAAATACAGCACAGCAAAAACTTACTGCCAACTTTCTCCCTTTCTAAAGAGGGACCACGGTTATGAACCAAAAGAAGGTCATTAGCAGAAGACAGTTCTTTCATGGGTGAACAGAAGTCACGGTTTACAGGAGTAATAAGTAATTTCCATCCATTTGTACAGATTCCTCTCTACAACATTAACAACAGAAGCCGAAGGGTCATAACAAGCATGTCTTTTGAAAAAATCAGGTGATGTCTCAGTTTAGCTATCAGCTGTAGAGGTACTGTTGCATACATCTGGACTATTTCACTGAAAGTTGAGACTTACTGGAATATGATAAAGCAGGAAGGCTGTTTTTCCTCTTCCTACCACAACTACAGATTTGGGCAGATAGTGAAACTAAAAATGAGAAAGACAGAATCTGTTTATCTGAAATGCTTGTTTAACAGAAACACTTTATAAGAAAAGTGGGAATTATAGAGGATCCAATAGCTGACTAACTTCTTTTTATGGCAACTTCAAAAAAATGTACTGGGCATAGAACTTGCATCTTCAGGCACTGAAACACACTTTGTAGCCTGTAATGTCCAATGGGAAAAAATCTGATTTGCCAGGTAAAAGTAATACTCCCTGTCTTTACCTGCCAAGAGGACTGGGGAGTGGATGCAGGGATGAGGCAGGATTTTCATTTAACTAATACGCAAAGTAAAGATCAGAGTTACATACATTCATAATTGAATGCCTTTTTCCTTTCACAGCCAGGTGAGCAAGCTAGACATTCCAAATGGAATTGAAGAAAATGTAATTATTCTCCTACAGAAGGTAACTGCACATGAAATTCAGTTTGGCTACTTAGATAAGACTTCTTCCCCGTATTTAAACTTAAATTATGCTTTAAAATATGTCACTGTCAAAGTGGGTGTGGACCAGAACTAGACAATTTTTTTTTTTAAAAAGTAGGATGATGATTGAAATTATGCTATGTTGGTGAAAAAATGTTTCAAAAAGCATCTGAAACTCATCTCCTGTGTTTTTATTCCATCTATTCTAGTCCTACTAAAAATCAGCTCAAACACAAATTTATTAGGAGTTACTGAAGACTGCAAAATAAAGCTAGCAAGCAAACATTAATAGTGAGAAAACATATTGGTAGAAGTTGTTGTCCTGAATGGCTTCTATTTGTTTAATAAATTAATCTACAGTAAGATAATGAACAATTTCTGTAGAGTTGAAGCACCTCCTCATTTCTAATCCAAATTCATCAGTTTAACAAGAAAAATAATATATATCATATAAATCATAAATATCTGCTCCACCTGCATGGACACAGATTCCCAGTCACATTGTTAAGTCATGAAGCAGGGCCCAAGGTCATGCACAAGGCATCCCATGCAGAGCAGCTGAAGCCCCCAGCTGTACTCACACTGAAGATGCTTTAAACTCATCCTCAAATGCACTGTCATCCTTGTCATCAGCCTGTAAGACCATGGGGCTCTCAGATGTCAGCCCACTAAAGACATGGCCATGGAAGGTGATGGAAAACAAGAATCAATGTGTTGTCCAATGCAAAAAGAAAACAAAACAAAAAGAAGGAAAATAAAGTGCTGTTATACGGTATACAACATGCAACTCCTGTTGCAGTTATCTGGAGTCTTACATTTTCATATTGCCAAAATCCATTAAACTTCAGTCAACCCAGTTCGCTTTGCAGGAAGGACTGCTTTACAAGGAATATAGCATTTTAGGGCTCTAAGTTCACATCATGTGCTAACCAACAGAAATCTACAACAAACTTCCCAAATGTTATAATTTATACAGGATATGCTCTTCATGGACCACACACTTCAGTTTTCAAATTACATCTTCAGCAACAAGATCACAGAGTCCAGCTTTAGCTATCTGCTAGCTTATGTATCTTCACCTGAGCCAGTCAGCCAGATTCCCTTTAGAATCAACAAACAGCCAGTCTCAGAGCATGATTCATCTTGGTTGAAACTTCAGGCGTGTAGAACACGTTAGATAGATAACTGGAGGCCCACCAGTGCTTGCTGCACTCCACTGACATCAAAGGGAGGTGAGCTGATCAGACATCTAACTTAGGCAAAATTAATTCCAGCCCTCTTGTGCAGCAGTCAGATATGCTGAGGATCTGCAGCTCCTTTTCTTCCGAAGCACACATAGCCCAAACCAGCCATAGTAGGACTGGCAAAGATACTCTCTTCAACTGACTCCACTGCTGCAGACAGCTGCTCAGCTACTCACTACTGCCTCTCTTCGGCTAATTATAAAACATTAGATATATTCACTACTACAGGACAGCCTCAAAGGAAAATATTTATGCTGGAATGCAAAGGAGGAAACAAAAAAAAAGAATGAACTGCAATATACACAGCACAAATAGCTCTGCGTTAATGTTACCATGCTTGTGTTACAATCTTCTGTTATGTGGACATAATGAATATAAAATCTGTCATTGGATGAAATTCAGCTTAGTTAGTTCCCATATTAAATGCTCTCTCTCATGTGGTTTGGGTCCACTTAGGATGGATGTGCCAAAGAACTTAGCTATGTAGGTAAGTCACCTAAAGATCCATTTCTTTTTGGTGGTGCTGTTTTAACTCCGCATATGCTCTTTTCTTCCATTTTTATTTCAACGAAAAGAGGAAAATAAAGAACAGTCTGTCATATTAATAAAGTGCAATGAACACAACAGAGACTAATGGGAGAAGAAAGGAGTGTCCCTCAGCTCACGGCCTTACCTCTCACTGAGCTCCTCGGCGCGCTGCCCATGGCCCAGCACGAAGCTCGACGGCCCGCAGGGGCTGGCGGGGGCCGATAAAGTGCTCTTGACGTTCTGTGCCGAGTGCCTGCGGCTCCGCCGGCGCTCCAGCCCCCGGCGCTCACCGGCACCAAGGCTGGCCCTCCTCCGATCCCTGCGCCCGCTGGGAGGGGGCTCAGCACTCTCATCTCCATCCTCATGCCTCAGGGTCACCTGATAAAGAAAGGAAGAAAGCCAAGGCTGCTGACACAGTTCCTTTGGGTACCATAGGTCTTCATGCCTAGGCTTAAAAACTTACTGATCTCAACATGATTAACTCCTATTAGCATCAATATTTCTACAGTTATCCCTGAAAGTGGCTCTCTATCCATTAGTGCAGTGTGGCAGCTCTAACAATGGAATTATATACCAATGCCTTGCATACAACACTATAAGACCTGTAACAACACATTTATGCATCTCCTAATTTGTGTTTGTTTTCCTTTTAATGTAGAACTGAATTTTCAAGGAAGCTGAGCAGTGTTGGACAACTAGTTCTCTTTATTTCCTTCCAAAATACTGAGGTGAAGCCTTGGCTCTAGAGAAATCAACACAAAAAACTCCATGCATTGTCTGATTCAATGTTTCCCTATGTTCAGACATGAGACTTGTAGTGATTAAGTGGAATCACCATCTAGAGTGTGTTGGAAATAGCAGAGGACTAAAGTATGGGTGCAACGTGGTATCTCAAACTCCCGCACACTGTTGATGTGCCAATGTAGCATATCTCTAATAGAAACAAAGCAAGTGTTATCTTAGGGTACATGAGGAGAGATATCCGTGGCAGAAACAACAAAGTTACTAGTGCATCTCATCTGAAATGCAGCCTAACATTTAAGTAATCTTTGTATGAGAAAGATCCACTCAAATAGGCAGAGATACAGAAGAGGGCAATGTGGGAGATCAGAAGAGTGCCCATCTTCTTGTTTCTATTAATCTTGTTACCCTGATAATTCTTACCAGATGTGTCTTGAAAAAAAAAATCAAAGGGGGAAGTGAGATATCTCTGCTTAAGGTGTAAAATCTGTTTCTCTGAGGAAGAAGAGATTTTTCAGGTTAAAAACAGTATTGGCAGAAAAAACAAAGAACCTGCACAGACATGGACAAATTTAGTCTGCTCACGAAGAAAAAGCTGGCACCCAACTAAGTCAACTGGTAATTCTGCAATTAAGTTTTTCACTAGGTGCAGCACACACAAAAAAAGTCTCTGCTTTTAAGATCAATCACCATATTTTAAAAAGGGCTTTATAAGCTGATGCCTCCGATGATAGAAAAAGAAACAAGAATATCGAGCCCTCTTGTTCTCTTTTTCCTATTTTGGCCTGGCTCTTCCTGAAAATTGCTGTATATAAAACTTAACTCTGCTACAGTTAGTGAAGTGGCATGGGTGAAGAGTTGATGGAGAAAATGGAGAGCCAAATCTATCAAATCCTTTGCTGGACTTAGGCAGAGATGAAGTAATTTAATTTCATTGCATTAGAACACTAATTCACATTTACATCACATTAACTTCAGCCTAAACCTCCTCGCTCCAACGCTTCCCAAAGTTTGAAAGGAGGCTAATTATTAAGAAACTGAATATCCTACCCCTACATATAAATGATTCGGAAGTAGTTATTTTATACCTAGGTGGTAGATGTGGAGTCACTCATTACTCCATTGCTTCAAACTGCATAGGACCTGGTCCAGTGTAAACTCATAAACAAGGACTCTCTGGATATTCAGTTGCAGAACTAGTGATATTTGTGAAGTTGAGCTCAGCTGAACCTCTTTCATGAGCTGAATAATTTTGCACATGGAAAGAACTTCTACTTACTTCAGAATGTGTAACTAACAGTTGCAGAAAGGAGGCTAGTGAGTGTGCTGGTTTGCCTTGGAATATGCCCCAGCTTTAGTATGAAATGCCTTTGCATTAAATGCAGTTATGTACCATAGCAAGTCACATATACAAATGTGAATAAAACTTCCTGCAACCAGATGTTTTTCCTTTAAAATGGAAGAGATAACCAAATTTCACCTAGGCTACATTCTCCCTCTCCTCTCGGCTTTGAAGTTTGCACAAGCTGTAAGATGCATAAAACAGGGCATGTTATGTTACCTCATAAATGTTAAATTGCTCAACCAAGTCCAAGTCTGTTCCTTTCTTGTTCAAGTGTCTCTGTGAAATAGCTTCAATGCCTAGCTCTTCCAGACAGTCCACCACATCGTAGAAAGAGTCTTGATCTGGCAATCCTGACAGCGTCTAAGAATCAAAGGAAAAACATTTAAATCTGTTTGTTTTGAAAAGAATTAAACAAAGGCTTTTAAAAGCGGGTGGCAAGTGCTGCTATGTATGATTTCAATAAAGTAAAACCCATGATGTGGGATTAGAGACACGGATAGAAAATAAAAAACAAGTGGCATAGCTTTTAACAAAAAACTCTATGCACTGTGTAGAGAAATGAATAATTGGCAAAACAAATCAATGTTGTTATTTCATACTAAATGTATGGAAAATGTCGGTCTTTAAAACACACAGTTGGATTCTTCCTGGCTTCATTCAAGTACCGACTTAAAAAACAGAGAATGTTAAAGCACCAAACACAGGGATAAAAGTAGAGAGGGAGAAAAAAAAGGTTTAGCTAAGAAGAGTGAAGCCGAGTTCCCTGATTCCTGTAAGTTTAGCCTTAAGAAAAAAAAGTCCAATGCACAGCTGTGTGATGACAAGACAGCAGGGAATATCCTGCACCATGTGCCTACTCTCCTCCACACCTGCAGCAGCAGTCATCTTCCCTGCACACAAATTGTTGTGTATTACAGGGATAGTGAATCCTCTCCTCTCTTTCAACTTGAAAAGTCTTATCAAAGGTACACTGACTCCTTAACTCTGATTCTGGCTTGCTACTGATTTCTAGTCAGCTTGTGCTGATTTTTTATTAATCCTTTTGCACGATGCAAAAAAACTAGCTTAATCCTGTGCATGTTGAGCAGAAACTACTGAACACACTGCGCAACTTGCAGAGCAGCATGTACCTCACCACAGGAACCAGTCTGTGCAGAGCTGTTTCTGCAAAATACCTGAGAGCACAGACTGAAAGCAACACAGTTTTTCTGGATTAGATCACCAGAGAGAAGTTTACTCTGAAATAGTTTCCTCTCTCCCATTCAATTAGCTAAGTAATTTGTCTATATTCCCACCAGAGGAGAGAAAGAGCAAGAGATAGAAATGCAAAGCCCAGGCCCTCTCCAAAAAGTTTTGTCTTCTCATGCCTGGGATGGGATGAACTGTGCTCTGTGAATGTTGGTTTTCTGGAGCCCAGCTTTTCCAAAGTGGCTCTGAGCAGCAGAGTACAGAAAAGAGCAGCCTCTCTGGGCTGCCTCCCTACACCAAGAAGCTTTACATTCAGAGAAATGGGTCTGGATTACATGCTTAATGAGAGAGGAACAGGCATCTGACATATCTGTCTTATTAAAGAATCTCTTTGCTGTGATGTGAGACACTGAAATATCAGCAAGATACTTTTAAATTTAATTTTTTTTCTAACTAATCACAACATGGTAACACTTTATTCTTCAGTCATTACTGGACTACTGCCTGGTGAAATCCACCACAACAGGAATTCTTTGCGCAAATATCAATTAAGTGTTAGAGTTATATATTCAGGCTTTAATTAAGAATTTGTCTCTTTCCAGGACAGTATTTAAGCTTCTGTTTAAAACGCACTGGAGATTATGAAACTGAAACGTTCTGAACAGTGCTGAAAAAAAGAGACCACATTTATTTTGTTCCTTCCTAAACTGACACCTAACATTGAGTAAAAATCTGAGGATTTGGCAAATGAAGTTATCACACTGCACATTCCATGGAGCTTTAACATGGATATGGAAATATTATAACAGAAAAGTGTTCAACTGTGAGGCTTTCACTTGCAAATGAAAGACATAGACAACGACTATTCTGACCCGAGTGCCTTCATGCACAGTAAGAAGTGATGTTTTATCTGCAAAAGGGTGGAGGAAGAATTAAATCTTCTGAGCATTTACTTCTAAAAAGAACAGGAAATCATCTTAACTGTTGTTATGCAGATCACCCACCTTCAAGAGTAGCTTTTTTAAAATCCAAGGTAAGCTAAGCTGTAGACTGGAAAAACAGCAGCATACGGTAGTATTTACTGGCAACTGCTTTTGTCAGCAGCCTTTTATTGGGTATTATAATTTTACATCAAGCAGCAGTGGAAATCTAATTTTCACTGCGTGTCACTGACCAGAACTGGGCAATTGAACTCCCAAGTATAGAAATCAAATATTTTTCCTTTGCACAGTTCGTCATTAAACTCACAGATCCACTTTCAGAGCCTAAAGCATATCAAATTCAATTTCTAACTAATCCAAGGAAGATAATAAAA
Source organism: Ptilonorhynchus violaceus (assembly GCA_013397565.1). Taxonomy (NCBI): domain Eukaryota; kingdom Metazoa; phylum Chordata; class Aves; order Passeriformes; family Ptilonorhynchidae; genus Ptilonorhynchus; species Ptilonorhynchus violaceus. The sequence goes on along the minus strand of VZRJ01011027.1, from coordinate 672,946 downwards.
GTTACACCAGAACTAAACAGAAGTATAACCAGAAGTATAACCAGAAGTATCTGTGTTGGGGTCACTCTCATTTGAGAGATTCATTAATGCCTAAATCCTCACAAATTAAGAGGAGGTTAATAAAATATTAGCATAACTAAATTGGTTAAGCATCAACAAAAGAGGGAGAGGATAAAAGCACTGGAGTAATTCTTATGTCTAGGCAAATGTGTTTTCTGCTCTGGAGCAGGAAAGGAAAACAGTCTGAAAATGGATACATGGAGAAAGAAAAAGGAGTACAAGCATGCTTCCTTAAGACAAATCCTTCGTGAGGACTCTGCCTGCTCTGAAAACTTTGACATTGCCTTGCCTAAAGAAGTTGAAACCATCCAAGCTTTCCTTGTATTCTCTGCGGGGGAAAAAATTACAACTGTTACATGCTGCTTGCTGTTTTCCCTATAATCATGAAAAATATCCCATTAAAAACATCATAAAGCTGCCCATAAGCCAGATCATAATTATAAGTGTGGATTTGTGGGATTCCTCTCTTCCTTGATCTTCGTAACTGCCTTGCTCCTTTGACTGTGAGATGCTTTTTCTTTTTGTGTGTTTTTAAAGAACTACCTCCTCCTAAAAATAGCTTTTAATGTACTGAAAAACTCAGACTACAGGAATCAACTACGGGATGATAGAAGAGTCCACAGAGAACAAAATCTTTGAGGAAGTCAAATACCAGATAGATTAGAACTGCACAGATGATGAAGAGAGCTATCTCAGAAAGAGGAATCAGTACACAAAACAACAAGGTGTAAAGCAGAGACATAAATGAGTCTCCTTGGCTTTAATAGCAGCTACAGGCAGAAGCACACATAACTGGTGATGCTTTTCAGAAAGAGTGCAACAGTAAGACAGGGTGGTCTTTTAAACTCAAGAGGAACCTTACTACCATGGAAGCAGGAGCAAGGGTGACTCTAAGCAAAAGTACAATAAGATCAGTAATGTCACCAGGAGAAGTTAGTCCCTCTCTGGCCTATTTGCTGGAAAATATCTCCCATTAAGAAATAATTCTATAAAAAAAGAAAAACAACAAAAGAGCAACCCACAATCACAACCATGTAACCAAGAGCTCAATAAGTTGGCAGCTTGGTTTATAACCTCCACGAACAAACTCAGAATCTTCAAGTGAATACAATGAGTAATAATAATATTTCCTAATACTCTGTCCTATTAGGTATAACCATAAACCACACAGTTATTTTGATTTGCCAGTAGTATGTTGACTTTCTGTGCTCTTTAAAATGAGTCTTTAATTTTAGTCCCCCCTACGATTTGTCTAGGACTAGATGCCGGTTTTTAAGGAATTTACACTAATAAATTTCTAGCTTTCAAGGACCTTTCATTTTCTCCCCCCCAACAGCATTAAAGGAATACTTCAGCAAACATTTGATTTTACTGCAAAACTATTACTTGTAAATCAGGTCACCAAAAAAATATAAGGAAATAAGAAAAAAATGTAATCTTACTTTTTTAAGCACAAGCACTCTTACTAGCACTCAGACCTGTTAAATTCATCATATTTAGTTTGCGGAAAAAAAAAAGATATTTAAACTATCTGAACTAGAAAACTGTGCACAACACAAGCCTTTGTGAGCATGTGATCTTTTCACCAGCACTTGCTTTCCTTCTCCCCTTGGATAATCTGTTGAGTTAGTTTGTTGAGTTTTCCTTTAGCACTGCATTGTCAGCGCTGGGAGAGGAGCCATGTCAGACCACAATTCCACACAACATCTACCAAAATAGCAATTCTGCTCCCGGCTGCTGCCTCTGGGTGGCTGCAGCACAAGTAACAGGAGTGTGCTGATTGACTAAAGCTTGTCCTGCAACTTCTGCATGACAGGTCTCCTCCTCATATTCTCTCAACAGGGAGTTTGCATATACAATTAAACAATTGAAAACACTTCTATTATTTCCATCAGTTATGCTGACAAAGCAAACCAACCTTGTTAACCAAGGTCATTGCGTAAACCAGTAGTTCGGTATCAACCCCATCCTTCTCCTCCAGTATCTCCATGATGTTGGACCATGGCTTGGCTCCTAGAGGAAAAGCAGAAACTATTGGTTACAGTGATCAAAATGGAAAGCTACAGCAACAACACCAATCCAAGAAGTAGCACAAGTTGGAATATGTGGTCAGGTGAAAGTTGAAGTGGAACGATCCAGCTTTCTCTGCAGATTCTCCTGCTTCCCTGAGAGTGAAGTTAACATAGACAGTGAAAACTACAGTCCAGCCCAATGCAGGGAGATAAAATATGGCAGGTGGACTCTCTCCAAAGGTACCAACTTCTCTCCCTTGATGACAAAGGAAACTTTGTTAGCACAGTGTGATTGCACCAAACTTCTACAAATCAGGTGGGAGGAACTTTACCCAGCCTATAATAGGTTCATATAGGCTTTGATAAATCTTCAGCAGAGACCTGTATGCTGTGCTTTCAGTGTGCCTGTTGCCTGCATTTCTGGTGCTATTGCTGAGCTACGCTGCATTAAGGTAAATCAGGTTAACAAAACATTGTGGCAGAGAAAGAGTTTTCTCACATTACAGGCTATGTGTCTTGGATGAAAGAAATGATCGACGAGGGGAAAACATTTTTGCTGTGGTTCTTCTCAAATTATTTTAATAAGAAACCTATCTACAGACCTTTCAGATATGTTTCTCTCATTTTCCATTAAGTAAGGTCAAAATTTGTGATTTAGTTAGGATGTATTTACTCAATTTGCATGCTGATTTGAATTTTCATATTTCTCTGATACCTAAACCCTAAAGGCTTAGTGAGTTATTGTGCTAAAAACATCAGGCGGGCATCATGCCACACAGACTCAGCCTCTTGTGTGGAAGGCACCTTGTAAAACCATCCTGTTTCATTTGGCTAAATGGCAAGATGGTTGCATTTACCAGATTTTATCTAGGGAAACTCAAATAACTAATGAAAGACTGCTATTCAGTGTTTTGTTTGGAGTAAAGCTAAAGGTGAGGAGGACTAAGCAGAGAGCTAACCCCAGCCCAGAGATACTCAATTCAACTAGACAAGTGTAACTGTGACAGTCTGAATTTCAGAGGGAAACACACAGGGTATTCCAGCAGTTCACATCCTGTAAACACTATAGAGATGATGAGAGTTTGAGTATAATCAGGCAGTAAAATGCAAATGTGCCATCACAGCCACCTGTGGCTGACTGATCACTGACCTTGAGGTCTAAATTCTGCATTACCCTATAACAGCCCTTGCTTATTCAAGATGACATCATACATATACCCTGCTACACAGACATCAAATCTCTGCTAACCAAGGATCTGAATTTTCAAGGTAATGACAGTGCACCGTGTGGAAAACCCTGTCTACTAGTGAATGCACAGACAGCAGTATTTCTCATGTTTTCTCTCCCCCTCAGACAGTCTCTGATCTTTACTACCGAATAATAAATCAGTACTTCTTTATCTCAAGCAAAATCAAAGGAGGAGGAGGATTCACTCTCAGCTCTCCGGATGTATTTATATGCATTACTAATTAAATGCTAATTCAAACATATGTCTGCAATGAAAATACGTTAGACATGTCTTTACCAGATTCTCTATATTACCACACATTTTGTGCAGTGCATGTTCAAAAGTCATGTGGATCAAATTCACTCAGGTCACAAATGATATATGATCAGCAGGAATGATATCCTCACTACAAAAATGTCTTCCTGTGGTTTCCAGTGAAAAAATGAAAAATGGAAGGAAATAAGAAAGAGAAACAAAAAGGGGAAACCATGCAAGTCTGATTTATAACAATGACATTTGGAAAAAAAGTGAGTGGATAACAACATAAAAAAATAATTATTTAATCTAGTGCATTATTCAGTGAGAGTCCTTTATTTTTGCAGGCAAGTTCTACTCTTATTGGGACAACCATGGTTTACTTTTTAGACAGCATCCACATGGTTTGGTTTTTTTCCCTGACTGTCTCAATACTTCTTCATTATCATAAAAGAATAATTTCAGGGTCACCTTGCTGTTTTCCTGCAAGGATGATATATAATTTTCTTCTACCAATGCTGTTTTTTTATCTCAGAATACAATTTTTTGAAATTGTTGATCAGGCACACCTAATAGTAAGGCAGCCCTGTAATAAATCATCTATCTTTCAAAGGCTTTTATTACACTGCTGCTACTAGACTTCCAAAATCCAGGCTTAAATTCTAAATTCTTCATCTATTCCCTAACTATAGTCAAGAGGAGGCAATACTATCAATGACTTTGACAGAGCTACTCGAATTTGTACCAGATTAAATGGTACAAATGCTCTTCAAATGCTATTTCCCCATTAGGATCTCAATCTGAACGGCCAAGAAGTGAACACAGAAACGGTCGTAAAGCCACCTACCCACCCAGGGACAAGGTAGTTCTGCTGTGGAAGTTGCACCATGAACTTACTGCATTACTGTCCTTGGGTTAATATTCCTTGCTAATATGTAACGAGAACCTATAGTTTCCAACCTATGATCCAGACAGCATGGAACATGCGCAGATCCAGCTCAGCTCCCCCTCTCAGAGCTCCCCTTTCACTGTCAGCTCCCCCTCCCAGAGCCTGTGCAGTCCAATATGCTTAAAGTGAAAAGAAACCTCTTCAGACTGAGATCATAATGAGGAAAATGGCACTTGAAAAGAAAGGTTTCGTCTGGTAGACATTGGAGTAGCTCTACCAAAGTCATTGATAGTACTGCCTCCTCTTGATTCTGGTTAGAGAATAGGTGAATTTCCTCCTTCACCCAATCCTGATGTAGAAAAATGATGATGCAGAAGAATGATGATATAGCATCCCAGCGATTTTTCTGGGAGCAGATGGGGATGTTTCCATAAGGTTATAACTTTTATGCAGGATTTGTCACAAAATCGATGGGAGTGATGAAACAGGCTCAGTGAAGTAAAACAGCAGAGGTTGAGTTTTGTGTGTGTTCTCCTGCCTTCTAATGGGTAAAATGAGAACTGCTTGACTGCCCTTTAGAAGCTTGTCACTGGGAAGAGCTCTTTATCACAGCTATTCCAACAGGAAGGCTGAAGCCTCAACTTTGATGTTACTTACAGTGTTATGAGTAACCATGCAGCATGCATAGACAAACAAAGAACAATGAGGTTGCAACAATTAAGCCCATATTAAATTAATACAGTCTATTTTCTGAATAACATTGCCCATTAAGTCCCAGCCTTTTCTCAGTTTCCTCTTTAAGTGTTTTTACATATTTATTTTAATGCTGTTGTTCATGTCATACACAAAATCTTGACATCACAACTACAAAAGTTGTGCACAGTACGCATAAAGCATGAAATATCTTGCACACGGGCAGAACCTTACATGAGAACTGCCACCAACTTAGAAAGTGCCTGTCTCCAGCAGCTAAAGGATGGAAAGATAGTAATACTCTTGGAAAGACCTCAACATCTTGTACTCGTGGCTATTTACATATGAATGAACTTACATCCTTCCATTGTGCCTACAGTATGTGCAACAATTTAGTGGAATCTGAGTATGAATGAAATGGCAGGAAAAGCAGAGAACTGATAATGAGGGCCATTTGGCTTTAATTTCTGTCCTAAAATATGCTCACGATAAAGCAGCCTTAGACAGCAGAGCACAATGCCAGCTCCACTTTCCAGAGCCTGTGCGGTCCAGTATGCTTAAACTGAGAAGTGATCAAATTCCTCTGGGGTTCCGAAACAACAAAGGGTGGGAGAAGTGGGGAGCTGGATGAAAGTGTAAATAGAAGCTACTTCCTATATGATGCGGGCCATGCAGTTATTCCCTTATGGTCTGCTTGTATCTGAGAGTAAAGCTGGTACTTCCGAGGACCTCCATACTTCAGTTTGCATATGGATGTATTCACACATAGAAACCACAGATGGGATTGCTTTGAAACCAGGCCAAGTTAATATGGGGTTCTTTATGTTAATCATGTGTGGTACACATGTTGAAGAATTATGTCATATCTCATCACCTTGTATGTACATGAAACATTGAACTTTTATCAAAGCAGTGCTAAACTGAATTACATACCTCCAAGATTTATGACAATGGTTCAAGAAAAGGCATATTGCTTTTTTCCTCCCCTGTGTTTCCGTTTTGTTACATCAGTCATTAAAGGCAGGTACTTCTCAGTTATAAACCACTAATTTAAAAATATAAATTAAAACATAGCACATCCACAGCTAAAAGTGAAGGGCTTTGACACTGTCTCCCACAGCATTCTTCTGGAGAAACTGTCTGCTCATGGCTTGGGTGGGTGCACTGTTCACTGGGTAGAAGACTGGCTGGATGGCTGGGCCCAGAGAGTGATGGTGAATGGAGTTAAGTTCAGCTGGCACACGATCACTAGCAGGGTTCCCCAGTGCTCAGTGTTGGGACCACTTCTGTTTCATATCTTTATCCATCAGGATAAAGGGATTGAGGGCAGTTCACAGACAACACCAAGTTAGATGGGAGTGTTGATCTGCTGGAGAGCAGGAAAGCTCTACAAAGGGATCTGGACAGGGTGGATTGATGGGACAAAGCCACCTGTGTGATGTTCAACAAGGTCCTGGCACTTGGGTCACAACAACCCCATGCAGCACTACAGGCTGTGGGGAAAGTACCTGGAAAGCTGTCTGTCAGAAAAGGACCTTAGGTTGCTGGTCAACAGCAGTTGAACATGAGCCAGCTTGTGCCCAGGTGGCCAAGAAGATCAATGGCATCCTGGCTTGGATCAGCAATAGTGTGGCCAGCAGGACCAGAAAAGTGACTGTCCCCTTGTACTTGGCACTGGTGAGGCCTTATCTGGAATCCTGTGTTCAGTTTTGGGTTCCTCACTACAAGAAAGACATTGAGGTCCTGGAGTGCATCCAGAGAAGGGGAATGGAGCTGGGGAAGGGTCTGGAGTACAAGTCTGATGAGGAGTGGCTGAGGGAGCTGGGGTTCTTCAGCCTGGAGAAAAAGAGGTTCAAGGTGGACCTTATTGCTCTCTACAACTCCTGAAAGGAGTGGTAGACAGGTGGGGGGTCAGCCTCTTCTCCCAAGTAACAAGAGATAGGATGAGAGGAAATAGTCCCAAGTTGCATCAAGATCAGATATTAGGAAAAGTTTCTTTACCAAAAGGGTTGCCAGGCTTTGGAACAGGCTGACCAGGGAAGAGGTGGAGTCACTGTCTCCAGTGGTATTTAAAAGATATGTAGACAGAGCACTGAGGGACATGGTTTAGGGATGAACTTGGCAGTGCTGGGTTAATGGTTGGACTTGATGGTCTTAAAAGTCTTTTCCAACCAAAATGACTCTTTGACTCTCTTACACTGATGCCCTAAAAAGGGAACTAAATATAACACCAGAAAAAAAAAGTCTTAAGGAGCAAAGTACAACTGCTTAATGAGAATTATTAAAAAAAAAAAAAAAACAAGAAGGGAAGGGTATTGGGCTAAGTTATTTGCAAGAGTTTGTGAGACAATCCACCAAAGCAAAGGTATGAGAATTCCTGTAAAACCTCTCATCATGCTCCTAATATATGCTCACCTAACTACATGCACCAGTTTTTTCAAGTCTTATGTTGTTACTTAAGTTGTTTTATTACTTTGGGCATGTAAATGATTGCATAAGGCTATTCTACAGAGACAGATGGGAATACATATTTTTAGGGTCCTTCTTTCTCTTTTTTCTTTAATGAGGTTTCCTAGCATATGAACAGATAGATGGCCGTTTGAACATATTGAGAATACCAGTGAGTTCAGAAAGCTGAGCAAATACTAAGAATGACTGCAAAAATCAGTCATAGCGCTCACAAGTACATGAATGTTGTAATTACATTTATGCTTATGGCATTGTAAGGTTTACCAGTTTTAATTCAAAACAGAAAGCCAACCTGCAGAGTTCACTGGTTTTTAATTGCCCCTGCCTGCATCCCCGCCATAAGAGACAACTTGGGTTTTTTTCTTTTCAATGCATATCAATAACTGAAAGCAAAATCTGGCTCCTTTTTCCTATTTCTGGCACTACCTTTCTCTCCAACCCCCAACATTTTCTTGTTTCACTTTTACCATATCAAGTCTCAAACAAGTTCAGTATGGAGGCAGCTGCACCACAGAGGGAACCTTGCTTTCAACCTCCATGTTTGAGACCACAACAATGGATCTCCTAACCTCAAAAACTCTCCTTGAGGCAAAGGAATGTTTTGCATCAAGAGAGAATGCCCCAGGAGCTTAGCGATGACTTTGTGGGAAGAACAAGAAAGAATCATTTTTGCTCTATTTATTTGTAAAAAATACAGTATACATATTCAAGTATTTTTCATGAGCCTGAAGGGTAACAGATTTCATAGTATAATATCTGCTCAAGGGCTTTATTTTAATGTAACAACAGATGGTTTTGCTTTTACTATAAAGCCTGTACTATTACTGACCTCGTCTTTCTCTTCAAAGGGATTACACTGATTAGATATAATTTTCTCTTCTAAATCAGACTGCTGCTTCCCAGAAGGAAGTGGAAAGGCGGCCTTGCCCAAAGGAGCCTCTGAGATCAGAAGATACAGGGGGGTTTACTTTGCATGTGGGTGCAGGGAAGGGGCAGTAACTGTGGCGCCCAGGGAGGAAATCGAGTTCCTCAGCTTTTCACTCTTCACCTTCCCATTATAATTAATTTTTCAAATAACCTTAGATTATATGAATACTTAAAATATGCTTTTAAGAAATGAAAGATATGTTGCACAAAGCAGGCATCAATGACAACAGGTCTAGAACCACTGCAACCAGTGATAAAATGCCACCTTGATCTCAGCAGGGCTGGGATTTTGCAAGCTCCAGGTAAGGTTACTCACCTCTCTTTTCGTCCACGGTAGATACTGCCTGGATTAAAAGCGGCGCATTAGATTCCGTGTACTCCACAAACACCAGCAGCAGCTTCAGTGCTGTCTTTACCACCAGGCGAAACTGGAAGAAAAGAGTGTGACTTGTCATTCTGCAAACCACAGCTTCTCCAGATGCGTGAAATGACACTGGGCAAGAGGCAAGCGCAGCAGTCCACATCTGGTAATAGCGCACGAACGGAAGAGATTAAGCTGGGACAGCACTGAAAAATGAAAGGTAGCCAGCTGGCTGAAAATTTCATTCACTGGACAGTGCTCTCCTAGGGAAGTCCCAACAGTCAATGAATCCAAATGAAAGCTTAACACTGCCAGAGAAGGTTGAACATCCCACCTATGCATATCCCCAACATTGCTGCCCAAAGCTTGATGTACACAGAACCCACTGAGCTAAGAAAGCATATATTTCTCTATTTCTCAACACATTTATTTCCTCCTTTCACTGTGAGCTTTTAATCCTGTCAAAATGCTGTGTGATGAGTTAATTTCCTCCTTAAGCTTTCTTCTATTCTTATAATGTTACTGTTTAATGCTTAAATTATTAAATAGATTGATCTTCACTGTTAAACACAACTTGGGAGAAAGAGTGTTTAATCTCCAGCTACCCCACCCTGTCACGAAATGTGTGATTTACTGAAACTGAACATTCTGCCTGCAAGTTTTCACACTCAGTTTTTGGTACATCCCCAGGAGTGAGAGTTCATCAATGACTCAGCACTGGTAAAATCATTCTACTGGAAATCAATAGCCAAATTCTATCAATTTCATCACAGATCTCCCATTTCCAGAGAGGATAATTTGGCTAAAAGTGCTGAGTAAGAACTTTTAGGGACAATCAAATATGATTGCTTGGCATCATCAGGTATGTGAAACACCAACGCTTTACTTGAGGGAATATTTGGAGTTTTTAATAAAAGGGGATGTGAAAGGGGAGGATTTTTTAATAGGCAGGGCTCTACATGCTGAGAGGGCCTTTACTGGAGAATTGATTTCAGGTCAAATTTGCAACTCTCAATCTAAATAATGGATTTAAAGCCAAATTAAAAGTGATACACTTCACTGGTCCCAGAAACACAATTTCCAACATACTGTGCTTGAATCAAGCTCCAGAAACAAAACAAACAGGTATTCCCAAATTTACCGTATTTTTCTTCTACCTTGGTTTGCAACATATCTATCCCACAACATGCAAGATTTTTAATGAGACAGCTACAGTAACGTGAACATTACTCTCTCCTCTGCTATTGACAAATTTTTTTAAATCTACTTTAGGATGCATTCATGTGGAGATAAGCCATGTTCTAGAAAATTCCAGTCTTTGTCTCCTTACATTAAGTTGGTAGGCTCTCTGAAGCATAACTACCTGCTCACTAAAATGTCTCATACAGGGGGAAAGGAAAAAAAAAATCGTTACTCTGTATTACTAAACTGTTTCAGGGATATATACAGTTTCTGTCAATATTGGCTAATTCCTATTTCCTCATTTTTTTCAAGTCCTCTCAACAAAACTCTCCCAAGAGGCAAAAAAAATCATTATCAATAATTTCATAGATGCACACAAAGACAGTGACTGTGTTTATATTCTAAAACAGAGTGCAATAGGCATAGAGTCAAGCTACTGCGTTTACATAGCCACTCACAGAGATGTACTGGAGCTCACTCGAAGGTAATGAGCTAAAATGCAGCTTGCTGCCTTTAACACAGAGTTTGGTATCAACAGTGATCCAGCCATTTCCCTCATTTCTTGGGTTTTACCCACTCATGTGGAATTGAGCTTAATGCACAGCAATGGCACCACTAGCAACACAAAATATTCTGCTGTTGAATCTAGACTCTTTCAGGCTTGACGCATTACCAAATTGTTTCATTTTAGGGCTGACAGCCAGGAAATCCCAGTGACAAACCTGACCAGGTCCCTTAAGACACTTGTTTAGTCTAATTTGCAGTTGTACTGCTGCAGTGATTCTTCATAGATACATGGGGTAGGCAAATTAAAGGAAATTGAAGCCCAATAACACAACAAATCACTTCCCCACAATTGCACTGTACATCATGGTATTTGCCTGTCAGGCCAATACCATGGTGTTTCTGGTCTGCAAAGACATTTCCCTTAGCAATGAAGTTCAATTGTTTAATAAACATACTGAAAGAATTTCCAAGAAGTCTCCACTTGTTTTGTAAAGTTTCTTTGTAAAATAGGAGTTATACCAGGTCACTGTAAACTATTCTAGTATTAACATACTTCCCAGATAACCACTTACATACTACCTTCTAATCCGATCAGGATTCTTTCCTCAGAAAGGAAATCTTGGGTATTACTTTTGATGGTTCTTAAAACCTCAAGTCTTGGCCACATGGTGACAATGGGATGCATTTAGACATAAGAGCTGCATGGCAAAGTTCCCACAAGTTTCCATTTGACAGCAATCAGCGGGGTACACACCAGGCTTAATTCTATTTTTGCAAATCTCTTACTGTTCCAGGAAGAACCACCTTTGGCAATACCTTTGCTCAAACTGTTGCCTGCTGGCCATGACAGCTGCTGTAATAAGGAGCAGCACCTGCCATGCTGCAAATCCTGCGAAGCCTCAGGGCAGCCCACTGCAGTTGCACCAGACCAAGGCTCAAGCCAGCTGATTTTGGGTGCTGTCTGCAGGTATCAGCCTCCTGTGCTTAACACGCTAACAGATGGTTTTGTAAGGAATAAATACCACTCAGAAGCAGTCCTGGAGAAAAGGAGCTATTAGAAAAGCTATGTTTTGCTTTCCATTTAGGTACCAGAAGGACACCGTAGGTTCAGCTCCTCAATCTGCAAATTTCCAGGGCTTATCCAACTCCCCACAAAATAGTTAGTCCGCCCTGGAAGTGGAGGTGCTTTCCAGTGAAGGTGCATACCGTGGCTGCTTTCTGCTTGCAGTAGCACAAACACCAGCTGTGAGAAAACCTGTGTCTAAAACAATGCTGTTTCCTGCTTAATAGAAAATGGTATTTGAAACTCCTGTGGACACTTTTAAGTCTGCCTGCTGCTTTGGACACTTTGGACAAGGACAAAACCAAAACACTGCAGTCCTAAATTAAGCTGCACAATGCCTATGCTGGGGACTTACAAACTACCCATGACCCACACAATCTTTGTGCTCATCCAGCAATGCTTTTAATACTGCTTTAACAGTGCTTCTCGACAGGACTAGGCAATTATTGAGCAGCTACACTGCCTCTAGGAAACTGAAGTCTTCAGCCAGCCAAAGCCCCTCCATCAGGCATCTGATAGCCTCTTACATCCAGACACTAAAAGAGTCCAGAGTCTGACATGCTCACACTAGAATCAACTCTAATTATCCACCGTGGCACCAAGAAATCTCTGAAAGGTCTGTTCAGGGATACCTGTTGCCAGAACCCGTGTGAAGCACAGTGAATTTTCTTATGTGGCCTCCCATATGATGTCCTATCTGTTAAATGTTCACTTTGTGAACACCTGTGGCCTGAAGTTCCCATTTGTGGTTAACGGTGGTGACTGTCAAAGTGGGAGATCCTCAGCTTCCTGAGTTCTAAAATGTGTTTGCAGGGCACACCTTTTCAATTAATTAGACAGCTACATTGCTAATAAGATAACTAAATCTCAAAACAGGGAGATTGCTTAACAGAGCAAAACAGCAGCAATTCTTCAATTTTCTTGCTTCCCTTTATGAAGTTGTAAGAGTTTCTGCCAGTCACCGCTATGGTTTTATTTCACATGGTTTACCCAGATGGCACAGAAATGGCAGCAATAGAAACAAGTTTTATATTTCATGCACAACTAGGTGAATCACTAATAATTTGAATCACTGTTAAAAACTTCATGAAAGCTTTTAAGACTCTGTGATTTTGTTCTGATTCTCATTTAGCATTGAAGAGGGGCACAACTGCTTTCCAAATCAGCTTCAATAGTTACAGTTCTGTTAAAGTCCATGGGCGAATCATATGATTGCTTCAAAGAGGACTACATATCAGAATGCAATAAAAGAGGTACATGTGCTTGTTCAAGAAAAGTCCTGTTATCATCACTTTGCAAACATTGGTTGTTCTAATTAAATCCAAATTTCCATCCTAAATATTACTGTTTAGTTAAAAAAGAAGGCTCATTGAGGCAATATACACACTCACTGGCTCGGCAAAGTCATGTTTTAACAGTTCTGAGATTAAATCAGGATTCTTGAATGTCAAAACACTCAAGCATCAAAACTTCTATTAAGTTAGAAAAGAAAATTCATATTGTGTTTCCATATCAGGTGCAAGCCAATCAACAGAGAGGAAATGATGTTAGCATCTTCTGACTAAAGATAAGAACAAGCCAGCAACGTAAAAGGAAGAAGAAAAATTATAAATATTTTCCCTCCAACTTGCTTTATGTTATACAGTGCAGCTTGGCAATCTCTTTCCTTTTTATCTCTTTATATTTAGACAATTACAAACTCAGCCAAAGATATCACACAACAGGCTGCAAAACTCATGCCTCATGAAAGGGTTTATCCCAATTATTAAATACTTGTCAGGAAAGGTTTTAGCCTTTATAAGCAATGTTGTGACAAAGTTCATTGACTTAGAGACCAAAGCAGTATTTGTAGAGTTCAGATTTAAACATTCATGATGCAATGTTTTATAGTTATTTCTAAAGGAAAAAAGTAAAAAGAAAATTTAGTAAAAATATTTTACTCAGGGAGATATAGCTGCTTTGGATTTACACTATTCAAATTTAAAGGATAAATGGGCATTGGATTTTTAAATAAAGATTTACTACAGCTAAATCCTCTGAGACCTAACCCAGGTGCAGACATGGACTTACTGTAGGCCATGTACTCATCCTCTTGGCAGGATGTAGCCAGGCAGAGCTGCAGCTAAAGAAACTCCCAGTGCAACCAGTGTCCAGCCCGATGGGCAGAGGTGCATGGGGAAGATGGAAGCCTTCTTTCTTGTGGGGTGAAAAGATGCCCCCGACTTCAGACCTCATGCTGTGGGAAGAGCCCACTGGCATCCCACCAGCACCTGCAATGTGGCTCAATTTCATGTTTCACAAGGGGATAAAATCTACTTCTGTTCACAAAAGGAGGAAAGATCTTCCTGGAATGGAAGGTTTTAGATACATATTTAAATAAAATACGTAATATATATAGCATATATATAAAGCCACTATTTATTATAATAAATAACAAATATAGTATATAAAATAAATGTATAATACTATATGGTAACATTATAATATATAATATTATCATTATATATTGTTTTCCTCTGTAATAATCAAGAAAAAGGAAACGTAAATATTGAGCTTGAGAGAATCTCAGAGTAATAATTAAAGTTGGAATGACCTTAATGTAATTTTTTTTACCTTATTTAGGTGAACAAATCCAGTTCCTTTCCTCATATACCACGTGCTCTACCCTATCTCACCACCATGGTGAACCCCCGCTGGACTTGCTCCACTAGATAAACATCTATCTCATACTGAGGAACCCAACACTGGACTCCTGAACTCCTGATGCAGTCTTATCAGCACCAAACAGGGAGAGGCACTTCCTTAAACTTGGTGGCCACACTCCCACCAGGCCAGCCCAGGATGCATTTGATCTTGATTCACACAAGGGCACGCTACTAACTCCTGTTCCAATTCATATTCTCTTATTCAGATGAATAGACAGAATCAAATGGTGTGATGATAAAAGAAACTCCTGTAATTTTCCCCAATTTTAAGAAGAGAAGGGGTAATGGCTTTAAACTGAGAATAGACTTACATATTAGAAAGAAATTCTTTACTGTAAGGGTGGTGGGGCACCGGAACAGGTTGCCCAGAGAAGTTCTGGATGTCCCATCCCTGGAAATATTCAAGGCCAAGTTGGATAAGGCCTTGATCAACCTGATCTAGTGAAAGGTGTCCCTGACAGTGGCAAGAGGCATTGGCACTGGATGATCTTTAAGGTTCCTCCCAACCCAAACCATTCTGTCATATCATTCTATGACTCAGTGCCCTTAAAGAGTAATTTTCAAGAGAGAACCACAGGCAAAGAAAAAAAGAGACAGAAATGGAAGATGTATCAAAAGTGCCAGTTAAAACTTGCCATAAGAAAAACTAGTCCTACCAACATTCAATTTGAGCCTGCAGCATTACTTCCAAGGACAGTACAGGTCATGTTCACTTTATCTATCAAAAAGTGAGACGTGCATAAACAAAAAGCATTGAAATTCTCCTAGGATTTTGTACAACATTAGATGCTTCATGTATTTCTATATCTTTGGTTCCCAACATGTCTCTCCTGTTCAGATATGGGAGTCAGACCTAAGCACAGCTTTGGCTTATATGTCTCTGGATAAGTCTCATTAGACATGCAAGCATAAATTTGTAAGAAAGAAAAAAAAAAAGAAATCAAAGATCAATAGCAGAGTGTGATGAGAAGTCTATTCTAACATTTTGAAATTATAACTTGGGATTCAACTACAGTTTGTATAGCTCTGGTTTCCTGTCATATTTATTGTCACCATTAGTTCAAAATTTCCTTCAGCATTTAGTAAAATTAGAGATGCATATATTTACACCAGACACACACTTCCACATATATATGAGACTCGTACATGTATTTAACAATATTAATGATCCAAGCTCTTTCTAGTCTTTCTATTCTCTCTCTTCTCTAAAACTGACATTTGAGGTCAGCCACTTCACTTCAAAAACTGCTGACAACTCTATTGATTAATTCAGTTCCTTTTTATTCATGGTTCCTGAAGGCAGGAGTGATCACGAGAGTGAGATCCTTCTGTGCCACCTAAGCCAAGTGTTTCTACTCAGCTTAATTTTCCATCCAAACTTTAAGGCAGCCTCTTTTAAGGATGAAAAATTTAGAAATTCAAACAGCCTACAGAATACCAAACAAAACTTTCTAAATGTATGTAATCTTCCTTTACTAGAAGGAAGAAAGAGTTGATATGTGCTGAGGCCGTAAAAGTTGCTTTATAAACTGCAGTGAAGACATGCCAATTCCTCCACTTTCTTTTCAGAGAGGCAGCATCTGCCCAAGTCACAGGGTGTGCATGGCACAGGGAGGTATCACGAGCTGGGAAGCAACAATTAAATACAGTATGCATAAACTATGTGAATAACCCCATTCTAGGTACTGACTATTGTGTGCACCTGGGAATTTTATATCATTAGGGCTGTAACTATTAAACAATCTATGTTTCTGTGGGCTGGTGCATCAATAGAACAAATAAGAATGTGTGTGATGCCATATCTATATTTTAAGCAATGAGATTGTTCTACGTTACAGTATATTAAAATAATATAGATCTCATTTTAATATTCAGCCATTTTTGCTCAAATCTTCAGGGGGAGGCTTGAAGAAGGCAAACGAACTGCTGTTAAGAGCTTTGCAGGCTCAGGGCTGAAGGCATGGACATTGCAGAAAGGAGTTAGATTGAGATGAAAACCCCTATAAGCTTAGATGCAAGATGCTCCAAAATCATCAGTTAAACAGCAGTCTTTTTATTCTGAATGTTCCTTTAAGTTTTTTCCTATGCAGAACGGTAATGGTAGGAATGGCAGAGAAATACATGCATTTACTATTCTGAAAATGAAGTTTCTCAGAACTTTGAAAATGTAGTGGGTAGTGATTGTAAGTTCTGCACACTGTTACATATATGGTGTGCATCTGTCATTGATCTGTGGTGAGATTTCTGACGTGAAGAGAAAGAAGGTCATTAAAAAGAAATTCATCTGGCTTACCAACAAAACACAGGGATGAGCAAGTAGTGAATGGTCAACAGGAAAAAAAAAGGCTTATGCTGGAAATTATTATTTACACCATCAATCATGGTCCACAAGAAAGAGGGGGAAATATGAAAAAAATCTGGACACAGAAGCAGTCAATTCATACAACAAATCCAAGCATACTGCGGGCCAAAGTGCCTCTCAGATGAATACATGCAATTCTGATGGGAGTTTTGAAAGAATATGTTCAGGGTAGAAATAAGCCCCGTGTGAAGTCATTTCTAATGAACTACTGATGTAGCTGCACTTCTCTTGCAGCAGTCACCACATCACACAGGCATTGTTTGAAAAAACCTAAAGGCTGCAGAGCCTGGAATGAGACAGGAGATGCTACAGGGTTTTCTTAGGCATTCCCCTCTCCTCTCTTTGGAATATCAATGACAATCTTGAAGAGGTGGGGAAGTGATTTTCTCCTCTCATGAAGTAATCTAAAATAACATTTTTCTTTATGATAGGATGAATGAAAGACCATTCACCGCTTTGCAGGACAACACACAAAAGTGAGAGCAATCTTGTTTTGCTTTTCTCTCCTACAACCAAACCAATCCCCTCAGTGTCTCCCACGAGAACGCCTCATTGTGTAAAAATTACATGTAATTATTGAGCTACAAAAGAGGACAGGATAGGACTTGGAGATTATAAGACATAAAAGGATTAAATTTCTTTACTCTCAGGTGACTCCTGAGCTGGTGTCATTGCACCTTTGTCAGGGGCCCAACCACAGACCTATTAGGTATTATACAGTTTGGGGTGCCTTTCTCTTTTGCTCTTTAGGATGTTGCTGAAACAGAAGGGTTTGGTTTCAATTAAAGTTTTAGTTTTTTCCATTGCAAAACACAAAACAAGAATATTTCACTGGAAATTTGCCATCAGCCTGTGTCCAGAACAGGAATTATGCTTTGCTTGTAAAGATTTACACTCAGATTTTATTTTCTTTCTCTCTTCAAATTGTGCAGCTTCATTGCATTCGATCTGTTAATTCTTTTATTAACCCTTCCCAAACACTGGTATCTTCTAGGACTCCTGGCAAATAAACACTATCAGTACCTCTAGAACTGTTTTCTGTGTCTGGACAAAGGTTGTGATTTAATTATCTTAAATAAAGTATAAAAACCACCTAGCTTGAGAGAAACCACAGTAACACAAGAAGCAATTTCTGATTAAACTCATGCTTGTGTGTAATGTGCTATCAAACATGATAAGGTACAGACCTCTTTATTCTCTTTTTGTCTTCTATAAACATGCACCTTGTTTATATATAGCACCAGTTTTCTAGCATTTTCCTGTTATGGATCATAGAGTAAGATTGTCTAGTGAAGTCTGTTCCTTTCATTAGATAGCAGAATCTTGGTTGGGCACATGCTAAACCAGCTTTATGCAAAGCCACCACCAACAAAATACTATGATATGTATAATGTTATTCTAAGCCAATTTAGCATCTGGAAACATACCGACTGAATGGGCCATTTTTTTGGTAGTTCCTGCAAATGCATGACCCTAACCTCTATAGGTCACAATCAAAACAATTTAAACATGACAGGTCTTTAGGAATTAGTCACATGTCTGTTAAATAAAACGTGTGTTTCTGACAAGCAGAATAAATGAAAAGTAACCTTGTTTCTCTTGAATACTACCCTGATGATCTGTTCAGCAATGGATGAAACAGTGAGATTTCATGTTTTGGTAATAGTAAGATCAGTAGATAATAAGCAACAAGATATGAAACCGCATGGAATTAGAATTCCACATTAGAAATGAGTTTGCAAACTAAAATCGATCATAAGAACGGGGTTTGTGTGCCTACATAGGGGAAATATGAATAAGGCCATTTGGCATCCCTTTTTTCTTCTTATGACAGAGGAGTTACATGCTGAGATTTCCCACCACCCTCCTAAATTGATGTATGATGTTAGCCTTGAACTATGCTGTCCCCAACAGATGGTCACTGGGCTGAACCTCTGGCAACCGGAAAGGTTTGAGAGATTGGCAGTTTCAGCAACTTCTTTTCCTTGGGCAGGGCCAAGTTGATATTTCCTTAGCTGTGTTACAAAAAAAATGGGAGAGGAAAAGATTTTTTATGAACTTAATTGCAGATAGGACTTTATCTTCATTCCCTGCTCCGAAATCCCATTCATATCATACTCTTTTAGCTTTTGTTATACTGTTGAGTGACATGTTGATTTGTGAAAACATCAAATGTAATACAAAGTCACCTTAAGACAAAAAGCAATCAATTTTAAAGCGAGAAGAGATTCAATAATCTATTACTAAGGTAAGTTATCTCGTGCAAAGCATTTAAGGATCTGAAAGCCATCTACAAATAGTCAAGTCATATAACAGTTCTATGACTAATACTGTGATTGATCACATTTTACGTCTGGAAAAGTTGAAGTACTGTAAACTTAAAAGGCAAACAGAAGATGTAACATTGCATCTTATTTCTTTTTTTAAGCCTCTGAGTAAATATTTGACTAAAGTGTGTTTTCAGACATATTTTACATTCCAAATGCAGGCTTTAGATTTCAGATTGTATCATTATCACTGCTGTATCATTTTCTTGAGTGATTAGAAATTAAAAGGAAGTGCACTTGCTCCACGTCAATTTTCCATACCGAACTACATTCTTCCCACTCCCTATCATAGCCAGACCTCTGATTTATATAGGCTGACATGCAGAAATTTCCTCATGAGAGCAGCAGAGAGTGCTTCACAAGCTTCAGACCAGTGGTATGTTTGATAAGGGAACTGTGTACAAAGTAGCATCTCAAAACTTCAGTGTCTTCAGGATGTTGATTTTCCTGCTGCCTAATGCACACAGTGGCTCAACTGGAGCTCAGAGGTCACCCTGTCCCTGATTGTGAGAGCCATGACCAATAAAATGAATGAATTATGGTCAAAGCCAGAGGAAAACAGAGAAATAAGGAAACCATCAGAGTACCTTCTCTTGGAGCCTCCTTAGAAAATTAAACCCATTCAAACACATGACAGCCCTGAGGAGCACTGCATTTTCACCCTTGCTTCCTTAGGCAGCTGTACTGTCCCTCCCACTGTCCACTTCTGGACTAACTCTTTCCTGTAACTACGGGATCCATCTGCCCACTGAGTTGTCATACTTGACAGTAACTGAGCTATGTTCCTACTCAACTTAAAAATGGCATTACAAAAGACCCCAAGTCGGCATTCTCATAAGAAAAAAGGAAGTTTCCAGTCATTTTGAAAGGGAGCCAGCTGGAAAATTAGCCTTCATGTAGCCTTCCACCAGCCATGCCACAGGCTGCCATTTGCACCAAAGACAGAAGGCACAGGACACACAGCAGGACTGAGGCACCAAGAGCATGTGGGATGGGAAGGAAAAAGCAAGAAAGAAGGAAAACAAAGATAACAAATTGCTTCATTAGTTCTACTGCTTATGAAACAACTTGCTAGAGTTAGTGGCCTTGGCAATGTCCTGTTTAAATAATATCAAGGTTGAGTTCAAGGACTCTAGGGGAAAAAACTATTTGAGTTTGCAAGTACAGTGGAAAACTACTCTATTATTATTCTGTGGTTTTATGCACGTGAAATTTGTTCTTTCAACAGTTCCATTAAAAAGTACTCATATTCAATACCAAAACTATGGCTGGGTTTAAACAACTTCACCTGAAAACCCCTGTAAGTTTAATGATATGGTTAGCAGTCCTTTCCTGACACTCTACAATCTCATAGACAACATTTCAACAGCAAAAACACAAAATCGTAACAACTTATGAAGAAAATGTGTGGAAATGGTTGAAGATAGTATGTCAACTAAGACCCCAAACTATAAAATATTATCTATTGCAACATGTTTCTTAACCAATTAATTGTTAACAGGTTATTCTTTTTAAGCCCCCTAAAAAGCAGCATGCCAGTGGTTTGAACTACTGAAAGGATAAAACTGTTGAAAGAACAAATATCACACGTAAAACCATGGAACAAACTCAACAGGAACTCTTCTTGAAAGAATAACTAATAAAGTAAAACTAGAGAAAGGATATATATNAAATATATACATATGTGTGTGTGTGTGTGTGTATATATATATATATATATATATATACACACACACACACACACATATGTATATATTTCACTTATTAGTAGAATGATAAAGTACTAGTATTTCAATGTATGTTTAGACTGAAGATTTTTCTCTATTCTCAAGCTTCTGAGTATTATCAGGCACGAAAAGTAACTCAGAAGCAGAGGTTTGACTGCAAAACCAGACACACTTATTTACCTTTGGACAACTCGCCAAATAAAGTTAACAAATAAAGATGCTTTCTGAGGGACATCTGAACATAACAGAAGCAGTCCTATTTCTCCAGCAATCACCCATTCGTCACAGCTCCCCCGAATCTGGAAGAGGTTGCTATCCTCAAATCCTGTTCCCATCATCAGTCTAGTCCAGATGCATTTTTTTATAAATCCGAAGAACTTCATGATGAAAACAGAAATGTAACAGATCAGACACATTTCCAGCTTATCATGAGGTGGGTTTCTGAGGTGAGTGGCAGAATATTCCATGGTGCCATTCAGAATCCTGATTTATGGGGACACAAGTCACTGCATATCAGCTGTGGCACTGCTTAATTACATAGCCCTAGCAGTGTCACATTATTCTAACTCCCTCCTTTGCTGAAAGAGGACAGGGATGGAGATATTTTCAATTTTGGTTTTCATAAATGCTAGCAAGTATGCAACTTCTGCACACGGCTGGACAACTGCAACAATATATGATACTAGTGTAGGCAACAGTACTCGTATTACAGCGATAACTAACAGTTACAAAGTTCAGTGTTCAAAGAGATAATGTAATTCCTTTATTTCAAGCTACCTCCTTCCTCTGACTTGTATCAACCAAACCCATCACATCCACCCTCAATTTTACAGCAAATCAAATAAACATGCAAACTGAAAAGATGTATGCTTGGTTTTGAATCACAGAAAGGTGGAAGAGGTGGAAAAAGACTCCTCATACTCCTGCTTGGATAATAGAAATGGAAGTGTTTCCGTACAGCACTTCTGGTAACATGGCAAAGTCTTCCCAAATTGGGCTTAACTCTAATCACACTCATGTTCACTTGTGTTCCAAAGGTCTGAAGATTAAATGAAGTTAACGTCAGCTTTGTTAACATCTTTGAGAGAACTCTAATATTCAGATTCACCTCCATGTCTACATCCCAACTGTAGTTTGACTAAAAGCAAATTCCTTTGTTACAACTCATAAAAAAGATCTGGTTTTTACAGTTTTCTTCGAAGTATAAAGCATATGTGTGTGGGTGCCACTACAGTAGAAAAAGGAGGAGGAACTTTGGGTGAATCACTTAAGGGTTGAGGTTGGAAGGGACCTCTCTGGAGGTCATTTTGTCCAACTCCCTGCAAAGCAACCTACAGTACTATGTCTAATTTATTAAATGTGGCTAAAAATTAACAGCTATATGAAAAACAAGAATGAAAAAAATGGGGATTCTTAGATATTTATTTTAAAGGACCCTTTATTTTTCAAAGCATGGCACCTGCAACTTATTTTCTGCCTCTCTCTCACACACCCATACCCCCCAAACACACATATACTGAAAGGAACAAAAAATCCTTAACACTTATTTTAACCAGATCACAGTGATTTGATGAATTTCAGCATAACAAAGCAGTTCTACATATGTTAAGATTCAGATACCCATACATATGCCCAAAATGTTCTTTTCAGGTCACAAATCATGTGAAGACAAGACCTTTTATGCAATGAGAATCAAGTAGTTCTCTGGACACCAGGTGTGGACTGGGATTACCATAAAAATCGGTGATATTGTAGCTTAAATGACTTACATTTTCTCAAGCACTTAAGAGAATACTGAGTGGCTTGCTGAGGAACCTCCAATGACTCACAGAAGTTGTGTTTCAGTTCCTCTGCAGTACCACAAAAATAGCAATCCTCAGTTTTGGTGTAGTTTGACAGCGAACTGAAAGGGATGGAGACATGTTTCCTATACAGCAGAATCAGAACATGGCTATGACAAGTGTTCAAGGCTTGGAAACTCATGTTCAAAACTGACAGGTCCAGCAGGGCTTCAGAATTCATCCATGTGCATGTGTAAATTCTCCCTATAGCCTACTTTCCTGGAAACCTGGATGTCCAGCTCCTGGATGAGCCTGGACTAGGTTCCTATCTTCCAAATGAGGTTAACAGAGCCTCAGAAGTGCGAGAGAGCATCCTCTGAAATCATCCGAGATGTGACCGAGATGCAAGCCTAAAAACATCAAACAGCAATGTAATAGATAACTGAAGTCTGTCTATGTGCCTGTCTATTCCTACAAGGTAGTTGCTGCCAAGCTATAGGTAGGCTTGCAACAGTGGTGACCAGGACAAGGGATCAGCTTCCAGAGTCCGTATTTCTCTCCTTTTGAGCCTTAGTGCACTGTTCTGAACCTAAAGACAACACAGTTGACCAAGCCACTGCACAGCGAGGTGTGCCTTTACTGTGGCTTTATTTAACGCATATTTCAGTTTTGTTTTGTCAGAATGAAACATACTTCAGATGCAGTATTTAAGAATTATAATAAATAAGAATTATTCAGCATCTGGGACTTGTATAGTTTTTAGCCAAGTAATTGCCACGGTCATTCAAAGAGCTGAACCCACAGAAGCATGAGATCATAATCAGCAGTGATTTGACTTGCATCATAGATCAATTTTGGGCTGTTGTTTCAGTTCTTTGGGAGCAGTACAGACAGAAAGAGGGAGAGAGAGGAGAGGAGGGAAAAAAAAAACCAGCAAAAAAACCCCCAACCCTTTCTTTTTCCTGAACCAATCACAGCAGATTACTTCCACTTTCTTCTGAAGTCAAGAGTAACTGCAGGCAAAATCAGTAAATACAGTGATACCCTAATGAGGGGCAGCAGTTCACAAAAGCAGTAAAATAAACTGCTGCAGAACATGATCCTTTGTGTCCAAGAAAGCTCAACTGAAATGCACTGCGGTAGCTGTGTAATGTCTGATGGGAATAGTTCCTACAGGTTTAGCCAAAAGCAAATGTAATTGAGATTTGACCCTTTCAACACAGTAGAGTACAAGTTTTGAGGAGCTGACTTTATCAAGAGTACTAAAATCACACTGAACTCTTATTTTTGGTGTTATTTTGCTTGCTTTTAGAAAGTGTTTCAGGGTAGGCTCTCACACCACTTAACAAGGAACACTTACTTAAGCACTAAAGAGTCCCATAAAGGAGATGAGAATTATCATGGAGCAACTGTGTGAATGGCATGAAAGATATTACCACAGTAACCCTGGAAACACGAGGAAAAAAAAAAGGGTGTTTTTGGTGGTGTTTTCCCCCCCGCCAAGTTACTACATGGGCACATTTCCTTTCATAAAAGTAAAATGTCTCACAATATCTGAAAGAAATATTTATTTATTATCCACATATGTATTTAGTTGTATAGTTCTTGACTATTGCTATTATTATTATTCATAACAATAATAACGTAAACAACAACAACAACAACAGTTTTGGCAACGCTACAGAGCAAATTAAGAGTCTTGATGGTCAGTCTCACGCTTGAACCAGAAAAATAAGATCTCAGAACCTGGAAGGAACTGGATTTCAGTCTTGCTGCCAGAGATCTCTGTGTACTGCCTCTGAGTACTACAGCAGATCTGCCTACATGCATAATGCCAAACTAAAAATCTTTGCAAGCTGAAAGTCCTACTACTCCTCCCTGAGTCATGTTTTTTCTTACCCATATATCCGCAGCACAATTCATAGGAGGACCAGTGCTGCTCTAGTTCAGCATAACCAACTACAACTCATGCTCTGAAACTGCATCTTTAACTGCTGTCCTGACTTTTTCCTTCAAGCTTCTAGACAGCCTCCCACAAGTGAATATTGCCAAAGCCTTTCGTTTCTGCCTGTTTAGCATGGCAGGGTGAAGGCTGAAAGGCTGTGTAAGGTATGGAGATGAACAAAATTAACTAAATAGAGGCAATAGACTGCTACAGATTCACAAATAAATACTTCACATTTGCAGCCCCAAAGCAAGATTGTGTTCTGGGCCCCCTAGAAAAACAAACACGTAAAACAACTGCTTTTAAACACAGAGACAGCCAGCAGCTGTAGCTTAACTATTTTATAATATATCTTTCCCAGTCACAGGAGTGGGATGAGGATGTGCTTGCTGGCCCCTTCAAAAATCTGTGCTCTGGCAGTATTCCTCAGCAGGCAGCTGGGTAATTCCTCCCCAGCACCTTGGACTAATTGCAGACAAAACCATAAATTGCACGATAAGTAATGCCATCACTCTGATTAAGCTAAGTGTGTTAAAAATACACGGAGTTAAAGAGAACAACTCCAGATTACAGAAAATACTCCAAACTGAAGATGAATGTCCTTAGACATGCAGAGAGATTAATTAGCTGTATGAAGCTACAAATATCCAGTACTAAAGGGTACCAGCTGCCTGAGGGAAGGACAGCACAACGCAGCTCCTATCAATGACCTGTGCTAGGTATTAGACAGAATAGGTGTTTTAAAGCATGCAGTCCTGCTCAACATTGTATTCTCCCAGGAGCATTACTTCAGTCCTGCCCTCGCACTGTTTATTCATATTCATCTGTGCCTGCTAGGTGGTGCTGTGGGATGGCTTTTCTAAGGCAGAAAAGGCAGCCTGCTTTTTTCGTTCCCCTCCCTTGTATATTTTTCCTTCTACATGAGAACAGCTGCAGTGTTTTCTGTATCTTGGCTGTACAGGATGTGTCCCGTCAGGTCTCTTGTCAGGCATGCCATGGCCGTGAGGATGCTCCTTCTCCAAAGCTGCCAGAGAAAACGAGTGTATGTTTCATCTGCATGTGTCCATATCCATGCAGGAAAGCTGGAACCTCAGATGGAGGCAGGACGTATTAATATCTACTCTAAAATTTTCCAAATTTTCATTTTCCTTTGGTTCTAAAGATACAGTACACTTAAACAAACTATTTTTATTGACAAAGAAGGATTTAAAATTAAATCAGACACACAAATTAAAAGTATGGTTTCAAAGGAAAGACTAAACCATCCTGGAGGTCCAACGAGTGAAATATCTCCCTTTTTCCCTCTCAGGCTGCAACTCGCTTCC
This sequence comes from Ptilonorhynchus violaceus, assembly GCA_013397565.1. NCBI lineage: Eukaryota > Metazoa > Chordata > Aves > Passeriformes > Ptilonorhynchidae > Ptilonorhynchus > Ptilonorhynchus violaceus. Next base: position 647,127 of record VZRJ01011027.1, on the reverse strand, counting down.
AGGAAAGGCAACCTATTGAAAAAACTTTAGAAAACAACCCTCTGAAAAGGATGGTAATGGGAAGGATGCTGGTTTAGGCTTCATTTTTCTTCTGGAACTAACCAATAACTCAAGCGGCAGGATGCTGTCAGTGCTATAACATCAACAGTATCATAAATGCTGCAGACTGGGATTGAACTATTCAGACATGTAGGTAAAGTAAGTCTGGTGAAGTCCATCTGTTCCACATAACTTCGTGTCAGTTTAGCCAAAGATGACAAAAAATTCTAACCCACCCTTCTGAGCAGAAGGGAAGCAAAACGAAACAACCCCCAAGATGAGTAATTGCAGTAATACTACATCATGTGATGACATCAGGAAAATCTTGTGCTTGGCTTTTAGATCCTGTCCCATGGCCCAGCACCTTGGAACACCCTCTGAGCCCTTGCTGTTCGTATACAAAAGCCATCCTATTAAATGGCAAGGCTGTTGTCTTTAACAGAGACTTCAATTTCTGTGTAGTGAATGGACATTTTCTGTCCGATGCTCTCCTATGAATGATCTTCCACTGCCAGAAGCTGAACTTGGGCATCCACATTACATCCCTGCACCAGAAGGGGATGACAAGGAGACAAGAGAGGAGAATTTTGCAGGCCAGTGGCAAAAGTTAAAGTATATCATGATTCTAAGGAAGTTTGTCACCAATCTCACTACTGGATCCACAGCTAGTACAGATGTTCATCTGAGGAAATGGCCAGGAAGATCAAGTCTGGAAGCAAACCCACTTTCAGGTGGTCTATCACATCTTTCCCCCTACAGCCATGCAGAATCCTTACTGCAGAGGGCTCTACAGTTCCGCTGTGCACGGAAGAGTGGCCAAGAGACACCAAACAAGTAAAGAGTGTGTATACGGGGTGTATATGAAACTAGACTGCAGGTGAGAAAGACAAAAAGAAAAAAATTACCAGAGCAGAAAGCACTGCAAACCACAGAGAGTGGTAGTGACACAGAGGAGAAAAAAATATGAATAAGTGGAATTCTATCCTATTTAATAAAGATAATAAAAAATTTAAATGTAATATATTATTATATATTATACATGTTACGTATTTAATATATTTTAAAATTATTTAATAAATTTAGTAAAACACAGTGAACGGAAACACAATCCCCAGGGGATTAACAGTTTTGAGGCAATTCCATACGTTAATACCTGTGGGAGACTCTTGTCCCACTTTACTCTTTCTTTTCTACAAGAAAGCCTGTGTCATATGCAAAGCTTAACTGGAGAAGCGGAAGAATTCAAACTGAAAGCTAGCTAAGTGTTACACTTCCCTCCAAAATCATAACAATAAGATGCCCAGACAACCAACACACAGTGACATTTAAAGTGCAGTGGAGAAAAAATGGCTTCTGAGAGTGTGCTTTAATTTTATGACTAAGCTAACGAAGGAAGCAGTTACACACTGCTGGAAATGAAATAGACAAAGCATACATTTGCTACAGCTCTGTGTCTTCTAATGAGAAGAGGAAATTCAAAAAGAAAAGGGACCAATCTATAAAAATTCCATGCTGGCTGAGGTATTAACAGTATTTTTTATATTGAACCCACATTCTTGCTTTTTATTAATGTGATCTTCAAAAAGGAAAATAGTGGAGAGATAGAGGGGGGCAAACCAGGAAGCATCTGAACTCCTTGCTCAATTGCTGTGATCAAAGAGGGTCAGAATATGGGAAGAGAGTACACAGCATGCCCAGATGAGACTCATTTCACTGTATCATGGGAGCCAGCTAGAGAACCTGCTGGTATGCTGGAAATTATTCCGAAAGGACTTTATGTGGTATAAACTACTATTAGAGGACTGTGGAGGAAAAAAAAAAAAAAAAGAAAAAAGGCAGAAAGAAAAAAAAAAACTATTGGAGAACCTTTCTTTTGATCTTGATCTTATGAAAAGTAATTGAGGTCCACACATCTTACCAGACCTTTTCCTTCCTAAGGACTAGTCCTGTAACTGAGGAGACAAACATAAAATCTGTGAGGTAACCATGATGAGTCCTGGGCAATAATCTGGTGAGGAACCTGAGCTGGTTGCAGCTCAGAAGTTCCTTGGGGTGCAGTACCTGCTGAATATAAAGCCATCGCGTGTTTTGGTAGTTTCCATTTTGATACAACACATTTTTTCTGTTATCCAAGTACCTTCAGCTAGTAGCTGTTGCTGTATCTAAATAAAAGCATGACAATTTTTGAGTGATGCCAGAAGAACAGATATGGTAACAATTAGTATTAGGTTCAACTTTCACCTATGCATCTATCTTCACATGTAATCTGTCCTTCTACTCCCTTATGTTCTTCCTCCAGCGTTGTAAAATCCAAATACCAATTTTCCAGATGAGGGACCAGGGCAAAAAGGGATTTGAAAACTGGTTCAAGAATGTGCCTGGAAGCTGGATTCAGCCTGGGTCTCCTAATGTACAAACTCCCTCCCTAGCTGGGCCATTCTTCCAGGCTAAGCTACAAGCAAAACACTGGTATATTAACTGCTGTGTTGGCTGAACTGTCTCAGATCTGGTCTACATGACACTGCAAAAAATGTTGGATACCACCTTCTTCCCTGCAGGCAGAATTCCACTACTGCACTACATATATGGGAACAAGGACAGATACTGATTTAAGAAGAAAATTAAGATGAATTTAAGAGGAAAAATAAAGGCAATGAAGTATATGCTAATTCCGTTGCTGTTCCAAAAAGAGGACATTCAGGAAAATAATAGAAAGAGAAGATTAAGCAGCACAGCTCTGCAGAAAAAAAGGATCTGATATACCTCACAGCAGCAACCGCAGAGTACACACCAGATTAAATTCATACTTTTAGAGGAGTATGAGATCCTTGTACAGACAAACATTTGAACAGACTTTGTGTGGAATTTCTGCTGCTTCCATGCAAACTCTCCTTGCATTTCTGCAAAAGCCTGCAAAAAGGACCCACACCAATTGTGCGGTTCTCAAAAATCTTTAATAACAAATCAATAGTCATCAAAATAAGAGGTGAGAGGAAGAAGCAACTTGGTAATAAAGTTGCAAAGTTTACTGCAAACAGTGAGAAAAATTAAGTGATTAACAAAAGCATCCTACCCACAGCCTATGAATTAATTGAACTCTGCTTATCACAGAATAAATACCATAGTGCACTGTGAAAAATATGTACAGTTAGCTCAAAAATCTGTTAAAATAAGGAAAGAATACCTATATTCTTCCAATCTGATGGAATAACTAAAAATTAACCATAATGCCCTTTCTTTAACAGTCATAAAATCCCAGGATGTTAATACCCACTGAAGAACGCTAAAGGTTGGCCACCTCCTTTCTCCTGTGGAAGTGCAGGAGTCCTCTCAGCACCACCACCGCAACCCTCTGCCCCCATACACTGTTTTCTTGTGGCAGAATAACCAAAAGCTCTGCCTAAAATTCAAGACACTTAATTAAGACTCAGGACTTAATCAGAGATGATCACATCTTGATGCCAGGTTTGTTTCCTATACTGGTCTCACTGTGCAGTTCAGATGAGGTACTGGCACTTGGTACTTTGTGGAAACACACCCATTCACTATGGTGCATTTTCACAGAACCACAGAATCACAGAACCTTCTGAATTGGAAGAGACTCACAAGGATCATCAAGTCCAAGTCTTTAGTGAATGGCCCGTACAAGGATTGAACCCACAACCTTGGCACTATTAGCACCATGCTGTAACCAGCTGAGCCAATCTCAGGGTATTTTCTTATGTTTCATAGTGATCTCTCTCCTGTACCACACGTGGCACTGGCATGGTCCTGTGAGTGAAGGCAAGAAAGAAGGACTGAGCACAAAGGGTATTTGCCAGCATTACTGGACTTTTTGCAAACGCTTATTTTAACTATTAAATAGATTAAGAAAACTCTATCACTTGACCTTCACTAAAAGTTTGAGCTAACAAATTTGAGTTTGGTGACATTTCAAAGACCATGCACCAGAAGAGGTTTCCCAGCTTTCCATCAAAACTTTCTACCAGCTCACATGCCCTCTGCCAAGCACCACAGCCACTGTCAGAAAAGACACACCACCATATCACCTAAGAGCGACCAGACCAGAAAACGGGCAACCCTGCAAACTGAAGCATTATGCATCAGAGTTCATGAAACAGTGCTTCTGGAAAAGGTTCAGACACAACTCCTTATTTTAATTTTAAAACATTCCTTAAAATGCAGCTTATTAGATTCCTGAGTTAGGACTATCGATATTTCTACCCTGCAAAATGATAACATAGCTGTCCCCAAAGGTTTGGCAAAATGACCTCACTGTGCTCTGTACTGGCCAAGATGACTTCTGCATTTAGATATTCATAAAAATCTCACATGTGTACCATAAGCCTGGATTATAACTATCTTCTTTTTATCCTTGGAGCAACTCTTTTATATTTCTTCATTCTGTTTCATTGGACAACTTATATTTGAAAATTTTCTATTTTTCTTGGTCAGGCAATTGATTTTATTGTCAAAGACATTTCTCACTGGTGGCTTCACGCATGCTGGAAAAAGTAGGCTCCATTTTCTTTAGTCTCAGCCTTCAATACAGACAAACTTTCCAACTGAACCTTCTCTTTTCACAGCATTGCTGGACATAATGGCTGTTAAAAACCACTAGTAGCTAATGGCAAATATTAATAGCAGGGTGTGAAGCACAGCACTTTGCTCACAAATGTGAATGGTAGCAGATCCGTGACACTGAACTACTGTAGTGAGAGAGACAAAGGTAATTCTAAAAGCTAGCACTGACTTTAGGGATGTTTTTCAGTTTTTACCCCACCTGATTCTAGTATAACACTTGCTTTTTTCTTTCTTCGTGCCTTTCCTTTACAAGAAGAAATTTGTACATCTGCATAGATGCATGGTATTTTCTGAGAACAGCTGGACATATTTCACTCATCTCTAACCCAACACTTTCTCATACAGATTTGAACAGATGAGACTGAGTGAAAAGTTGGGTCTGAACATTTGCCACGTTGTTGGCAGTTAATCATTACATTTTCCCATTCCCCAGTTCAAACGAGTCGAAATCAGATCTCTGATGTGTTGTGAGGGAACTGTGTGTTTTCTAGTATCTCCTTAATCTACAAGAGTTCATTTTGAACACAGAAAAATGTGTATTCATCCCTTCAGAAGTGCATGCAACAGATGGAGCTACAGGAATAGTTAATGCTGCAGGACTCGACTACTGCAAACTCTACCATGTTTAAAGGAAGGACTTTGAAACCTACCTACAAATATGTTTGGTAACGAGCAGCAGCACTCATAGGAGTCTGTCTGCTGAGTTGGAGAGACTAAAGAGAGCGCTTAACACAGTCTGCGCTGGCTAGTGTATCCTATTCCAAGTTTATTGCAACATCCTGATCCTTATCTTCAAAGCCCTAATTAAATAGCATTCAAAATAAACTCAGTTCATGCAACAGTGCTGATATAGTTTCTGAAAGAAAGAGGAGGAAAGCTCTCTGGCGACCCGGGTGAGCACAGGCTCAAGCCCTTAAGAGGTAGGAAACAGGAAAGTTCCGGTAAATCCTGGATTTTGTTTCTCCCTCACACAACCATTTTCATAACGATAGTTCAATGGCCAAATGCATAGTAGATTAAGAGGCAGCTGCTAAGCTGACATGAACGTCCAGAGTTTCACTGAACTCAAAGGGGTTGTACCTGTTCACCACAGCCCAAGATCTTGAGTGCAGGGCAGCCCATGAGTGAGACTACAATGATTTTGGGGCTTGAGGGAAGATCTCAGTTTTGCTCTGAACCCTTCCAGGGAGGAAAGGAGTCGGAAAGCCTGTAAGACTGACACCTAGCTGACATATCTACCTGGGCTAGGCCTGAAGGCAGGACAAAACTAAAGGCTTGTCAGTTGTGGGTGGAGGTAAGAGAGACAATTCAATTTAAATAACTTGTGTTTTGGTTGTATGTGGCATCCCTTTTGTCAGAGGCTGCAGGAAGGTTTGTTAACCATCAAGGCAGCAGTTTGGGAAGAAAATATGTAAAATTAATCACAGCAGGTCCCCAAGTTGTGTGATTTTTTCTGGATTCTTAATTCTTTTAACTGGCCAGCTTTTCTAGATCACCTTCCAAAAAAGTTAAGAATAAAGTGCAGGACAGTTCTACAGCACTGCTCACAAAAATCAGGCATATTCTTATATATATTCATTCTCATCATCCAGGCAATGTTAACTCAGAACAGACACATTGTTTTTCATGTACACCATTGTTTTTCAAAATATTTGGTCAGAAAATTGAATGAGGTCCACATAATCAGTATTTCCAAGATCCTCGATTTGGATATACCATCCAGGTTGGCAGCGATTTCGTTCAGCATGCTTTGGGGTTTGGTACTACTAATGCTACTATTTTGGTCCTATTCGTATCTGTTAAGTCCCTTAGATTTATGATTTTCTCCATGTCTACAAATGAGTTTTTGGTATTTGTTTGTAGATCCACTTTAAAATGCAGTTGCATAAAGACTGGGTGAGAAATTTTCCGAGGAAAAGAAAAGAACAAAATCAAGTTATCTGGTACTCTCAACTTTGTTTATGACTACCAACCATGTGCATGTTTTAATCTACCACTGACCCCATGCAGAAAAAGCAGCCCCTAATGGACTTGTTCAAAGCCAGGTTGATGGACCCTGACCAACCTGATCTAGTGGAAGGTGTCCCTCTGTGTGGCAGGGGGGCCTGGAACTAGAGGATCGTTAAGAACCCTCCCAATGCAAACCATTTGATGGTCCTATAACTTTCCTTTTGAAATCAACAAATTCCCCCACTACAACTACCTTGTTCTATTGGAATGTGGTGGGTTTTGTTTTTCCTTTTGCTTTGAAATAGGTTTTTTTTGCTTCTTTTTGATAGAATTACATTTTTAAATAGTCAAAAAATCATTTCTTCAATTCCAAAGGAAGCAAAAAATTCACACGAGGCACTGGGAACAACTTGCTATTTCAAGTTTGTAGTTAACTTTGCAATCTAGGATCCAGACAGAAGCAAAGTAGAAAAAAAAAATTGAAACAAGATGTGAGATAGGAATCTTTAATCAACCTCGTTGTATCAGCCTGGGCCCAGCATTCCACTCTGTCTTCTGAGGTTACCCAGCATCACTTTGAAAATGGATTATTTTCCACTGAAAACAATGCCAAAAAGGGGCTTTAGCTCCCCTGGGGGAAATTAGAACAGCCTGGATCATCAAATGGGAAAAAATAATCATTATCAGTAGCAGTCAGAAACAGGGGGAAAGAAAAGGTGAAACTAGACTCAGGTTTTGGACCACTTAATGCCTTAGAAGTGGCATTAAGGGGCCTTTGAAGACCAAGGTGGATTGGCAAAAGCCTGTGGGTTTGTGATGCAAAGGAAGGTTTGCTTCCTTAGAGAATGATATAAACACCCATGTTTTTTCCAAGATGTTTGGTTCAGAAATGTACTTTTTGTAAACAGTCAGTAGCTAGTCCTGGAGAGGTTAAGGCACTGACACACTGAAAGTATTGTACACTTTCTGTTATAGGTCAGAGGGATCACCAACATCTGAGAGTTAATATATATATTACCTCTACATGCTAACAGATGAGAAATACCTTATAAGGACTTAATATGGCTTATTACATACACGTCTTTAACCTGGTATCCCTTGTTTGGGGTAAGAGGAATTTTCCAAGAGCCATTACCATTTACCTGCCAGTGAGCCACCACGGAGCTCCAGTACCAGCTGCCAGCATAAACAGATGCCTCAAATCCATTTACAACCAGCCTAAATATATTTTCAAAACAACACAAAAACTTAATTCCAACTGCAGCAGTAGTAACGCATAGCTGGCAGAAACACTGAGAAAGCAGTGAAATATCATCTCCCAGACACTGTGAAGTTGAAACATGTGTCCTACAGCACGTGGTCAGTTAAGGCACCATCTTGATGCGTTAGTTTAAAAAAAAAAAAAAAAAAAATTACAGAGGAATTCTGGAAGCACTGTTAACTGACAGTCATTTGACTCCTAGTTTCGTCTTCTAAAAAACAAACCCTTACACAAATGTCCCATGCTAGCAACAAATGCTAAAAGAAAACTTGGTTGACACAGATATTTTCTCTTTACGTAAGTTGTAGCTTATATAAGATGGTTAGAGCCTTGGCCCTGCTATAGTCCTCTTTTGCATGGCTACAGCAGCTCACTGCTGACCTCAGTCATGTGTTAAAGCTATGTGGAAGCCAACAGCATGTAACCATACACCCATAATTAAGTACATACTTGAATGCTTTGTCAAACAGGGAAAGACTGATGAATTGCTGCCTATATAACTAATGATGAAATAGTAGTAATGTACATCGACATCGGGATTATGCTGTCAATGTTTTATGCCAAGGATGTATCAGCCACTGATGGTTGGAAAGCAGTCTACAGCCACCTCGTGAAAGCCCACTGGCACACACTGCTGTGGTCACTTACAGTTGGATACATCTTGCAAAGGACCAGCAGTGGTCCTAAGAGTCTGGGATGTGCCAATAACGTTCTTATCTCCAAATAATATTGCGAAAGGATGGTACTGCTATCATCAAACTTCCAATTTTTTTTGCCTATGTAATACCAATCTGCAACAGAAGGTTCTTTCTGTGCCCTAGCAAACAAGTAATCTAAGATTAATTTTCTTCCTGTTTTTCAGTTCTTCACCCTGACATGACTGGTGCCTCTAATCTGGCACAATGGCAACAGTGCCAGTGCAGTCACACTGTTGGAATTTTAACCACTTCCTTAACAACTTTATTCAGAGCAAATTTAGATAACAGCACTAAAATTACCAACAGCTTCTGATAATCCATCAATATAAGCATCCACTGATGCTCAGAGGGGTAAAACTGCAGCAGAACTAGCAATGGTAAAGGATACTATGGCAGCAATCTAGACAGGCTTTCAGTAAATTGCTTATAGTCCTTTCTAATTTACACTTTTATTTCCCACCTCTTTCCCCCATCCCCACACAGAAGTACTGCTAGGTGTACAAAGTGATCTTGGAGCTGAGTACCAAAGTCACAGTGCTGAGCATGCCAGACCCTGAGGTCCCCTGCTGAACCCAATGCTCCAGTGGAGTACCACATGCACTACTCATAGAGAGCAAGGGAGACAGAGCCAGCAGCCCCTTGCAAATAGGGCAGAGCAAGCAACAGTGAAGGGGCAAAACCACTACAGAATTTGATAAAAATAATAAAAAATATCTGTGGAACAGATTCAATAACCTCCACTACTAAGTATATTAAACTCAGTCAGAGCTTTTGAGAAGGCAAGAAACCATGTGTCACAGCTGTGGCAGCTGAATAACTATACTCCTCCTGCATCCTATTAGAGGGATTTGTCCCAAGACTTAATTGGCAGTTTCACTATTCCTTTTTTTCTTCAGCGATGTTAACGTATTTTTCATCGTCTTTGCTGTGGAGAAGGCACCAACATAGCAGGGCTGAAAATTAGACTGTAGGTGCATTGCAAATTCCAGGGCTTCATTTTTCACAGAAAGTCAAAACCACCTTTAAGTGAATAAAGCAGCTGTCCCACCACACTCTGACAGTAAGCCTGCCATACCTTTGGTTAGCTTCTGGCACACAGACAGAGACTTAGATCTCTTCCAAGACAGTCGAAGAATAATGAAAAAGCAACTTTGATGCTACCTGAAACCAAACTATTCAAAGCACATTGCCTGCATTCCTCAGCTGCAGGCACTGAGCCAGGACATGGAGATAATCATTCAGGCTGGCGATGGGGGAGGGAGAAAGGAGCTTAAAGACCCAAGAGCTGAAGAAAATTAGCAAGAAAATCGAGACAGAATTTAATCTGCAAGGTAGCAATACAGCCATTTTTCTCTCCCATTCCACTCCCATTATGTGCATTAGAGAATTAAAATAATCATGGACATGGCAATATTTTCTTTTCCTTTTTTGCTTTTTTATCTGTTCCATAGAAAATGAGGATCTATACGAAGCAAAGCATTTCTCTCTCATCTTGCACTGCTTCTCCAGCTGTGGCAAACATTCCCTGTTTCAAGAGGACAAATGGCTCAGCATAAAGCCCAAAAAACAGTGCAACAGTTTACACTGGGGAAAAGCTTTTCCTCATCTTTTCCCAATCATGAACCACGCCCTTCAAGTCTGAGATTTGATAACTGTAATTATCTTACTTTTACTTATCTACCAATATACGTATGCCAACCCAAGATAAATCAGTTCTTTCAATACTGCAGCATCTGTTCTTTAACTTGGTAATCTGCTGCAGCAGTGCAGTTTGCATCTCACAGATAAAATTCTGGTTAAAAAAGACCCCTGGGACATCAAGCTCTTTCTACTTGTGTTACGAAAGCTATCAAAGGAAAAGGGGAGAGAAGCAGCATCTATATGTCACTACAGTATCCAACAGCAAATTTCCGTGACTCAGACACTTGAAACATTCCTGGAAATTTCTTAGTAACTATAACTATGGATTCAACTCCATCAATTACAGCAACTTTTGAGTTGTTAACAATAACTACCATACCCTTTTCCAGCCATTGTGTCATACAGATCTATCTATGTACAGATCTGCATGGCAAGAGCAGCAGCAGTTCCTGCCAGGCCTTACACTTCCTAAAGCTGGAGAGCCAACAGACTGGAGAATGGTGTATTTGTGGTTTTACCTACCCTATGACCCCTCAGGATGGCACATCAGTAAAATCTGTGCTCCACTTCCTTTTCAAATTCCATCGAAGATGTCCTCAAAGCAGGATTGCGCACTATATAAATCACTATTCCATTGGAGAAGACCTACCCAAGCAGCACATATTCCAGTTTTCAGCTTTTGTCTCATATGTAGGGACCAACAAAAAATGCCCTGTAGGCTGGTACCAGACTTTGCCTTCCGTGGCTCTCCAGGCACAAGAAGACTTGACATTACGAAGCATTTCTTTACGGAGAGGGTGGACAAACACCAGAAAACAGTTGCTGGAGAGATAGGCAACAAACCTGTCAGTGATTAAGAGGCATTTGGACAGTGCCCTTCATAACGTGAAGTGGTCAGGCATTTGGACTAGATGATCATTGTACGTAACTTCCAATTGAACTACTGTATTCTAGTCTAAAAAAGATGTCCTCTGAATTGTCCTCCCCCAGTGCTCAGCAAAGTTGAGAAGCGTAGAATTTTGAGTAGAAAAGGATTTGCCTTCATAGTATGGAAAAGTGCAAAAAATCCCTCCCCAAAAAGTGGTTCTGAAGATTGTCTTGGGAACTGCAACTTCAAGACCAAAAAGTCTTCTAACAGCAGCACAGACAGTAACGATGGCATCTTTTCTTTTAAAAGCAGAGTATGTGCCAACAAAAGAGTATAAAACCAATAGAAGTAGCAGCTCAGTGTGACCTGGTTCCCATGCAGAATATTACGTGATACTTTAGAACCTAACAGGCAGTCTATTTATACCCTAATAGCATATATAACATAAATAAAATGCATTTAAGGAACACCAAAACCATATAAAATGAAAATTTTTGAGACAGTCTTACCTTTGACCCAATAAGTGTGTACAGCCATTGGATGGTTTCATTATGGTTTATTACTCCATTCATGCCATCAACATAGAGCATTATCTGGCCCAAAGCTATTGCAAAGAAAAGAGAGAAAATATAGTCAGAGCTTGTGAACATTTTTTATAATTTTAAGCATTGCTGGCAATTTTCTCTAAGCAGGGTTTTCCAGAGACATGGGGAGCCCAATATAGTGGGCAAGATTGTGCTGGACGAAATCCTGGGAAAGTGCACTAACTTTACTGACTTAATCAGGACAATGTAAGTGTGAATTTCATCCAGGGACAAGCCCAGACACTTGTTCCTTCCTGGAAAATGCCACATTTTGTGGTTCCAAAATCTGCAGACAGTACTCTACACACTACCTACTGTCACAATGGTTCCACCAGCTACACTGCTTTATATATTGTGAGCCAACACTTCTACCATTTGTTTCAGCACCATATAATGTTTGGAATTAGTACATTTGGATTGACAGTTTTAGCGAATTCCAATGATACGAAATTAAAGCTGGGCAATTAACACTAATAAGGACATCAACTATTCACCACTGCACAGTGTTCTCTTGCAAGTAAGTTTTACCTTTTAGTGAGAAAATACAAAAACCAAAAAATGGTTATAACAAAGAAGCATCTTTATTAATTTATCCTAAAGCATTTACAACAGCATTTCAAAATATGTTAATAAAATATTTCATAACAGTAATTCCATAGTTTGCAATCCTGATAATATGAGACTTTCAAGAGACAACAGCTATTAAATCTTTTCTGACTGATAAGGACAGACATTTTTTGTAAGGATTATGAAAAGTGAATTAGTACAATTCATCTATCATCTTCAAAAGTTTCCACTGTTAGATCTTCTGCTTTATAGCAGGAGATCAAAGCACAGTGGGATGAAAAAGAAATCACTGATGTAACACCTTTCAGCACAGCCTGTTGGCATAACAACTCAATTATCTAATGCACAGCCTGATGAGCCCCTAGTACACTGCTTTATGGGGGGAAATAGGAAAAAAAAAAAAAACAACCCACAGGGTGAGGAAAATTATGACACTATTAACCTCCCAAACACATTCTGAATGTTTGCTAACTTTTGCACAGGTTGTGCACAGTGCAGCATAACTTTCTTTGAGGGCAGATTTTCAAAGACGTGAATGCTAGGCAAGCACTTAAGTACCCCTGTAGCTAAGCAGCTTATATTCATTTTTATATTCTCTCCTCCTTTATCCTTTGCTCTTGTAGGTAGATTTACAGTTAAAAACCTGAGGTACTAATTGTAGGTACTCATTTATCTATTATGTCGCAACAAGCGAGAAGCAAAGCCACACTACACAGTCAATGAAGACTGAGAAAAAGCAGGAGGGCTACAGCAGGGGGATAACACATCTCTTAGGCAGGCAGTGCCACTGGGGAATGCCCAGCACTCCCTGCTCCTCCTCTCCAGGAAGCAATCAGTCACCACCCTCTGAAGGTGTGTCTCTCAGGTGAATAAAATCAGGTGGGAGGGACACAGGCCTAAGTGTTATGGTAAAATAAAAGATGTAAGTCAGCCAGTAAAAAGAGATAGGAATTACACTGCCTGAATAAATGGCTGCTTTGAAGCATTTCATTGCAGGTAGAGGAAATGCTGCTATCCCAGCAGTAATCAGAGAAAGTTCTTCATTCTTGTTTTTACTTCCTTTCAATGCTAAAAAGATTTGGCACTGGATTAGGATGAGATTCAGTCATGATAAGGTCAACAAAACCATTTTTTTTCCCCCTTGCAAATTCTTTGGTTGGGGGTGAAGGGATTTAATTTGAATTTGAAACAAATGTGAAACAAGTTTTACTCTTGGCACATGCTTTCCAAATTAATACAGAAATCAAAGACAGCAAGAAGTCTGCTTTTAAAAGGAAAACAAGCACACAATACAAAACTACTCCACTGCTTACACTTAAGACTAATTAGACTGGATGCTTAAGTGAGATCTGGCATGTATTTGTCTTCAGCCTCTTAGATGTGACTCTTCATAACAGCAATAGGTTAACGCAAATTAGTAGACCTTAGAAAGAAGCCAAAAAATATTTTAGGGATTCTTGAAAACACAAGAAAAAAACCCCACTACTACCGCTGCTTGAGCAAGTGGCCAATAAGTTTCACAGGGCAAGGAATTACAAAGGACACCATGAAATGACCCAGATAAAAACAGGTATGTGCCCACATCCAAGTCAAATCTCCAGTAGTCATCTGCTACACATGAAGCTCTCAGCTGCTGCCAAGACCCTGGTGTGGACCTTCATATTGCTATTTCCTGTCTTCAAGGGTCAGAAAAATGAAAGAAAGACAGGTAGGGTTGAGGAAAACTCTGTTTTCATTAAGAAGTCGAGTAAGATAAGGAGAATCTATGTACTTTGTATAAAGCTGATGCCTCATTAATTCTTAGGAGAAGAAGGCCACAAGAAGACCTAGAAGAAGGAGAATGTTGGTTTTCACACCATGTCAAGTGGTGTGCTGAGGAAGAAAAGGCAATACCTTCACCATAAACACACCACACAGACAAAATGGAAGACACCACCAAAAACACCAGTGTAGGAGCAGGCTGGTGGACTGGAGGTCCTTGGGCCCTCCAGGACTGGGGTTTAGCTGAGTAGGACACAGCAGTTTGGCACTAAATGGAGACTGAATGGCCACAGAGAACATTTACATTCTCTGCAGCTTTTCCGCCCAACCAATATCTCACCTCGCAGCTCACAACCATACTCTGCTGAAAGCGATGTGGTTCAAGAGCAAGCTCCACATGCCCAGCCTGCCCACACACCCACTACCAACAGGCAGGGCCTCACCAAGGGAGGGCAGCCTCATTTGCAAGGCAATTCGGAAGGCCAATCTAGTCCAAAATAGTTTAAATTCACATTTAATCCACATTTGTATGTGCCTTTAACCAAACTTTTTCTTTTTTCTTTCACCGAAAAGAGAGGAGGCTATTTAATCCATTTAATCCCATCCCTCAGCTAACTGGAATTCTTTTTGGAAGTATATCAACAACCTACTTGCATTAGGAAAGTTTACTATTGTGCAACAAGGGGCTGCGAGAGGGGGGGGTTTAAATACGAAGCAGACTTAATTTGGAATTTCTTTGTTCCCACTACCCTTGTCAAACCCTTAATCTTATGTGAAAGTAGTGTGTGACTTTACCCATAGCTATTTTCAAGTGGAAAATTGCTGGATTTCTTAGGAAAGGCTTAGGCTAGAAAAGGACAGACCAGCCAGAAAGTTCATAGATTTCTGTGAAATAAGAGGTTTAAGAAAGCCTCTAAAAACTTGCTAGTATTGGCACTGATACTCTCCTGGGATATGTTCCGTACAAAGCTAACAGGACCAAAGAGGAAAAGCTCTAGCACAGAACATCATCATAATGAACATCACTTTAAGTTAAAGTCAGTTTTTCCCACCCAGAGTGGGAAAAGTTTCCAAGCTGTTCTTTGCCCACTCACCTGCTTCTCTAGTCTGCTCCATCTGCTTTGCATTTACCACAAGGCTAACTTAGAGAAAACAACATCACTGAACAAGCAGAAAACTGTTTCGTTACAGTTTCCCATGCGTCAAAGCCGCATTCATCACGTCAAGAATTACGGCAGGGATGCATCTCGTGATCGCATTTGTTTCCATCAGAAAAAGCAAACGCACAGGGTGAAGCAGGCCAAAGACAGACCTTGTCACTGCAGGTTTCAGCTCCCCAGGAAGCTTCTGACCCAAGCTCATCAGGCAGTTCATACCCAGCAGTTGTGGTGCACGTCATGTGCTGCATGCAACCACAGGTGGGTGTGCACAGCAGACAGGATGGTGATTAAACTGATGGGGAAGAACCAGCTGCTAAAACTCTCCTTTCCACTGCAAGCTAAAATCTTATCATCATTAATGAGAAATCAAGGGTCTGTGTGATTGCATTCATTCCATTGGAAAACTGATTACTAGTTTTGGTATGCTATCCTGAGCACCAGAAAGGCATGATCCATCAAAGTAAACATCCCAACCAAGAAAAATTCCGCATATGTCTAGTGAGGGATCCAAGGAAAGAGATACTGTTACCTAATATACTACTACAAAGCACTAGGTGGTAATTCTGAAGAAAACAACCATCCTTCAAACTTCTTTCTTGGTATTTCTTCATTAGAGGGAGGCAAGATCTCAGCTATCAAGTGGGACTGTCTTGAACACAGAATCTCCAACTCAGCTCAGCCATGATGCGCTGGATGTCAGGATCTTCTACTTTTGCTTGTAGCACATTCCCACCATGCTTACATTCATAACTTCAGAGTACAGCTCATCATCTCCATAATATCCAAGGATATTGAAGACTGTTTTCCCCAAAGAGAAATCATTATTAAATACAACTTCTGTTCCATCCAGCTACTAGAAAATTAACAAAATCGCAGCAGAGCTCCTTGCTTCTAAGAGGTGACATCAGATAAAATAGATGACCTGGACTCTCCACTGCTTGTGAAAATGATCTTACAAAACAACACTCTGACAAACTTCATGACTCACACTCATTCCACAGGGCTAGAACCAGCTAAAATTCGGAGGTTGGTTTTGGTTAGTATTTCTATGGGTTGGTTTTAGCTTCAGTGTAAAATCTGTTGTTTATACAGCTATTCCCATTTCTTTACTCCTGTTGAAGATATATGTAATGTCATCCCGAAGATAAACCCAATCTTGTTCCTGGCCATAAATGCATGAATATTTTATTTCTTGTCAAAGTTTCTTTAAATCCCAACTCTTTTGTTAACCTTGCCTTTTTACCCTCTGTTTATTTGTTCTTTCTATTACAGCACACATCATGGTTGAAACAATCGAAGGAATTAATTTTCAGAACTCCCATATTAACCATGTGCCGAACTTGTATTAAACAAGAACTGAATTGTCTCACAGGAAAACACACCACAGAACTAATGTTATGAACCAAAGCTGCAAAAACAATTCTGTACAGATGTAAATGCATTATACTGCTAATGTACATCAGAAGTTCTCATGGTGGCCAACAATATTTTGAAGTCTAACTCTTAGTCTTAAGCAGTTTGGAAACTTCTGCAAGCTAGTTTCAGACCTAAAGTATTATTCAAAGTTCAAATCTTTCACAGAGACAACGGGTTTCCAGATCAAACATAATTTTCATTTTTCCCTCCATCTACTTTAAGAGAAAATATGTAAAAACACAGTAAAACTAATCTATTTTTTAATGTTGAAAAATGAGTGAAAAAAGTGACAACCAGAATTTTCCCCTGGATTGCAGACTCAAGGGAAGCTGCCATCTAGAGGTCTGGTGGGCAAAGCCTTGGGCAAAGCCAAACCAACCAGTAAGGCTGGATGTACCACTCTCCTGTGCAGTCAATACGGCTTTCTGCAGCACGCTTGGGCCCTGCAATGTAACTCCGTGCTTAACAGTGGGTTCTTAAATAGCATGGCCTAGCAATAGCTTCCACCATCCTCAAAAGCCCACAAGAAATACTGGAGAAGATCTATAACTGATAATTCTGGCACAACAGAAAGACCTTTAGATCTGTGTTGCTGTTTATTATTATTATTATTATTATTATTATTATCCTGTTCTACCTAATTGTCTGTCTTTAACAATAACCTCAGTTTTGGTGAAACCCGGAGGCCACTAGCAAAGAAATGCTGATTACTACAGGAAAATAAAGGGGTACAGGCTGCCAGTGCCAGACTCAGAGCAGAACTTAAATCAAGCAAGAGGCTGGGAAATCATGTCAAAATTTTGAAGCCTTGATGACATTTAGTTATTTGTGCTGCAGGTACTCAGCTCATAAGTCATCCACAAAGAACACAGACAAACTCTTTTGGTCATGGGAAACTGGATATTGAAAGCCTTTTTACATGAAGTGAAACCTGGCTTATATATATGCATTATAAAAGATTTGCATGATTAGTCATAATTGTTTTAATAATTGTTTTATATTGCAGCACTCATTCTTTAAATGCACTATGTTCAAGCATGCTTTACAAGATTAATAACACAGCAATGTACAGCAATGTAAGCTGGGTAAAGCATATATAGCAATAGGTAAAAACATTTCCTCGTGAAAAAGAAAGATGTAATTAAAATACCTCATTAGTAAATGAGCAAATCTACTCTGGAATTAGACTACTATTTTGCAAGCTGACCAAAAAGCATGGAAGAATGAAAAAAAAAAGGAAAGAAAGGAAAAAGAGAAAGAAAAAAGAGAAAAGAAACAATTACGAGATGAGGGAAGGAAGATGGCAGAAGGAAAAAAAAGACAAAAGAAAAAAAGAATAGGTTAACTAGATGGTTTTAAAAGATGCTTATTCATCCTCAGTGTTTCATGAAGCAAAACCCCTTTGGAAAAACGGAATGTGGGGTAGCCCTTAATTAAGATGACATGCATTATTATGATTAAGATTTATGATTATTTATGATTATTATTATATTTATGATTATTAAGATTAAGATTATGCATATTAAGATTATATGCATATATAGAGCTGAATAAAGGAAACTGCTACTTAATGGAATCAATATTGGCTGTAACACTGAATCATATGCTTCCAATGTGTGTATGAAGTTACATATTTGTCTTAAGAATTGAGATCTTTAGAGTTTTAGAGGATCTTTTGAGGAGACTTCCTCATTGGCCCTCAAAACTTAGAATTCTGAAGGAGCAGGAAATGATGACTAGATTGCCAGACTTTCTTGTGAAGGCGAGCTGTTCTGCAAAAGCATCACGCCAGTGCAGGACACGGTCCACCCAAATACTGAAGACTTATCTGCGATGGACTTACCTCAATTCCCAGCTAAGAATCCTTGCGCTGACTACTGATGCTGCAGCAAATGAGAAGTGGTTTGGCTTTAGGGCAGAAACTAGGATCTGTTTCAGGATTAGGTGTCTCTTCTCATCTTTAAATGTATTTGAAATTTCTTATACTGGATTTATCATGCTAGAGGCTGCCTAGTCCAACCCCTTGCTCGAACCAGGGAAATCCAGAGCAGGTTGGTTATGACTCTGTCCAGTTGAGTCTTAAATATAGATCCAGAGGTGGAAAATGCACAACCTCTCTGGGCAACCTGTGCCAGTGCTCAGACACCTTCACAGATTTTTTAATTTGTTTTTTAAGTTTAAACCAAATTTCCTGTATTTCATGGCGCATGTCAGGCGTCTTGTCCTTTTATTGTGCACCACTGAAGTCTGGCTCTGTCTTTAGTCTCCCAATCATATATTCAGTCCCTTTCATAACATTTAAATTGAATTAAACTGAATTTAAACTGAAGATTAATCCACAGTCAAGAAACAAAAACTACACGCTAAGCTAGAAGTCTCAAAAAAAAAAGTAATTTCAATTTAGGATTAAACTGGGGCAATTTAGTGAGCCTCCAAGTTAAGAAGTGATACCTTAGCCCTCCTATTTGGGAGCTGATTGAGTAATTTAGTCTGGCAATGTGCTAGATGTGATGGATTTCAAGGCCTTTCCCTCTCCATTAATCATCATGAACATAAGACTTCTGTCTGTGTAAACAATACTAATCCTGACTTTGAAGGTACAAAGAGGGAAACACAAACCAACCTTTGCAGAATGGAAAAGATAATTTCTTCAGCCTTTCTTGAGCTCCTCAGACACCTATTTACCCTGCACAAAGAAAGGTCCTGCAGGTGCAAGCTGTCTTTTATCAATCATTATCAATTACATACAGCACATCAGTTTGGAATTCCAGCATCTGCTCTACATGCCGAATAGCTAAGCTTTGAGAATGAACTCAGCACTTGGACTGGGAAACACCACAGAGCCACAAGTGGGTTCGGAAGAAAATGCAATCAAGACTAAGTCTTAGCAGAAAAAACCAGCTTATTTTGATTGTCGGACTTTGTGTGTCTTTGCACCTGGGGCAAAGAAAAGTATGAGGGAATACATGGAAAGTGTTTTTCTATTCTACATCAGTAGGATCTTTGCTGATTGCAGGCAGGCTCTTTTGCCAGTGACTATGGAAAAAAGCACACTGTCTTGGGGTTCCTGCCCTCTCTGGAAAGTAAAGAGGTGTGACACAGATGGGCTGTGTAACAAATGGACTAACACTAAAGCAGAAAAAGGACATATGGTAGAGTAAAAGTGTTCACATACCAAACATTTTTAGTCATCAACAGTGCTTCTTCTTCGTACAACTGTAAACCTTCCAAAACAAAACCTGTGGGTTTTGCAGTGAACAAGTGATAGATTCTCACTGACAGCTTTTTTTCCCCCCATTTCTCTTGGGGAGGGAGGAAGCCACATTTCCTAATATTTACATTTCTCTTAAAAATAAAGAAGATTCTCTGGGAAGCAAAAAGGGAAAAACCAACAATTAATATATTGCTATAGTAAATAATACTCATACATTCATACAATTCTTCTTATTAGTGGAATATTATTGTATTCCTCTTATTAGAGGAATTTATCATTGTATTGTGCTCCTCTTATTAGAAGAATAGAAGAGGAAAAAAAAGGAAGATAAACTCCTGTGTCAGTTGAAACTTCAAACATTGCCTTGCTCCATCAGAATAGTCCTCGTAAAGCTCAACATTGATCAATGATTTCTTGTTGTCATGTAGGAATATGTTGTTGCTGCCTTGAGAGCTAGTATTTCCCAAGATAGCAGTTCCTTGTTTTCTAAGCTCAACTTCATTTTCCAAGGTCCAACCCTGGGCATGTAAACACGGGCTTAGTTTGGCATCCTGGGATAACAGCGTTGCAATTGGCACAGTAGTTAAATACACTGAAACCAGTATTTGGCAGAGAGGCTTACAGAGAGTTGTAACAATTTCCAGGGGCGTGTAAAGTTACTTCTGCTACTCAAAAGTCAAAAGCCAGTCTCCAAAATTCATGTATTGTGGCATTTGCTCAATAAGCCTGGACCTCTAAAAATTATACACACTATATTCCTGAAGAACAGAAAAGCAACGAAAGAAAGATGAATGAAAGTCACTGAAAACAATAATCCTACCACTGGTGTTTTACATCACTTCTCACAGAGGGTTTTGCAGGAAACAAAGCATGCTGCCAAAAGTGACCCTTAGGAAGCCATCCAATTTTGCATTAAATTCAAACACTGTTTATTCTAGCCATTAGCATAAGATATGTTTGGGGAATACCAGGGAAGAGATGCACTGAGAACAAAAATACAAGTAAACGTTTCTAGCTATTTTACTTGTATATAAAGCTATTTTCTTAATTCTCAAATAGTTCCTTCACTTGGTGATGTATTACAAACACTGTCCCCTCTTCTTCCAAAGTGAGGTACCACATGTGAAAAGCACAAAAGAAAGATTATTTTAAGAAGCACTACAAAACACTTTAAGTAGATATCACTTTTATCATTTCTCAATACATGTTGTTTAAGTGACAGCAGCTACATGATTTTAGACAAGTCCAAAAGTTCCTGTAAAGGGATGCATTGGCTTTCGTTATCTCAGCAGGCAGAAATGCAACAAGTGAACAGACAGCACAGATGTATTAAGACAATTCTGGGGCACTTGAGTAGTGTTTGAAATGTTAGTGTCAAAAAAAGGTAAAGAAGTTCTGCTTTTTATAATTATGCTCTTTAACATAAACTTTAGATTTCTTCAATGTATTTATCATCCTGAAACCAACTGATTTAACGGGCACCGTAAAGCAGCACAAAGAGTCACATTTTTCTTACCTGTATTCCAAACCATACAAAATCCTTGAAAAAAAGATTCCTGCCCTGCTCAGGAAAGACTGACTCAAGAGCAGAAATCAGTAGGGTAAATAAGAACTCACTATGCTTTAAATTCAGCAACTGAATTAAAATAGCTTTTAAGCAAAGCGGGAGAAGGAAGTGTCTGTTCAAAGCAAAGAGAAGCTGGAAGTAAGGCTTTCTCACAGTGTCCCATCCTCCTCACCATAGAGCGTTGGCTAAAAAAGAATCAAACCATCAGTCTGAAAAGCTGTTTGAATCAAAATCTGTGTCTTTTGCCTACTGAGGGATGGATCCCAACATCAAATGATTTTATGAAAAAGAATGCATCTGTTACTTTTTATTCACTAATCTGCCTTAAAAGCAACAGTGAATATATCTTTTAAATTTTCTTCATTGTAATTACACCATGACGGATGCTGAAACTAAATTCCTGATATACTTTTCAGATATTTATTGCTCTTCAGCATGCTAAGCCTGCCTCCAACGTTTCAGATAGACTCCACCCTGCAGTAATGTGCATGCCATTAAAGAATTCACTTTCATCTCTTGAATTTATGCTTGTTAGGGCAAATTAATGAAAGACTCTATTCTTTAAGTACTGGCTAAACAAAGCCAAAGTCAGCAGTAGAAAGCAAACCAATACAACACTTCATTAAATGTGCTTTTTATTTCTTTTTGTTTCAAGTATGTCTGCTGCTATGTGAAATTTAGGGTTACACAGTCTCCTTTCAAACCTCACAGTAAAGAATGTGCTCAAGTCACAAGTTCATATCTCCTATTTGAAGTGGACTTCCCATGAGAAAGGTGCAGGGAAGAGACATAATTACAAATCCCTTTAAGTACAGAGCTCACACTCTTCCAAAATATTGACTGAAAATGCTGTTTTGTGTCTCTGCTCATTCATCTCAGATAATGAGCAAAGATTCCTTCCAAATTAACTGTAATTCTCTTCTAATCCCTTTATTCTTTTTTTTCCCCCCTTGAGCATGGTGATAGTGAGAACTCCTTTGAATTCTGAATCCCACCTTATTACAGCAATTCTTGAAGTGAAACATAATGAAATCATCAGTGTCATACTCAGACTTTTCTCCTCTCTGACTCAATGCATGGACAGCTAAGCAGAATGCACACTGGTCCTATTTTTTCCCCTTCTCAAAATTTGCAGGCAAAGTTACATGCACAAAAATTTATTAAATCCTAATTTCTGACTGACAGAAAGACAGAATACAGAATCTCTGCTTTTAATTTTATTTTCTGACCATACAAAAATGTGAATAAAACAGATTCAAAAACAAAAGGAAAATATTTGGGGCTATAAGCTTCATTTGACCTAAAAATGTAAGGTCTTTCAAGGGTAACCAGTTGCCACCTGTGTGGTGGCAGAGACGGACAATCATATAATGGCTAAACATGAAGATGAAGGTGGTGGATTTATTCAGGTTTGACCATCTATATTTTTTATTTATCAGTAACTACCTAAATGAGAAATGCAGTTGAACAATCACATTTTATTTATAAAGAATATTTTTGGGTGATTTTATTCCCTTTGCTGATTATTCTACAAATTCAGTCACCGCAGCATTACTGGTAATCCTCATATGAACCAAGCATGTTTTTATGACTGTATTATTGGTCAGCACCCTCCTAGTGGGAATTACATAAGACTGTATGGATATAGGATCCCAGGATAGTACTAGCACTGAAGAAGATGGTGCAGAGACAATTTGGAGACAGAGGTGTTTTACACCTCCTTGTGGTAGTTTGGAGCAAGGTTGTTGAGGTCTGCTTTATGAGCAATAACATCAGGCTCCACATGGAAGCAGCTAAATTACTTCCAGATCCAAACCAGTCCTGTAAGTATCACGGACACTTTGGCACAACACTTCTCCAGTAAGTGATGTGGACTGAACCCAAACCGTCTGTGCATAAGTGGCGTAGACGGCTATGCATCTATGGAATAATTAGTCCACGAACAAGACAAATCTGTCATGGGCAATTAGCAGTTTCTGGGTACTTAGAAAGAAGTCAAAAGAACATTAGGTGCACAAAATTCAAGCACTTCTTGAAACTTCAAGAAATGCCAGAATTAAGATTCCTGTAGAAAACTTTGTTCAGCCTACTTTGTGCACAAACTTAACTATGTCAAAATCAATTTCAAGAAACATTATTTCCGAGCTTTGGAGTACTACCTCATTCAAAGCAAGTGCTGGAAAGTGCTGTCTAGAAAGCACTGTCTCAGTGTGTGGTCCTAGGAATGTTTTAGTGCAAACCTCCTGTGAAGACAGAATATTTCATTTCCTGCAGGATGATGTTCATCAATATAGTGAGTGCTTCACGGGTCTGAATACTTTTTCTGCATAGCACACGGATGAGGTAAAGAAACTCTGCTGTTCTGCAGAGAAGGTGGGGCTTCCATTAGCTCTGGATGTCACATCTGAGACACCTGATAATCTGATTTGTATTTGAGAATACTTTTTGATATAAAAGTACTTCGAGTTTAGGTTCAGCTCAGTGCAGTATGGTCTCAGATTGGTCGCCCAGAAAACAATGAACACACCTTGACAGGGAACATAACGATCCTTTCTGACAACTTGAACTGAAATTACTTGCCTAGCAAGTACTTTACACACTAATATTATGGCAGAGGTTCAGTTAAAATCGCTTTACACCTATGTCAGGAACCTTAAAATGTGTAGCACCACCACCGCTTTTTTCTCCCTGAACTTTGAGGACTGGCAGCCTTATTTCCCGTGTCTGGAAAACGGCTTTATAAACATTCTATTCCTTTAAGAGTTGGACTCAGTGATCAGCGTGGGTTCATTCCAACTCAGAATATTCTGTGTGATCTGTAATTACCTTTTGTGTTAGGTTAGCTGGTTTGTTTTAATTTTGAGCTGGTATCCTTGCTTCATTTAGAAAAAGAAAAAAAAAAGTTGTGTGTAAAAAAATCCCTCATCATGCATAAGTGGAATGAAACTGCTGGGTTCATCATACTGGTTTTTGCCATTTAATTTAACAGCATAAATACTTCTCCCACTAACTGTTTACGCACCCTAAAGCAACAAACAAATGTACAAGCCATCTCTGGTTTGTAACAGAAATCAGATTGTCAGAAGTTGCTTAACCAGACATGATTTTAAAAGTTCAGGACATCATTACAACATACTTGGGGCTTGAAGAAGCAAGACTTATTTCAGACTGACAATAATTCAGGTTGATATATCTAGAGGTACTTGGCAGATCAGTTTAGATATCCCTGAGCTTCCACAAAACTCCACCCACCATCCATCATGCGCAGCTTGGTCATTCTCCAATATGTTCTCTGGATTTGGGACAACTCTCTTTATCCATGTTTCCTTGATAGCAGCACTGATAAAATGTCCCAAAACTCCAAAACTTTCTCATCACCCTACTGAACTCTTAGACAATGATGGGCATCCTGCTGCTCTTCACACCAAATTCTGGTAAGTGAAGATTACGAGATCGGGAGAGACAACAGACCTCTGATCTGCTCTAGGCCACTGTTCCTCTAGGCTGCTGTTCCTACAGCCTCCCAGATGTCCTGGAAGGGCATCTTTTGCTCCAAGCATCTACTCAAAACACATCTCACCTTGTTTTGGGGCTGGTGAGAATATCTGGGAGAAGGCTGCTAACAATTTGATCATCGTTACAATCCAGAACAACCTCTGCTTGTAAAATGCAAGATTGTTAAATAAAATGGGGTAAATTACTTACTTAAAACCAAATGGGTGTATGCTGTCTTCAGCCTTCCTGCTCTTCGTAAAATGAACAATAGTGTCTCTAGAATTGTTACTTTTGTTTCATAGTTGCAACTGGGAATTAGTTTAATTAATATCATCGCTTCTGACTGCTCTAGGCCAAAGGGTTGTCTTTCACTTGTCATACAGTACAAATAATGGAAAAGTTAAAAAACAAATAAAACACTTCAGTTGCGTTATCGATGTAGAAAATGAAGTGGAACTAAAACATACTCATTTTGATTCACTGCTTGATCTACAGAAATTTATTCTAGCACCAAGTGCAAAAGCAACAGAAAAGCTTGAAACCCAGTAATTCACATTTTGTGGTCAAATAGCAGAAAAAATAAATGTAAACAATAGTTATCTGCTAAATGAGGACAGCTGCTTGCTACTGTGTAAGAAAATCTCAGAGCTTTACAAAATCAACACTGCAGTACTATAGCTGATATAAACCTGTAAAAAATTATTTCACAACCACTAACATAATAAATGGCACTAAACTGTTTCACATCTTCACAATAAAGTCTTCAGACTCAAAAATATCTCTCTGCGTGAACCTCCGAGAGCTCCCTTTTTGCATATCAACTTGTGAAAGAGCTTCTAACTCAGTTACATAAGCAGGTTGCCTAGAATGCACCCAGTCCAAGTGACCTTACAAAAGGAAATAAAATATGAAGTGGCGAGAGAAAGAATCAACATTGCTGGTACAAGCACTAAAAAAATAAAGTCTATTCTTTCCCGCCTTCCTTAATCTCATTTCAAGTTTAACATACAGAAAGGCTCAGAGCCAGAATGCTTATCCAAACCACATAAATCTCTAGACAAATGCTTCAGACTATATGGCCCTGTCCCCATAAAACCTTGCAATTCTTCCCAATGCTGCTTTTCAGCAGGGAAGGCTAGTAGAGAGCTATCTTTTCCCACCAAATCTTCCATCAATCTTTTCCTACCATTACTTTCCCTAGAAGAATTAGTCTCCTTCCTTGCAATATGTTTATTAAATGAAATGGGAATGGAAACAAGCTGCCAAACCCAAACTGAACTCTACAGCAACTGGGTACCCCACACCACTGCTGTGGCAGCCTCTGAGAAAGACCCAATTAATTCCCTTATTCCCCTCCTGAATTCCTGAGTGGGGTCAGAGGCGGGGAACGACATTTACCACCACATAACCTATTTCAGGCAGCTGGTCGAGCTTATAATGTAAACATGGTAACACCTTGGAAAGGTCAGAGAAATAGTAGCATTAGCAAAGCAATTAATTTTGGGTTGACCACATGCACACTGCCCTCTCACTTCACTTTCCTCCACTCCTTCCTTCACCTTATTGAAGAAAACACAAGGAGGAGTTTTCACTCATCTGAACAGAAGTTTTCAAAAGGCGAAAGATGGGATTTTCTAGAACACTGAGAACGCTTTCTTTTCTTGGGATGATTTCCAACACAATATTTTATTTATCTGTTGCCAAAAGAAACACTTTTTAGTTTTCTCATTAGTCAAAGGGTTTTAAGCACACACTTGAAGGAAATGATCCAACTAACAAAACAAGAAAAACCTTTCCATGCATTTTACATGCTTCATGAAAAGTGGACACTTCATGAAAGCAGCACCTGTAGAGCTAAATGTTCAGCCTGAGGTGTGTTTACTACATCCTTAAAAATTCTTATTCATAAATGCACATGGAAAAGTTGTAGATCATCTTTCTATCTACTATTTTTCACTAAAAAGTGAAATTCAAGGAAAAGGGAGAAAAAAAAGATGTTTTAAACTCACGAGATTCAATGGTCTCCTTTTGTTTTTGAGGGTTTAATTACATGACATTTCATAAAGCTGGAGAGTAGAATGTAAACCAGAGACATAGCGAGACACTGGAGTCCCAGGTGGATTTCCAAGGTCACACCGAACTTTCCTGCCCTCAGAGCTCTCGAGAGCTATAAAGCTGAAATCAGATATTGCCGCGTTTACCTCCTGTCTTCTTTCACCACCTTTATTTCTTAAATTTAGACTGCCAACTTTAACAAGCCTTCTATGTGCAGGATACACCATACACATTCCTCATCTAATTGACACAAAGAATACGGAGTTTATAGAAGGAAAAACTCAAAAGACTAGCTAGGTATTATTCTCTGTGTGTTGAGCTGCCATGTTGCTTTCCTCTTGTAGCTTTTGTGCTGTGTTTCCTTGCACAACCAGTCAGAGATCTAGCAAGGCCAGTCATGACCTGTGTAAAGAATTGTGCCTTCCAAATAGGGGAGTATTTTCCCTTCAGTTTTCCAAACCCACCTACATTAGCACCTACAATTATGATTAAGCAAATAAATTTCAGAGATCTAGAAGATGAGGAAGTATTCAAATGCAGATTAAATGCATTGTTGCAGTGTAAACTACTTCTTCCAGGTCACTTCTACAGTCCAGCAATGCTTTTTTTTTTTCTCCCTGCACTGTGTAGTAACACATTTGGGTCTTTTTGTGCACATATTCTTGCTTTGAAATATACAAGATGCTTACAGAAGCGTATCTGCAGATAAAAATATTTAACCATATGTATCTGAATTTACATATCCCTCTCTCAAAATTCTTACAATATCATACAAAATTGGCCACTTCATGATAAATGCTTTCATGTGTGCATAATTAGTTTAAAAAAGGATTGCTGTTTATTTGTAAAAGATCTTTCAAATAATATTTTCAAAGCCCAGACCTTCACAGTGGTTTCAGAATTCTATTTTTACAACAAAATGCATGCTACAAACAACAGATGACATTGTCTTTTTTAAGGTCCAAGATAATTACATATGTGGAAAGAAAAGTAGATGTTTCACACCACTTTCAACTCCTACTAGAATATCATTTCAGTGCCTGCAGAGGGAGAACCCAGAAAACTTAAGAAAATTTGGTTCCTAAATCTAGCCCTTCCTCACCGAACTAGAAATATTTTCCTCCTTTTTCTTCACACTTCAATGAAGTTTCTCGAAGTTAAAATTTAAATTGCTCACTCCTTACAACAATTTCATAATATTTAGTGAAAGAACAATGGTTCTGCTGCTTTCATTTTCAGAGCATCTTTATAGTCTGAATTTTGAACAGTAAAAAGTCAATCCAACAGAAGTCATAATTAATGTGACTCTTAGAAAGTAAACAAAAGAGGACCTGCCACAAGAAGTTTCTAAAACCAAACAAACGCATATGAAAATGTGAGCAACATCTGTAATTTCTCACTTTAAAGTGGCCTTTTTACCACACAACTCTATGAGCAGGGAGAACACAATTTGAAATGATCTCATAAGAAGCAGAAGGTATCATATAAATAAGTAAACAGCATGAAATGCAAAGAACAAAAGATATACTGGAAATCTGAGTATTTCCACTGGTAACAGGTACAAGCATACCTGAAAGAAGAAAGAAGATTTTATATCTACACACTATATATAGATTATACGATACATATTATAGAAGACTATATCCATTTAGGAGCATGTTTGATTTTACTGGCTAAAGTAAACATTTGATTGATGGATTAATTATTAAGTAAACAACAGTGAGCAAAAAACGGAAGTAATGCACATCAATCTCCCCGTTCCTGATGTCTTCTGAGTGATTTACACATTAGCTAGAAAAAAGCCATAAAGGCAACATGAAAAGCATAAATAATATGAATCTACCACTTCCTAATAAGTTAAAGTACCTTTCTTATTAGGTTTTATTTTCAGGAGAGAGTATGATAGTAGCAGAACAACACAGACAACCTAATTTACCTAAATTACGGCAGTGTCTGTTAGTAAAGCAGAAAACAGATGCTGAAGAGGGACAGGCCTTTCTTTTGAAAAATTTCCAGCAGTTTTTAGCTGATGGTCTCTTCTCCCCCACAACTTCACATGTATCAAGAAGGCAGGTCCTTCCATTGAAAGTTACAGCCAGCATCCTGAATTACCTGCTCCCTTCCGTGAGACAAAAGCTTCCTTGCTTGATGAGACATATTAACTAGAACACCAGAAGGGGCAGTCATTACAAGAAACCTCACCAAAGTACACACAAATAGATTTCACTGACAGCATTGACAAGAAAAAGCACTGTCACACCTACACAGGCCTGGTAAGGATGCCCTGGTGTTTTGAGGTCAAGACTAGAACAAAAAATCACAATCTACATTAATTTCAGAAAACAACTTGGCAAAGACCATCTCTCTTTTTCCTGTTGATTTCACTAATGAAAGGGACAATCTAGTTAATTAAGGCTGATTTTCACCTAACTAGTCCAGATGGCACTTGAATCTATTGTCTATCTCCCAACACGAGATATTAGCACTCAGTGCTGGAAAGCAGGATTTCATGTTATGTGACCTGTCTCACTAGAAGTAGAAAGCCTGGCAGAACAGAGGGTAACACAAACATAGCACTAATAAACCTAATTTTAATTTCAAGGTAATTTAGTCTGTTTTTTTGGTTTTTTTTTTGTTGTTTTTGTTTTTGTTTTTTTTTTTGGTTTTTTTTTTGTTTTTTTTTTTTTTTTTTTTTTTTTTAAATACAGTAGAAAAGTCTGAGGTAGAGAGTCAGGTGTCATTTTTATGTCACTTTTTGCTTAAGGGGACCCAAGACTGCTAGAAAAGAGCTTTATTTTGAGATCCAAAATATAGTAATTCTGACAGAGAGAACATCAATCATATACATAATCTTGGAGAAATAGTCCACAACTCTCCAGCCAGTACAGTGTTAGCTGCACTATGCTGTGAAACAAAGAGACATAATGGGTTAGCCATGGTAATCAGGATGGCAGGAAGGGAATTTTGCCTTTTTTCCCAGCCAACATCTGTAATGCCCTGAAGAGCTTCACTCTCCTTGCATTTGCATCTCAAAAACCTGAGTAGAACTGGATTCAAAGAACAGGTGTCAATTTTCCTTTGCCTTCAGCAATGAGATTCTATTCAATATCATTGCTCCTGAAAATAGTTAATGTCAAATAAAATAGAACCTAGCTGTAATCTGTGTCTCTTAACACACACTAATAACTTAGTCTGAAAAAAATAAGCAGTCCTGTAACAACCTTAACCCCATTTCATACATGAGCATTTAGAAAAAGGTATATGAATTCCCGTGGATATCTACCCCACCCGCTCTCTGACACACTCTAAAACAAATATTTTGCCCATTATGCATTGTGTCATTATTTTGAAAGAACTTAGAAGTTCATTGGCTTGGTTCAGAGGAATCCCACACTTTCTTCCCAGCAGTCATCTCTCTAAGTATCAGCTGGCTTTAGGTACGTAATCTGTCTACTCTCCTAAAATATACAAATATAAACTGGGCTTCTCTCTGGAGAGTTTTCTTGAGTAATCTGTCTCTATAAATCACCCAGTGGCCCCAGGGACCTCAGCTTCTTCATTTAGCTGAGTTAGGTGTGCAGATTTGAATAGCATAAATACTTCATCTCTATTCCTTTTTCCAAGGAAGAGAAGAAAAGCATTAACTAAGACATTCTTCCCTTTCTCTACCCAGTCTCTAACAAAACTGGTGGCATCTTCTGAGAAATAACTCCAGAAACACAGTGGTAGAACACATCCCCATAATATGAGCACTTTCCTAAGGCAGCAGAGTAGTAGAGTCAAACAGCCAGCGTTGCTTCCTTGTGCTAAAAAAGATAGGTTGCTTCAGACTGTGGCAACAAAAGGAAGAGACAAGCCTGAAGGGGTGGTAGCTATTCCTGGAGATGTGTTCAAGCTGTGGCAACCAACTGCTGCTCTGCTCCACCTCTTTTGGAGCAGCTGCAAATAAGAGTTCTCCAGGTCACTTCCCAGCTGCCCTTCGCATTTGTGCCACTGCAGCCTTCTCCTCCTCATGTGGTAGCAGAAAAGGCCCTGGTGCTTCTCTCCTTGAGCAGCATAAACCAATTCTGATCACAGTGAGGAGGAGCCTGAGGTGTTAGAAACAATAAATAGTTTGTGTTGTAAAGGACTTTAAAGATCATCTCCCAGTCCCCCCAGCATGGACAGGGACACTTTCCACTCGACCAGATTTCTCAAAGCCCCATCCAACCCGGCCTTCACCACTTCCAGGGATGGGGCATTCACAATTTCTCTGGGAAACCAGTTCCAGTGCCTCACCACCCTTAGTAAAGAATGTCTTCTTAATATCTAATCTAAATCTACCCTCTTTCAGTGTGAAGCAATTCCCCCCTTGTTCTATCACTACATGTCCTTTAAAAAATCCCTCTCCAGATCTCTTGTAGGCCCCTTTTATGTACTGGAAGGGGCTCTAAGGTCTCCCCAGAGCCTTCTCTTCCCCAGACTGAACAGCCCCAGCTCTCTCAGCCTGTCTGCACAGGAGAGGTGTTCCAGTCCTATGAACATCTTAATGGTCTCCTCTTAACTCGTTTCAGCACGTCAGTGTCTTTCTAGTGTTGGGGGCCCCAGAGCTGCGTGCAGCACTCCAGGTGAGGTCTCACGAGTGCAGAGTAGGGGGGCAGAATCATCGATGTTGACTTTTTGGCCACACTCCTTTAGATGAAGACCAGGATGCTGTTGGCTTTCTGGACTGCAAGTGCATGTTGCCAGGTCATGTTGAGCCTAAGTGCTTTCCATGCATGTTTGAGAAAATACTGTAAATCTATAATTTTGCCCACAAACTTTAAAAAATATAAATTAGAAAAAGCAAATATAATAGCATAAGACTTTTCAGATGGTCAGATTGAAACATCTGGAGTCAAAAATGCCTTACTTAACATCAACCCCCAGGTCAGTGACAGTGGGAAGAAAACAAAGTCATCTCAGTCAAGTCACTGGAGCAAGAATTCCACTTGCACTTTGAAAAAGCCAATGCCATCACTGGAAGATGATTGCCCTGTCCTGCTCAAGGGAGCCACTTAAGCCTGTGCTGCTACAGCTGTTTATACATGCCAATGAATAAATGGATCAAGAACTGAAAGAATTTCAGACCAAACAAATTAATAGGATGTTGAGACCTCGGGCTTTCACTGTGGTGGTTGGAAGGCAATTTGTTGTATCACTGGGTGAAATATGTATAGATGTAAAGGTTTGGGTTTGTGAATTATTAATGGTGTACTGGTGACAAGATGGAGAATTTTGGGTGTGGGTTTTGCTTCTTCTTTCTTCCTTCTTCTTCACCAATCTGGATGGTTTGACCGTTGGTTTGGAAGGGCCGCGTTGCGGACAGTGGATGGGTGGTCACTGGATTGTGGGTGGGGACATGTTGGTTGGCAGTCTATGGTTGGGTAAATTGGGCTTTAGATGGCCTTGGAACTCACGGTTCGAGGCCATTTTTCCACCTTCCTAACTTAGAGAGTGCCCTGTGCTGCCTTGTCATAGATAAGAACTTAATAAACAACCTGATTAGAACTCCTCAGCGTCTCCTGTGTCTTACTCCAAACTCTGAGCAAAGAACTCACGAAACAACAAAGGTAAAAAACAGAAACGGAATTCCAACAATAGGAAACCAGTGAACTTAACACATTCTAGACCAGTGGAGTGGATGGTGTGGAATATGGAAACAAACAACAATAGTGCAGAAGGACTGGGAGGGAATGACATTTTGTTCTGCTTTTTTTTTAACAGCAAACTAATGCTTTCCCTATGTTCTTCCAGCTAGAGTAGAGGCAGCAGTGGCCGTCTTTTCACTGAGAGGCACACATAATATCCTGCACTGTTGCAAAGTGATGCCAAAGGAAAGCTTAAGGCCTGTTACAGTGGGAATATTGCTTTGTAAAAGCAAAGATGTCTCTATGATTTTGATTTGCTGGATCTTATCTGCTGGCAGTAATAACGATGTAAAGAAGATGTGAATCAGCAATGAGAGGAAATTAGAAACTGAAGTTTTATTTTGTTTGATTAAAAGTTCTCTGAATTTCATTTGACTGGAAAAATAAGACAAAAAAAGAAATAACTTCCAAAAATGTAGCATGCAGTGTTCTTCATTAGCAGCAAGAAGAACAGAGATTTAAAATTCTTTCAATTTATTAGAGCATATAAAAAAGCCCTCCAACACAATGTGGTTCTCGTCGTGAACACAAGTGTTGGGGGAAAAGCAGAAATGCCAAACCAAAATAAAATCAATCACTCTATTTAGAGAAATCTCAGTCCTATGTATCGTATATGAAGTATATAGCAAGACATCTACTGGCATTTCATGATTTATAGTAATGAGTTTGTGTTCTCACAGGATAATCCAGCAATCAGCTGTTTTAATCTAAAGACTTTTTTTAAACTTATAAATAAACATGAAAGAACTCATATTGAAAAATGAGCTTTTCAGCTAAAGCAGCACTGCATTATCCTGATTATTTTTAACAAACTTTTCCAAAGACTTCAGAACATTTATATAAAAAAGCTCTTGTGTTTCATGTTTTCTTTTGAAAAGAAAAATGCCCAAAAAATGTCAATACAACCATGCAGGAAAATAAAGATTACTTTTTTGATGTTGACATATTTATCGAGATTGCTGTGTTTTTGTTTGCTTGAGCATTATAAGTGAAAGGCAAATAAATATGGAAGATTTGTAAGACCCTTACTTTTTTATTATTTAAGATTCTGGACCAAATTTGTGTTTCACACACATGTCAAGAGTCAACCCCTATTCATGTCAGTACAATAAACAAAAGCACTATCAGGCCCATCAGATCTTAATCTAGTTTGAAATAAAAGTTTGCAAATTACCACTGGTAGGAACCATCCTGGTTTACAGCATTTAAAGACAGAACTGTGTGGCTCAGTCATGATGCACACACATCGTGCCTGTAGGCTGCAGCAGCTCTCTCCAGGGACATTTGCAATCAGAAGAGACAGTATTTCTTGCACCATCATCTTACAAGGATCATGTCCTGTACCTCCACAGCAACCTGTTTATATCTTAACTACAGGCTCAGGTTTGGAGTGATGTCATTAGCAGACAATCTCCTCCATGCTTCTTGGTCTTTTGACTGCAGAGTAAAACTAAAAAATATTATACCTCTTACATGCATAAATCATTCTGAAAATACAAAGAATCCAATATGTTTTATTTCTAATAATCCAACATCATGTAAGCTTGTCTTATGACTTAAAGCATTGGTGTTCACCACACTCTCCCTTAGTTTTGCAGGCAAAAACTGCTGTTGAGAACACATGCTGGGAAAAACAGCAACCTAGCTATAAATAAGTATCCCAGGAGCTTACTTTCATCCTAATTCATACATCAGTTTAATTTAAAGGCCAACGTCATCACTGCCATGCCCCTCCATAGGCTTGGGGAGAAATAACATTTTAAGGCACTGTGTTAGAGCCCATACACTGATTACAATGCTGAAGCTGTGCTCAAGTATGAACCATTCCCCCCAGATCCACTATGACTTGGTGCATAGCTCTTCATTATGCCAAGAGCAAAGGCTAGAGCAGCCATAACACTCCTGTGATTCTCTGACAATTACAAGTGCAGAATGGGGGAAGAACCCATAAATCAAAGACAGAATATGTGTTGCCTTATTCACAATGACCACTTACCAAGAAATTTCAGATTCTTGAGCTAACCGTAAGTTATTCTTCAAGTACCCATGGAACACTTGAGCATTGCATATTTCAGTATCCTTACAGTTTATTAGGAATAAGGAGCTTCAGTCTCTCAAGTTCACACTGCTTTCCTGGCCCAAATATATGTGTGTATATATATATATATATATATATATATGCATATATATATACACATATATATATATGTTGAATCTGTCTGAATACTCTGATTGTAACTGAGCAATCTATTCTGATACACATCTGGAAGAAGCGTGTCAATACTTCCACTATGAGTTAGCTCACATGAAGTTCTAATACCACTGGTGAAAGAGGTTGGTTAAGATCAGTGGTTGATCACTGTGGTCAAATGAAGTATCATATTAAAAGTGCAGGCCATGACTTCTTGAAATTCACTCAAACACACATTCAAAAAGGGTTTTCTCAGCACCATCTGGGAAACACTCCAAGAGGGGACTTCATGAACACCTGCAGTGCTTTCTCAAAGTTTCAGGCAGGAATAGATTTCTTTATCTACCAGAGAGCATTTTAAGAGCCTTGAACAGCTCTGGACCAAACACAATTGCACAGAAGGACTAAATCTGGAATGCCTGTGAGAAAAAGCTCATGAGGGTTTAGCTGTTTTACATGCAGTCAATAATAACTGATTTGGCACCACCTGTGCAGGCTTACAAGGTGTTTTCCAACAAGGCTGTGAAGACACAAGTCCTGAGCAGGCCATGGCTGAGCTGCCCCTGTCCATGGTACTCGACCAAAGAGCTCCAGGCAGGCACGGGTCACTGCATGCAGTGACTTTGGCTTTAAGTGGCACATCCAACCACTCTGGTTATCGGGTTTGGAAGGACACATCCTATGGTTTTGTTGGCAAAAACTTGGCTTCGCTGGCGCAGGCTAGTGAATAGGATTCGGGCTTGCTTTTCTGAAAGACCTACTCAGGTCTTCCTTCAACAGAGGCAATGAGGCTAAAACCCCCTTGAAACAGAAATTCTGCCATTCATGAGTGCCAGTCATGGAAAGCAACCAAGTCCAGCCTTTGAAAATGCAGGGCTCTTAGGTATCATTCAATTCCAGTAGAACAAAGTACAGAACATGAGTCTTTTCTTGACCAAGTCCTGTGGGGCAGGCAGACCCTTGTCCTGACCAGCCTGGTAGTCCCAAATCCACCAGGACTGTTGCATGTACTCATAGGAGACCCAGAAGATCTTGGATTTTATGGGTGGTCCAAATGTCTTTCCCAGCTTGTTCTTTTAGAATCAGTATGGCTAAAGGTATGTCTTACAGGGATGGTTGTTTCTATAGTATGTGTCCAATTAGTACAAAACATTACAAAGCTGGCTCCTAATTTTATGTTCTTTCACGCATTCCATTTCCTACTTGTCTATAGAGACCCAGGGAAAGGTGACATTCACAGTGCATAACTTTGGACACCAAATACAGGAGTTCAGTCTTCTTGAGATGCCCCTAAAATCAAAGGGACAGTCTTGGTCTTTTACCAGGTGATTCAGGAAACCATTATACCCACTAAACACACAGTGGTGCCATGGATTTTGACTACAAGCACTGACTATGCCTATCAACTACAGCAATAATCACGTCACATCACCTGAATTTCTAACGCCTAAAAATGTGAACTGCAGGTGTTTATGCTCTCTGACTTTCGAGCTCAGGAGCAGAATGACAGTAGGGGCTATTCTAACAACAGCTATTTGGAAACTTTATAGTCACATGAAGTTTGGGCACATATTAATGTTTTCTGTATGAACTTTTTCACTGACATGAGGTTATAACTTTTCTGAGTATTCCAAAGAGCTCAAATTCCTCATCTCATCCCACCTCCAAACATATGCCAAATGCAATGAAAATCAGTGAAGGATAAATACTTTTATAAAGCTAACTATAAACCAGCTTATTCAACCTCTTCAAAGAGAGGCAGAAGAGGCTCGTTTTTTGAGGGAAATGACCACCAATATTCAGCCTGAGACTCTTCATCACCAACGACTTTCTTGTCAGAACTGAGGAAGCATACAGGTCCAAAGTGGTTTCTGCCAAGTTCCCTCAACTGTCCTTGAGGAACTGAATAGTTCTGATTAAAATGAAATAAATTGCATCAAATACTCAAGTCCTTCCATGTTAAACTATAAGTTCAGACACACACTTGTGACCTCATATGAAAAATCGAGAAACAAAAGGTAACAGCAGATACAAAGCAAACTGCTAATCAGGGAGCAAATCCAGTTGAAGTACAAGGGTGTATTGGGTTCTCTCCTGCTCAAGGATTCCAGCTGCCCAAGACAAGGTCACTGGAATTAGGTGAGATGCATCCTCCCCTGTATTACAGCTAAAAGAGATTATTTCAAATGATACTTCCAACACCTTTAACTGTCATTATATGTTCCAAAAGATTGATATAAAGGCAAGACTCCAAGAGACATTTCCGATAAATTTTAACTTCTCCATCAGGTCTTGAAGACATGATGAAGATGTTACACAAGAATTCAACATTAAAACACTAAAAAAAAAAAAATTAGGTCAGTTCTTTGTATGCAAAACTCAAACAATTACACTCTACTGATTTAGTAGTCACCCCACCAAATCACATTACTACACCTAAAGGCCAAGAGTAAAGCAACAGAAGCAATTTCATACTTCTAGCCAATAAAGCACTAGTTTCCTGTGTATTTTCACCATTTAAAGTGAGCCATCAGCCTCATGACACTGAAATTGAAGACTCACTTCATATGGAACAGACCGCTTGTTTCTAAAACAGCCTGATAGTTCCCATGAAAACACTCCAGAGTTTAGTTGTGCATAATTTCTTCAAGCTTTGAGTTTGAACTGAAACTTTCTCTGTAGTGTTTGCAACACACCACCTTCTCTTTTCATGGAAAATTTCTAACATTTATTATATTTGGGGTGGGTTTCTGGAAAGCAGGGGGAAAAACAAGGAAGGGGAAGAAGAAGGAAGAAAGAAGAAGCAAAACCCACGCCCAAAATTTTCCATCTTGCCACTAGTACATTATTAATAACTCACAAACCCAAACCTCTATATCTCTACATATTTCACCCAGTGATATAACAAATTGCTTTTTAATTACTATAGTGAAAGCCCAGGGTTCCAACAACAAGGAAGAGAACTTCTCATTGGAATTAAAAATACTGTTGAGAATATTTTTGGAAAGACGACTATTTGAGGAATTTGAGCTCTTTGGAATACTCAGAAAAGTTATAACCTCATGTCAGTGAAAAAGTTCATACAGAAAACATTAATATGTGCCCAAACTTCATGTGACTATAAAGTTTCCAAATAGCTGTTGTTTGACACTTAGAATAGCCTCTACTGAACATATGCAATCAGCTGAAACCTCTGAATACTCCATTCTTGGATCTCAAAATATCCCCATAATGCTCCCAGCTGCTGCCCACCAAGGAAGGCCATGGCACGCAAAGTAAGAGCAGCAGCTTGTGAGTGTGTTTTGGTTTTGTTTTAAAGAAGCTATCTTGTTACTCAGATGGTGAGAAGAGAAATTCTAATCTGAATGCTGAAGGAAACAAAATCTAAACTAGAGATATTCAAGGAAATGAAAGAGGGAGGAACTCTGACAGAAAACTTGATGAGTGTCTGAGAATTACGAAAAGAGACGAAGTGACTAGGATAGATGAGAGAAACAATGCGAAAGACTAATAGCTATTTGGCTGGAGGGAACATACAGATTAGGGCTGATGTGAGTGATGTCGAGGAAAGAAATGTACAGGAGATAAGATACCAAAGCTGTGACTAGATGCTTGATAGCGGCTCTGCAACACTCTCCCTTATTTGTTTGTCTCAGGTCAAAATCTGGGTTTTGCTGACACAGGAATTTGTGCCCCACCATTAAGAATTGGAATGAGTAATTCAACAGTACTAAAATAAAATTAATCCAAAACAATTGCAAAATATCAACCTTTTCATACCCATTTTTCAGATGAACACATTCCTCTGTCAAGTTCAATACACCATCACACAAACACAGCTGTGGTGTCAGAACCCAGGGCAGACAGCGCAGAGGTGGGAAGATGTGACGGGAAGAAAAGGCATTTAAACCAGCTTAAACTTGTGACAAAATAATTGTAAATGAATTTATGAATATTGTTGAATGGATTGATGATGTAAATAAACTGATAGACTGATGTAGGTTAAAGAAAGTTGATGTGGAAAGCAAGAAATATAGACAGATCAGAGAAAGAAACCTGGGACAAGCTGGGCAAGAGTCTGAGTAGGAAAATAAGGCCTAAGAGTAAAGATTAAAAAGGAATAAACAGAAAGTATCATATCAAGTTTGAAAAAACCAGCCCAAGGACAAGCCCCAAATCAGAACTCACAGCTACTGAATCTTTCTGAATTCAGAATGTGTTTTCAAGTGCCTCATTTCCTTATCTGCCACACAAAGATATAGCTGCCCTTTGAGCTCTTGGATAATTAGTGACAAATCACAGAAAAATCCATGAGGAAAACAAACTTTTTATAACAGAGTTTGCATAGCATGAAATAAATTGCAAAGCCTGGGGAAGGAGTGCTGATAAGAGCAGCTATTTAAAAGGTGTTCATTGAGTGCACAGGTGTGCTGGTGCTCACTGGCTGAAGCAGAGCGGCTGTGGAGAGAGCTGTACCACTGTGCAATCAAAGGCTGGATCAGCTGCCACACAAAGGGGGCAGGCATGTCTGCGAAGTAAGCTCAGACAAGTGTTTTTGATTTTCTAGAGTTTTATTTATCAACCTTAACAGTATTCTTAGTGCACTTGTCCATAAGCATACTAGAGAACAAAAGAAACATTTATCACAAGCACATATAAAAGAATATTCATATATGGTTTATACACACTGCAGTCAATGTTTCCATCATTGATATTGAACTAAATAATAAAGCAACCTTATGTTGACCCCCTACTGAATTTTGGGAATATGGAAACTGTGTTTAAAAGCTGCAGCTTTAAAAGCAAAATTTTTGCCCGCTGAGTGGGTTTTGCCTGAGTGAAAAACACTGTCTGCTCCTGAGACAGCTCCCTGCACACCAGGGCAGGCTCCTGAGATCAGGAACACCCACGGGGAAAGTCTGCAGATAGGTCCAGTGTCTACAGACACTGGACACTCGTCAGGAATAAGTGTTGTGCAACTCTGCTGTACCCAAAGCCAATTTGGGGCATAAGTTTAAAAATCACAGAGGTGTCTCTGAAAAAGGGATTTAGGGTACAAGATTAGTAAATTGTGGGAGAGGGGGAGGCACAGAGACAGGCAAGACAAAGAAGTTGAGAGCCTTGTCTAGGCCGGTGATAACATATAGAATTAGGAAGGTTAAGTAAGAGGAAACAGGATATTGCCAAGTATTGGCAGAAATTCTTTAAGGCTCCACCTGTCATTTAAATAAACCTGCTTAAAATGCACAATACGTACAGCATATCCTGAGTAGCACTTCAGTGACTCAAGTCAATGTGCTGCAACAGCAGGGCCATTTGATGGCACTCCTCGCAGCACACAATACTATTTTTAGTGTTTCTTCATTTCAGGGAACCCAAAGCACTTCTAAGGTCACAGGACAGAAGAATAGTTGTTTTCTAACAGTAAACAAATTAAAAGAGGCAAAGGAAAAAAATGGCTTATTTTGCGTGGCACCTACATCGGTAAACTCTCTTCACTAAAGTGTCTGGGAAGAAACTTCAAAGTGATAAATTATTGAAAAACACACCCTAAACAACAGTGGTACTGTATTTTTAGCACTTAGTGCAGGCCAGTGATGCTGTATTGCTGGGGTGTGGACGGTAGGCACAGTCTCTTCTCCTGGCTTGACAGCACAAGCTTTAGTGCCAGAAATTTAAACGGAAAAAGCTGGAAATGCATCACACACTGAAAACAGAAAAAAATTCCTTATTGCCTGACAATATGGAGACAAAAGAAAATGTGTTACAATTAATAAACTGTGTATCAAACTTTTTGTAAAACTGTAAGAATGGGATGAACTCTGCTTTCCCCCACTGCAGGCAGGGAGCCCCAGGTACAACTCTTCTCCCTCTGGCTTGCAAAGAGAATACAAAATATCCTGTCTGCCTTTACATGGCACCTTGAATTTGTTGCCTTACCCTACCTGCTCAGCCCCTACCTATGCATCCACTGACAACCTTCACACATATGTGGGGAGTGGGGGACACCAGCCCCCGTTATCCTCTTGTCACTCCAACTCCATATCAGTGTCTCCAGTCCTGTGTATAGGAGGTGG
Organism: Ptilonorhynchus violaceus; assembly: GCA_013397565.1. Taxonomy (NCBI): domain Eukaryota; kingdom Metazoa; phylum Chordata; class Aves; order Passeriformes; family Ptilonorhynchidae; genus Ptilonorhynchus; species Ptilonorhynchus violaceus. Next base: position 606,330 of record VZRJ01011027.1, on the reverse strand, counting down.
TGGAGAGGGCAGAGGAAAAGGCAGGAAGTAGTGCTGCCAGAAGGTAAGCTGGTCCTTACACTTCATTACAAAGCAGCAAAAAGAGCTTCCCTCTTTTCTCATTCAACCCGTGTACACAGTCATCTATTTGCTGCTTCTGCTTTCCCAAGGGGCACATGCTGCTCCATGCTGCTCCATCAGTGCTCCTTAGGGCTGCATTGAACAGGCAAGCAGAAACCCACCTCAGCAGAAACAGAAATGTTAATATTCCCACATGTTCACTAAGATTATCCCTCACTGTCATCAGCCTAAGAGTATTCTACAGTTTTTCTTAGACACATATGTATGAAAACAGCATTTATGATCAGTTAATAATTAACACTGCTAATATATGCAAGTCCTATGGCTCAACTTTAAAGTTCTTCAATCACCTACAATTTTTTAGCATTTGATGCAGTAGTGATCAGAGGCCTAAAAGCAGGTCACTGCCTCATGGTAATAAAAATAAGTATTTTAAGAGTTTACAGTTCATTGTTCCAGTTTTCTGATTGCACCTACGAGAGCATGATTGATAGAAATTCATACGCATGCACAATTGAAAGAATTCCAGACAGACAGAGCTAATATGGGACTTAACATATCTAGATATGGAAATTAACTCTGAAGATATTTGAAGAACCTCATTTTTGTCACGATCTTATATCACACAATAATCACCTTCATGGAACAGCAGCCAGCACTTCCCAATTATCCTACACATTTGACCCTACCTCTTCCATTTCTCCTTTAAAGTGTTTAATTTTCCCTGCTTCTGTATCAGGATGGAGCACTCTGTGTGGCACCCTAGCAACTACCACCACAAATAGCTGTGCAAGCCTCTAATCTCGAAATAAGAATAATCAAACTCTATTTCCCAACCATATTTTAACATGTTTTACGTGCATATATTCAGTGCAAGTAATTTATAGTGAAATTACCAGCAGCCACATACTTTGTGCAAGTATTCATGTCTGTGCTGGCTTATGAATGTCTTTATTTTTCTCTAAAGAGATACTCTCAGGCTACAGGATTACTACAAAAAGGCAGAAACACTCTGTAAGATGCTCCTGAACAGTTGGAGTTGGGACATTGTTTTCAAGGCTTGTTCGTGGAGTTTGAATAGTTAAATCTTAAAACATCCACAATGGCTTTAAAGGCCCCTGGGAGTACTTCCCAAGTACTTACTCTTCGCTTAGTAGTTAAGGATGTGCATTTTTCATGTTCAGTTCCTCATTTTACGTGGAGTCTGCATAGCCTGAGGTGTCACATTTCATGGGAATTTCACAAAGCATAAAAAAAATTACTCAGAACCTGAAGATTCATTTTCACAGAGACAGAAAGCAACTCAAAGGCTCCCAGCCTCTGTCAGCTTTAAAAACAAGGGAAATCCATAATTTTATGGTGGTGTTATTATTGAATTCCATGTAGACCTTATATCCTCCTCATGAGGAGTCCCGACATGAAAAGCCATTTCATATAATGCACGGAGCAAGGAACAGCTCAGTTTATTTGTAGATGTGTAAATTACTATAGGGTGGTTAAACTTTTGAACTCAAATTTGCTTCAATGCCAATTCCCATCCCAGACTGGGAGGACTTGTACTGTACGCTGTGTGTGAGGACCATCTGGCTCTGTTTCCAGATGTATCACGCATCACAATCACATCCAGGGAGAAGGGAGGGAGCAGAAAGATAAAGGAGAGGGCAGTGCTTGCTCCAACAACTAAGGCGATGCCTAAGGTTGCATTCAGTAGGGAACTCAGTGTAATGCATGTATAGAACGAGTTAAATAAATATAATTTTAAAACATGCAGATGAGAAACGGAGAAAGGAATCGCTAAAAGTGTAGAGCGGAAAGCAAAGAGGATGTTTCCCTCTTTTTACACTGCATGGCTTCCAAGGTCAAGCTCTCCCAACTACATTTGTACACGTGAACAAATGCATTTATTCTTAAAGAGATATTTGCAGAAGTGGAAGAGGATTCAGCTACTGAGACAAAGAGGTTTAGTGTTTATATTATTAATCATGGAGATAGTATAATGTGCCCTTTTTCCTGGTACAACAAAGAGCATTATAATCTCATTATTTCTAATGGGTTCATGAATCAGGGTGCCAAATACATTTGTATTTTTTCATCCCATGGCTTTTCAAGAAGAGGCACATCTTGAGGTTCCTGCACATGTAGCAGAAAGAGATACTGAGCCATCGGATATAGGCCTGATTTTTCTGAGACTGTTACTTTCGATCTGAACTACAAGAAATGCTACTTACAAAGTTCACTGATGGAAAGTTGGCAATGTAGTCCATTTCCCAAAGGGAGATGGCATGGCTGCATCCTAGGCAGGCCGTACCTCAGCTCAGCAGTGCTGCTCATTAACAGGTCTTGTTAGCACAGATACACTAATCTGCTGCTAATCTAGCACAACTGTGGCTTGGTTTGGTGGGTTTTGTGTCAGGGTTTTTTTGGTAGTGGTGGTAAGGAACCTAGGTCGTATCTCCATGCGCAGCTGCCCCATGCTATGTGGGCATAACAGCTTCCGGGTGGAGTTGCCATCTGTTGGCTCCATGGGAGCTGCAGTCCAGCATAAAAATGAAAGATATGAATTTTGAAATCCCCAATGAACGAGTGTCCAACTCTGGTAAGCTTTCTGAAAGACTCAACAGAAAGATCAAATAACTGAGTTTACAGGGAGTGAGTAAGAGACTGCCAGCAAGTCTCAGTAATCAAGTAATCAGTAATCTCAGTAATCAAGTCTCTCCCAAGTAATCAAGCTACAGGCACTCAATTTCTTTTTAAAGCTCGGCTACTTTGAGATCAGCTGGTAAGTTTACATAATTTTAAAGTACTGCCCATAAGAAGACAACTTGAATATGTAGAGATATACACAGGAACTTCACAGTTGCATATGGAGATCTGCACACTGAAGGTTAAGAATGTCAGCGAAGTTTTCATATTTGACTTCAAGTAAAGAAAGAAATACAAAGGTAAGCCTGATTGAGCGTTGTCTGTTCCTATTTATTTGGGGCTGGGATACTTTTCTACAGCTGGAAAACTTTAAACAGTTCTCCAGTTCACACTGAAACAGGAATATTGCAAAGGTATGCACAATATTCAGTATTAGCTCCCTTTTCACTACTAAACTTACATTACTACCACCTGTTTTACTGCTGTAGTACCAACCAAAAAGACATGACTATTTAGGATAGAAATAGCCTCTCACAGACTTCATTTCTAGTTCTTTATTATTTACACAAACCCTACTTCCCATACATACATTTATTGCAGAAGAACGTGCTCCTCCATTCTAAATGTTTTGTAATACCTCACCTTTAATGCAAAAGGCCAAAGCCACATAATTTATCAGGCTGAGGGAGGAAAGTTCAAGAGCACTGGAAACATTCATGTCCTTGTAAATACTGAGGGGTCTTTCTGATAAAAACAGCCAGCCAATTCCTGGAAATGGATCATTCCCCCATCACAGAGAGCACACTTACAAACCCCAAGCATTCCTAGTAGCAGTTGGCTCGATGCAGAAATGCCACCAGCTCGCTGATAACTTCACGTCTGGCTTTCAGAACGAGAGGGTTATCAGCAGCAGCTTCCACTGCCTGCTTGCAAAACCTCACCCTCACCTTCGACTTCCTCTGGCTCCTTGACATCTTTGGGCACACGCAGTGTCCTGGTGACAGACAGTAACCAGATGGTCTTTTACCATCCAGCACTGAGTTGTTTCAGGAATTTAATCTGATTTCCCAGAATATGCAGCACAGCCCTTAGTTCCAAACTTGGCATGCAGGTGGGATCGCATGCCTCTGGTTTTATAAATAGGCAGAACTGTTGGTAGCTTTGGTACATGTCAGTGTTTGAGCTGTTTGCCTGTTAGTTTGGAAAACCTGACACCCTGCCTGGGCATTAATCTGTAGTTCTGATTGACTCTGGTGGCTCCTGTGCATGTTCAATCAACCTGTCAAACAGCTCAGCGTCTCCTAATTCCAACAGCAAAGTCACTTTCTGTTTTACAGCTAGTAGCTCTTATGGCAATTTCTTTCCATTTTTTATTGTTGTCAGCTACACTGTACTGTATAATTAAAAGCACATGAAAAATACAGATTTAGAATTGCCTTGCTGCAGTAGGAAGCTGAAGTTGCTAAAGGGTAACTATCCAGATACAGCTACACCTTTTCTCTCCATCCATCCCTGTGCAAAGGTTCGCTCCCATTTACCAGCCAGACAGGTGAGGAATCAAAAGATTGCCCCATTCTCATGCCTCAGTGGGGGATTGGAAAGTTTCAGGATCCTCAATTCTCATTACTCTACTTTGGGAAGTCACTGCTCCTCTTGGGAACTTCTCCATCACTGGCAGATCACAACTGAGCAAATTGCAGCTATCAGGCTTGAAGGAAACTGCTTTAATGGATCCCTCATAACTTAAGCAAGTAACAAAGATAAAAATGTGTTTTGCAGTTATTTTTCATATGTGATTTTAGTGTTTTAAGAAACTTAGTTCTTTCTTATTTACATTTCAGGATTCATATAGGACTTTTCTGGTAAAAGTCCCTCATAAAATTATTAAAAGTGCTGAAAGGCCTTGCAAAACCAGGACAAAAAATAAAATAAGAGCATTATTATAAACTCATTCCAAAACAAACTACATTTACTATTAATAAGGAAAAAAATGTAGGGCATAATAATAAAGATGCTGTTGTATCAGGTTGAAGATGCTGCTGACTTTGTGTATGAACCTATCAATCTTTAATCCTCTTAAATTGTGTGTCATTGTCCCTCAGAGTATGTCAGATCCCTCACCCATGACCATTACCTTAATCTTCTGTGCTTGCACCAGAATCTGTAGAAACACACAGGATTTTAACACTTTATCAGAAGTGCAGTGGGCCTGTGACAGGAAAACCCACAACTGGTTCTACAGCAATCTAGTCTTCTCCCCAGATTATTGAACATAAATTATTGAAGTCTTGACTATACTGTTCCTAGAGGCATTTAAAAGATGTGTAGACATGGTGCTTAGGGCCATGGTTTAGTGGTGGATTTCGCAGTGTTAGGTTAATGGTTGAACTTGATGATATTAAGAGTATTTTCCAACCTAAATGCTTCTATGATTTTACTTATCTTAAAGTTTAGATTATGGTAATGGTTTGGGGTTTTATGAGAGAGGGTTAACTTAAAGCACAAATATTACCCCAAATCATAACTCTTAGGCTCCGCCAAGCACTGGCTTTTCTCTATTTCTTCCTTAAAAAAACCCCAACACTAAAAATTCAAAACCGCCAAACAAAATTGAAACCATCTCTTATCCAGACTTGAAACTCAATTCTTATTCTCCATATAAGCACACAGCTCTCACTAAATCAGAAAGCTGCATCCAAAAGCTGAATTTGATTTAAGCATAGTCTAGTATGAGCACGGACAGCTGTCCTATTTTTTCCTCTGCCTTAGTTCCTTAGACATTGTGTCAAGGCCTTTGCCTGCTCAGACTGGACACATGGATCATGCTTTCAGACCACAAGAACAATCTCTAGCTTTCATCTAATTATGGACACCTTTAAATACTTATCTGAATCCATAAGCAGGCAAATAGGGACCCAAGTACACAATTACACTCTACAAAAGGGGCTGGATGACCTTTTGACAACCTCCTCGTTGGATCTGAGGAACAGACAGCACAGGATCCTACCAGGTAGAACTCCTCATATTGCGGTGTCAGCAAAGTCATCCTTGAACCCTCATATCTTACTTATTCAGTATATTTTTTAAATAATTAAGCCTTGGTCTATACAGGCTGCTTTTTTTCCTCACCTTCCCAACAGCACTGGCTAAATTATCAGAAAACATGAAGGCTACCATGGCATTTCATGTGTTGCTTTCTCATTCTACACAAGGTACAGATGATCTCAAAATTATATCCAAAGAAACTTCAAAATTACATCCAAAGAATCTTCAAAATTACAATAAGATTTACATTAATCCTCATCAGTTGGGGACATTTTCATTACCCTTAACCCATTCCCATTTATTTTTGGATATTTAGGTAACATCCACTATACTGCAGTCTTGTAACTGGGACATAAACTTTTAGCTTCAGTGTTATCAGTGAAGTTCATCATCCTTATGGATCCTTGTTACCAAAGGGAAAAAAAGGAAGAGAAGGGAAATAACAAAAGGTAAACAAGGCTGTTTCCATGGGCGAAAAAACATCCCTCAAAACAAAGTGTCTTCAGATGTCCATAACAATTAAAAGGAACATAGAAGAATACATTTAAGTTGAAGAACTGTTAAGCAGGGAGGATCAAAAGCTGTTTCTAAGCCAGTCTTTTCAAAAAGTAACTCTTGAAAGAAGTCTTGACTGCTGTTGTTTGCCAGTCTATAGCATATATGCTGACAAAAGGGAACACTTTGGGAAAGGTACTGTCAAAGAGCCCTAGTTCAGGGGACCTGAGCAGAAACAAACAGTCGTTCCTTAGCACTCAACAATAAACTGTCTGGATTTCTCAGTGTTGTATGCAAAAGCCACACTTACCATCTCTTCACTTACCCATTAAAGTAACTACAACTTTCATGACTCATATTTAATCATTTTTTTGGCAGCTCGGTCTGGCTTGAACCAAGTCAAAACCCCTAAGCAGAAATTCACAACCAGGAAACATTAGAATGAAGCAACGCAGACATCTGGAAAAAGGAAAACAACGGCCTCAAGAACTCACTGAAGCACCTACAGCCCTTAAATATACACATATTTCCACCCTATTTTCCCTCCTAGGTACAAAGTTCTTTCTTGATGAGTGCAGGCAAACAAGTTCATGTGAAACACTTGGAAATTGCTCAGTCAAGATTATAGACAGCCCCATGTGAGTGAGCCCTGGAAGCAAAGGAGGCAATGCCATGCCTAAGGCTGCCACTTACTGTCACAAGCCCTGCAAGCTGAGGTAGGGTTGCAAGAGGAAAACAGTCAATTACACCAAAGGTGCTGGAGACTGCAGCCAGAATATGGAACTAAGGAGAAATCCCATCCATTTATGATTTAGGTCAAATGCAATGTAAATAAGGAGAACATATTCCATTCCAAAAGAATCTGCAGAACAAGAACACCATAGCAGCAAGACACAAAATCTCTAAACAAAGACTACTTTTTACTTTTCAAATCTCCACTACTTAACACTAAGTTTAGAGCTTATGGGACCACCTCAGTGCTGTCTGTGATGTACCTTCAGTAAAATTGAATCACCTATTCACCAGTACTCGGGGTTTAGTAAAATGCAGCACTGCAATAAATACACACAACTGCCACAAAAAACCGCTAACCAATCACAATCATCTTCCAAAAATAATATACCAGAAACACTCTTACATGACGTATTTAATGCTTCTTTTCAACACCCTCTTCTATGTATTTGGATAAGATTGTTTGGCTATACTGTACTTCCAAACCTATCTTTATCTCATTGCACACCCAGACCTATTCAGAAAGTACATGCTGGCTCCTGGAACTGCAAAGCAGCTGACATAATTTTGGAATTGTAACAAGCTTTGAACTTCCTGAAAGACAATCAAGACCAATTTAGTTTCTGAAATGAAACCCACAACACACAGAAAAATCGTTACTGTAAAAGATGTTAGGATACACAATCCAGAGAGAACTTCAGCTTCACACAGCAGCAAAATAGGAAAAAAAAAGACCTGCCTTCAGAGGGTACCAAAAAGCATCTTCCTTAAATAATGTTTTTATCTTTATGGCATACTTCTATGTAGTTAGTTTTTGTCATTGTTGGTTTATTTGTTTGTTATATTTATTTAGAACAAGCTGTAATCACTTGTTAATAACAAGGCAACAAGATGAGTTTGCAGTTTCATTTGTATGATGTGGACACTGGCACTAAGGCTCTGTTTTGTCATTCATTGAATTCACTCGAAAAGTTCTAACTTTAGATCATAGAAACCAAGCTCTTGAGAGACACAAGAAGAAAGAGACCATTGTATCTCCCTGAATTGTGGAGGCATTAGGACAGGGGAAGGGAAAAGGGAAGGAGAAGGGGAAGTCCCCTAGACTGAAGGCCAGACTGTCCTATATAGCACTTTTATTTTGCTTCTAGTCTGAATTTTCTGAAAACATCTATGGACTGTTTTCTCCCAGAAGCTTTTTATTGCAGATAAATTTCTGTGTCCTTGTCTACTATTCAAATACTTTTATGTGACTGCTGAACTACTGACATAGAATGTAATTTCTGTGGTACTGGTTTGTTTCTTTTACACCTCCAAAAGCTGGTCTTATCTTCAAGGTCTTCGCTTGAAGCCACACTTACTATTTGAATCCTTGCTTTCTATAAGTCAGCATTTCTGGTTCTTACAAAATCCTTCTACTTACTTTTGTATTTTTTTTGCTCCTCAATTTTCAGTTTGAGTTTTAGCAGTTAAATACATCAAAGTGACATTTTTAAATGCAGCTATATACATCAGTCTAAGAAAATTCAAATGAGCAATCTACCACAACTATGCATTCATAAGCACTCTCTCTTTACTCTGAGATCATCCAGCAGCAAAGATCCCTTGGTGTGACTGTTCTCCCCTCAAAGTACTGAAGGAACTCTCCAAATTTACAGCCCAGGTTTCCTGGCTAGATGAAAAACACACACATCCATTTGGGCCACAATAGAGTAAATCAGCTTCCTAAACACATAGCACACCTTTCCTACATCACTCTCCAAACCCTACCTCTGCCAGTCATCTTTTAAGTGCAAAGAACAGAACATAAATGTCTCATTACCTGTTTAACTCCAAAATATCAGATAGCTAAAAATTGTTTCCAGCCAACTGACTCCTTAAGGTATGACTTTCTCTCCGTATCTACTGCATGATATCCATAGTTACTGATGATGCTGCATTCTGCTGCACCACAACGGACAGAGGCAATATGGAAATACATCTCCCAACAGGGTGATGGAGCAGGCTGGGTGCTGCCCCTCTGTATTTTCCTGGTACTTTTCAACTGTCTAAGCAGCATGGAGAAAACCCTCACACTTGGGAGATCAACAGCCACCCACTGCTTGCAAGAGTAGGAGAGAAACTCTGGTCACAAAACTACTCTTGGTGCATCCATCCTGCTCGCAGCAGCTCCTTTGTAAAAGGCGACCACACTTCAACAAGTTATTTTGTTCTGTGCCCTCTGACACAGTTATCCAGCAAAGGCTTTAGAATGCCTTTTCTTTCTTAGAATTGGAGATTTGCGGTATAATCTACAAGAAAAAGTGGATAATGGGGAGACTTTCAAGATTCCAAATACGGAAATTCATTCTGCTCAGTGGTGAGTATTAATCTTCCCTTAATTTTCTTGCATAACATGCGAGAATCAGGACCAAACTAAAAAGCAAGTTGAAAGACACTTTACACAGCAAGTTGCCCCAGACCTGTGAGAGCTTCCAACAATAGAAACAACTTTTGGATGCTTTCCTTTACCTCTCAGGATGTAGTTCTGATAATTCTGGTCAGCTTCTGCTCCCACTTTGATTAAGCAAGTCAGACCTTCAGCAACAACAAACTCATGAACCAAGTCCTTGTCATCCTGTCACAGGAGAGAGGAAAAACTGTGTTAGAATTTTGAAAGACAAAGAAAGAGGCTATATCATAATGTAAAACCAAATGCATGCCTGAAACATTCATTTTATGTTTCACATGATGTAAGCAAGTTGATATGAAAGTTGTTGTACAGAAGACCAAAAGTAGAATTTGGAGTTTTAAAATCACAATGAAATACATGAGTGCAAAGCCAGAAAAAACAAGCTCTTACTTTTAAATCAACTACATAAAACTGAAATCTGCAAAATACGATGTTTGATTTTTTTAACTGAAGGCTTCAAGACATTCTTTGCAATACTATAATCTCGTCATATCACATAAACAAACATCCTTAAAGCCCTAAAGTGTCAGGATCAACAAGAGAGTCCTGGAAAAATAAGCACAGGACCCAAGATAAAATGTTCTCTGATGATCATATTTAAATCTTTGGTTCATTTGCCCCAAACTTGGAGTATTTGATCTAAAATCAAGTAACTACAAATAAATGCATACATAAATACATATGCATGCAATACAGAGGTCCAAATCACACTGGATAGCAAGCAGCATTCCAGCTCACTTCATACACCTCCCAGCAGTGCAGGGAGGCAGAACCATACCCAGGGAAATCACAGGAGTCTCCTGTGTGGCCACCAGCTGAGTGTTACCTCCCAGATATGCCTTTTTTAGATGGTGTTTTTAACTCAAAGATACCTGAATAATTTCTTGTTCTTCAAGAATTTTGAATCTTATTTCTCCTAAAACTCAAGGGAGGAAACATACCCATGGAATCTCTTGGCTAAGCTTAATGTAAAGTGTATTAAGGGTTCAGGTAAACTAAGGCTACGTGTCAGAGTAAGTCACAAGCACTTTGCATGCCTAGAAAGTAAGTTACTCTGTGTGCCAAGACCAGTGATTAATTATTCCCTGCTACTGAAGAGAGAAAGTGTCAAATTTTCCCTACCCAGAGTGAGCAGTAGTGGGAGCAAAGGCAAGGGACAGTAAAGACAAGAGTACGTAGGATTTAGAAAAACTAACAGAAACGGGTGGAATTGTGTGGAATTAAGAAAGCTGTGGGAAAAACATCCTCCAAAATAGTTTTTCTAAAAATCGGTTGACAAATAGATGCATAGTTAGACAACATAATTGTCTAATTTAAGAGAGACAATATATATAACAATTCAAATTGTTGAGTGAAAGAATCACAATTTTTTCCAGACGGTAATGTTATCCTAGCTCAAAAACATTTTCTTTTTCTTTAAATACCTTTTTTTATACTTGAGTATGCATTTTGATTTTGCATCAAGTGTGTTTGCATCCTCCCTGAATTGAGGAAAAAAATCTATTCTGGATTGACACACAGTGAAACAAAGAAGACTGGAAAAACAGGAGAAAGTAGGAATAACTGTGGTCTGTGGATTCTGACACTTATTAACAGATCTACCGTGCCTGTTTGGGAAAAATAAATGACATTTGGATGATTAAAACAAAAAAAAATCCATATACCAGAGAAGTTCACAGTAGTTCAGTTTTAGAGCCCTTCAGGTTGAACCCAAAAAACAAAATAAAATTTTTAACAGCATTTAGCCATTAAGGGCCATTGACATCCGGTGAAAGATAAAACCTGAAATACCCACTATAACTTTAGGATGTTCCCCATAATCTTAAATAGTGAATGCATATTAGTGCATTATCTGGGGAAAAATTAGAAATTAGCATTTGAATCTGGTTTTATGTTGGTGTTATATATAATTTTATTTTATTTTTTTTTAAGTTTATTTTTTAACAAGGACCTTTCCAAAGCAAATTTTGAGATGTCTTCTGGAACTTTTTCAAAGCAACCAAGTCATAGAGTCACCCTTGACTGAAAGGAGATATATTGCAGGGGAACAGCAGAGGAAATGGAGGGGATGAGGAACTCTAACCAGACTGCTTTTGGAAAGCACTGAATAAACAAATCAAACCTGAATTAAAAAAAGGCTTTTAAGGTACTCCTCCTTTCCCAAATAAAAGGCAAAAAGAAGGTGTAATCAAGCAGAGTACAAACACATCATGCTCTAGACATAAATCTGAACTCAGTACATTATCTATCCCATCATGTATATACGACGAGAGGAAAGAAGCAAACATCTGGAATGTGCAGCAAAAGATGAAAGGCATGCAAGCCCATACGTTCTACATTGAAAGGAGAGTGTTTACATCAGTTTTGGTCTAGGATAATCTTTTCAGACCCATTAACTCACTGACTTGCCAAGTTAGGTGACCTCAAGAGTAAGGGCTACTCTCTAGCAGTGGTAAGAGGTTCAGGTTTCCAGGAAGAGAGCATTCATTGTACAGAATATATGGCATGTGTGTGACAAAGATACGCACAAGTATCTGCCACACGTGTGTGATAACAGTTAGAAGGAGGCAGTGAAATCTCGTCATTTGCTATGGAAATGGACTCCTCTGCTAATATTGCAAAGATTTATGACTCCTTAATCAGCAGGCATTAAAGCACTGATGAGAAAAGCAGCAAAATACATTCAAAGCTCTCTAAGCTTCCTGCTAAGCTCCTCAACCATAAAGACTGTGCAGTAACACAAAGGCTGGCTACTTAAAGTTTTTGTGGAAAGATACCGTTGGTCTCATCAGATAACTGTATTTTGCTCATTTATTTACAGACTTGACATACATCATGTCTCTTCCTTTATTCAGGCATCTCAGAGGAAGAAAAAACAAAATAATGTATGTCTGTGCAACAGTTGTCTGTTTTTGTCCAATGTATAATGAAAGAGACATTAAATATACTCATACTGGTGAGTTTTAAACTTGTTTATGTGTTTGACAAAATGCACAAACCATACTTTCACCTCCATAACTCAGCCTAGCTACTAAAAAGACCCCGCAAACCTTGCGATCAAGCAGTCTGTACCACAGGCTCCTGTGCTGCTAGCAGCAGTAGTGCAGGAGGGGGCATTGTCTTCTTTCCTACATGTTTGTTCCATTTGATCTATTCTCCAATGCAGTTTTGCAAGGCCTTACCTGAAGATGGAGACTGAAGACTTTTTTCCAAGGAACGGCGCTTTGCAAGAACACATTTTATCTGATGTGCAGCTTCCACGTGCAAAGATAAATTGTTTATGTACTGTTTAAGATAAATCTTTCTGAAGCCTGCTATTTCTGTGGGCCATATGTTTGAAAGCTTCTACCCAAAGCATGATTGTTTTTATGCCACAAAAAAGTTGCTTCATTTCCTAATAAGAATTGAGGTTTTGGAACACAGTTTCTCAAGGGGATTGATTTTTTTTTTTTTTTTTTAATCTAACAAGCACTGCTGAAAGCTCCATTCCAAGTATTTGGGGAAACTGGAGCAGTAAGTGAATATTCACACTTGGATATGGACATATGTATTTCTTTCTTACGTGGCTAACAGCTGTGCAGAGCACTGTCTTTCCAAGGAATCATAACATATAGCAAGTCGCCTGTAAGATTTCCACCAAGAAGAATCTCATTTTTATGTTTTGGGTTTGTTTTTCTCCTTTCCTTTAATAAGCTATCCCATTGTTTCTGGTTGCTTGAGCGTTCCCGTATTTAAGTCTATCTTGTACAAATCTCTCCTGTTTCTGTTACAAAGTTAAAGACTGCACATTTTATAATCTTCATTTTTTTAGATAAGGAAAACCATGGGGTTCCCCAGCCTCTGCTCTCCACATGACACATTACTGAGTGAGCCAGCAATCACATTCTGCACTATCCAAACTTTCCAAAATGCAAAAGTTGCTATGATCCAGTCTAAAAGTGAGAGCAGCACAGGCAGGCAGGGTGCCAGTCATAAGCAGGAGAATCTCTTTGCTAAGCTTTGCCTATGGGTTTACAAGAGGGGATTGCATTCACACTGAGCTCCAGTGGTTGATGCATTTTACTCTCTGCTTGAGGAAGAGCTTCCCTCTCTGCTCTGTCAGTCTACAACACCCCCATTAACAGAGACTTAAATTCTGATTATCAAGTCAGCTCTGGTTTTGTCTATAGACCAAAAACGTTAACTTCACGCAGATATACTGCATTCATATGCTAACATTGTGATAATTCACCCAAGCAGAAGACAAGAATTTTGTGCCAGTTCACTGTGCACCGTGCATATGAGGAGAAATATAAACCCTACCCAGCTTATAGTAGAGGAGCATCCTCCTCTGCTGCCTGAAATCTTCTGGGAAAAGATACTGGCAGCATATCAACGCAGAATCCTACAAGCAGAAAGGGCATGGCGCATTCAGACACTGCCTGGCTCTTCAAGTAAACATCACTACATTTTAAGAGGGAGGGCTAGTGAAATTTTGACTCATTGCTGTGCTCGTCTGTGAAATAGTTTTCTGGCAAAGTGTACTGTCCCCACTCCACGTTAGTATGTCAGAGCAAGGTCTCATTGGAAAGCCCTCAGATTCCCTTGCCAGGAGTACACACTGCACAGCAAGGAAGCAGAGCTGAAACAGAACCCCCAAATATTTATGCTCAATGTGAAAAAATAAATTAACAAGGAAAAAGACATCGATCAATAAAATGCCAGTGCATTTTAGTCCTCTCAAAAACATAAAAGATGGCTACTCTCTTTAGAAGTTAAAGCACATTTTTTCACCCCCCCCCTCCTTTTTTTTTTTTTTAAATCTCCTGCAAAGTCAAGATAGGATCACAAAGTTCAGCTGGTTTTAGGAGGATTAAGGTTTAGGGATTAAGCTTCATTCATTTGGGGATGTAAATTAGCGGCAGAGGGACAGCAGCTGACTGGTGAGGAAAGGGAGGAAGGAGGAGGCAGGTCAAAGAGCAAACCATGCACGACTGCAGGCTTTCACTGGCATAAATCTCAAATGACAATGTGGATGGTGCTCCACCACAAGAAAGGAAAATAAAGCACTATTGCCCAATATACTTCAAAATCTTTCTCTGTTGCTAAGTGAATAAAGGCAGAATGACAAAATCCAAGTTTCTGTTAGCAGTACCATAAGTGATGGCTAGGTCCTTATTCCACCCTTCCTATACTTAACAGTGCAAGGAGAATAGAAATCTACCGATCTTTTTTCCTAAGCATTCCTCTGGCTCTGGCAGACCCTCACATATACAAAAAGACTCCAAAACAACCCCACACTTTGCTGCTAATCTGACTGCCCTGGGCAGCAGTAGCAATGTGGCAGCACAGGGTTGTGACCAGAACACACTTCCATGACCTGAGCGCCTTCATGTCCATAGGCTCCCTGTATAATTCCAAATGCTTATACAATGCACCATCCCAGCAGCAATGGAAAATTAACAGGCAATTCCTCTCAGCTGCCCTTTTGGCTGCCTAGCTTTGCAACCCCAGCGGCTACATTAGAAATATACCACAATTAAGCCCCCACAATAATATTTTTAACTATTGCTACCTGCCTTCTGTATGCATCACATCTGCTGAAGTTACCAGCAAAATAACTACTCCCAGTGACAAGACTACGATCATGTAGCAATAAAGGAGTCATGTTGTGCTCTATTAGAAACAGAAATCCCTGAGCATTTCCATAGTCCAGCTTTTTTACTGGCTAAGCAATAGGTTGCATTTTACAGATCAAGATTGGCTTGCAATGTTTGCCATTAGAAAAGCTCATTCTGGCTTGAAAACTGAGTAAACATAGTCAGGAAGTGATTGAAGGAGCATGGATCGCCAAGATATAATTTATAGTTACTTTCCCACACTTCAAACTATAGTTCTGTTCTTTGGACTCGAAAATTATTGATATAATTAAAATACTAGATCGCCAATCCAGAAGTGCCTGATATTATCTAATTCAATTGTCACTGTTTATTTCAGTCCATTTTAAAAGCCAAGTCATCTATTGCAAACAATCTGGAAAGAAATCATTCCAAAAACAAACACACACGCACATATATATACACATCCATACATAAACTGAGATCCTATGAGTCTCTCAAGACTGTGTTGCCATTTCAACCTCAATTATTTATGCAGCTACAAAACAATTCCATGTATGGACCAGATGAGCCAGTGGTTAAGTAGGCAAGTCTGGTACTAAACATGAAGCCTCAGCTCTACTTTGCATCAGGACACACTACTTTTAGAAGATGAACCAAACACAGATTTGAGAGTCTTCTGCTGTCACAAAAAGTCCATTTCTCTCAGACAAGTATTTTCACTCCCTGATACTTGGTAACCCAGAAACTACCCCAAGACAGGTGCTAGGCAAGTTCAGCTGCTGTCTTCCTTCTGTCACATTCCCACCAGCACACCTAAAACAACTCCTTGAGAACAAGGTTGCCCTGGTCTGGGGTGTCCCAAAACTGCAATCAGCTGCTAGAGATAAGTGAGGCAGAAGCATTTTAGTAGTGAACGGCCTGCAAGGACCAAGCAGCCGGTTTGTATCTCAGTGGAAGTTCCATCCCCTTGCTAAACCTGCTGATTGCAAATGCACTTCACCCACTTTACTGCCCTCACCAGCTGTGCCAAGTTTCCATTCCCCTTCCCTCCAAGCTTTTCTCTGCACTCCTCTATGCTGTGACTCCACTCCTCATTTTCATCTGTCCACCAGTCTTTACACCTCCCCAACTCACTTCATATACATCTATGTAGAAGCATGGCCACAACATGACACAAAGACCTCAGTACTAGATGATCCTTAAAGTCCCTTCCAATCCCTTAACATTCTATGATTCTATGATATCTATTGTTTCCTTTGCTTGTCTAGTGAAATGAAAGAATTAAAGTAACTTCTTAGAATAATTGCTGTTTTTTATTGGGCATCCACAAAAAAAGGATAAAATTGAAAAATGAAAACTTTCAGCTCCTATATGTATTATTTTATCATTTATTACCACCCACTTCCCATTAGTTAATTACTTTTTCTTCCTCAGTGACATGCATCTCATTTGTATATGAATGAAGAATTAGTCCTTTAAGATTTTGTGTTTTCCTTCATAAAGAGTTTCCTTCCTTCTGGATACATAAAAAAAATACTTAGAAGACCAAGGAGAAAAATCAGCCTACAGTTTTTCATGTTCAAATTTTTCCGGCAGATAACCAGTCTGTAAAGCACACATATTGGCTCCTAACACATAGGGAAGGAAACAGAAATTTGCACTACTGTGACAAAAACAAAGATACCTTCAGTGGATGTGACAGAAAACCCTAAAGAATTATTGTTGTCTTGAGCTAATTAAAGACAAAGTTGAGAGTGGAAAGGGTGCTTAGCCTGCACAGCAACATTGCTCCCATGTCACACTTATGTTCTTAATTTAAGTCTACTTTCTTCTATTACCAAGAAAGAATTATTGTGATCCTGCCTGATCTTCATCACCATCTTCTTCAAGAAAGTCCCATTTCCCCTTTACTCTGAATATGGTGCTTTGCTTCTTCTGTGACTTTGGCTCACTTCACTACTTTTACATAACCTGCCTGATTCCTGTATCTGATGAGGGAGCTGCAGGTAAAAAGCCATTTACTGTGACGATATAACGTTTACTTCTAGTGCTGCCACTGCACTTAACCTTGTAGCTGGGATGATGCCATGTTGACCCGGGAAAAGTTCCAGAGTTATCATCAAGTTCTGTCACTGAAAATGTTGGGCTGACTTTTTGGGTTGTACAGAGCAATGAACCAATGCATTCTGTCTTTCAGGAGAGGGAACCGAACTACAATTCTTAAAACAGACTGAAAGAAAGAACACAGAAAAGAAAGTGCACTCCTACTTTAAGCATGTTGAACAATTTGTAAGCACCTTTCTGCTTTCAGTATTTTATTTTATTCAGTTAATGAAGGTCCAGATAATTAGAGGATCGTTTTTTCCCCAGATAACTTTTTTTTCCCTGTGAGTGTGAGAAGCAGGCAAGCCAAAATAAGTCACACCTCAGTATCACATTAACCTATCCAGTTATTAGGCAGAAAGCTTTGCCTCCCCCGTATAATGGTATTTAGTGCAAAACTAACCAAAAAAGTCCTGCTGTAACAGTCTCTGTTCACCACAGTCCATCTCCCCGCATACACTCAACCACCAAGTAAAAATACCACTGAAAGTAAAGACATTTTATGCCACTGACTTGATGGGGACAGAATTTCATTTTTTGCACCTTTAGTAGACAGCAGATATATCAACACACTCTGGGTTTTTCCTCCCAGTTAATAGCGGAATTAAAAATTACTAGAAAAGTCACCTAGAGAGAACCCTACCAGGAATATTCTTCATGGCAGATAAGCAACAGATCAAACAGTAGTCAAGCATTGTATTACACACCTGAGGAACCTAAAGTAGATAGGGGTGCAATACTAAACAACGGTTCCTGTTTCAATTCAAAGATTCACAGTGATGAGAGAATGCATATTGATGGCTTCCCAAGTTTTTATGCTATGTTTGTGGCATAAGTAGTTCACATTTTACACTCTTGTTAAGGACTGCTTAGATCTCAGCTTGTAACATTGTCTAGCCATGAAGAAGGCACTCTACTCGCCAATGAAACTGAGAAACTGGTTTTGACATTTAATGTGTCATATTTATTTTATTTATAATCTCTAAACAGTAATGAGACATCTGCTTTGTAAAACAGGATTAAACAGATCTGTAAACTGCTACATAGAACTCTGGTGAATTCGATTTGGGAAGGAAATGAAGGTTTCTCTCTTTTTCATGACTTAACCAAGAATCCTTTCAAGAGGGCTCTTAAAGGGGAGAGGTGGCAGGCAGCCTGCCTCAGAAGTGATGACAGTGGCCCCTAAATCAAGTATCACACAGCTTCAAACCCTAAGGAGTCATCTGTCATGCTTGCAGGAGGGGAAGGAGCAGCCTCCTTCCTTGAGATCAATGAGGCAAACACAGAATACTCCTTCTGCACTCCTAAGGATGATTGATGACTCCTTAGCAGCTGAAGTGTGTGACATTTGATTTCACTCACTGATAAGATTGTGTCTATCCAAACACCTTCTAGTTAATGTTTCTAAGGCCCCCACATAGCTGTTCTTTGTGACATTTTTTACACAAAGTTCAATTGTTCAATGATTAATGAATTTCTCAACAATAGAAGAAAATTCTGTAAGAGAATTTTGTAACTGTGTCCCTTGATACTCCGATCACAACACAAAACAGGAATCTCAAGAAAACTAATGGGAGATCTCCTGCACTTGTCAAATGACACTTGGTAGGGAAAACAGTCCTAAATGAAAACTGTTTTTCCTCAAGACTTTGAAATATACACTTAGGGTCTGCTTTCCAGAAAACCTAATGCATTGATTGATTAAAAATATTTTCCAAAACTTTAAGAAGCAGATTTACACAAAGTTTTAGATTTCAACAGACTTGAAACATGCTTTATAGCTTTCTCACTTTTCTTACAACACTCTATTCTTATCCAGTTATTTCCTATTTTGAAACGATGCAATCAACATGATTTGAAACTATGCTTTTCAACTACAAGGTACACTTGTTTATAGGTTCTAAAAGATGCCTGCTTTGTATTACATCCAGTTGTATCACAGGCCTTTTTAGACAAACTTTTTTAATATTACATAAATCTCACAGCACTATTTATGTTTATTGTTGTGCTTGTACTTGATTTTTTTGCATTTAAGATTGGTATTGAATTAACTGTTTTAAGCAGCTGTATGTTTAAATCTCTTACAATATCACAATCAGGAAATGAAGAATGTTTTTTTAGCCTGATTTTCTAAGTGCCATGTTCAGCTGGATTCTGCTCAATGCCTTTGGGAGTTTTAGCACTTCGCACAAAAATCATGAGTCTTTTACTAATACAAGAACCACGCAACTCAGAAGTCTGTCAGAAAAAACATTCAAAGGGAGATGAACTGCACTGGTTGTCAATTATATCCTCCTCTGTAAGTTTGTTTGTCAGAAAGCATACTGGTAAACAGAAGAAGAACACCGCAGTACAATCCAGAAAAAGATGATGACTGTGGCTCTCTCATCCTTTCAGAATGAATGACTGGAACAGAATGGCATTACTGCCAAACAAAAACGCTCCACATAACCTTTATCATTTTGCCAAAACCAGCCCACCAGAAGAAATCAAAGAGAAATTCCAAGTTTGGACTTGCCAAACGAATCTTTCATCTAAATTTTGAAACAAAGGCATTGCTTTTGCCAAACATTGCTAAGCTTTGCTGAGGCCTCACGTGAAAAATCAAGAGCTCTGGCTATTTGGAATTCATATTTAATGCAAAATTTGGGCTTATTCCCACTTAATGCAAATGAGACACTGCACATTACCTCGAAGGTCGTTAAATTAAAAATGATGCTGACACAGAACTGTGCCAAATTAAGTCAGCAATGATGAAATTATTATAAAAACTGGTGTTATGAACTGTCTTGGCACTTAAAGACATGACAAAGTCTCCATAACACTTTGAAAGCTTGTTAAAATGAAAACACTCTTTTTTAAGTCAACATTTTATTTTCAAAATATTACTCTCAAGGAATTTAAAGTACTATCTATAATGACATACAAAATCAAAAAATATATTTATGTGGAAAAACACACTTTTGAAAACCTCTTAATATAATGATAAATTTCCAATGCTGCATATTTTCATGCTCTAGACTAAAAGAAAAAATTACGTATGATGTTTTGGACAATAACGTTTTGTTTATAATATAACCTTATTATATTTACTTGTATTTTTCTTCACTAAAGAAGCAGAACAGCTTTTCTTTCTAAAACATACAATAATTATCCTACATTCTCTCTCATGGTTCATGATGACATAAACTAAAATCATATTCAAAGGATGCCCTTAGCAATGCTGTTTTTAAGGACAGCAAGGCTGACAGGTAAACAGGGGCTGATAGGGGCTTGTTTTCCAGTTTAAAGGGCACTGCCTCAAATACTTGAACATATTATATGAATACTCTCCACCTTGAGGAAGACTTTTCAATTATCACCTAACGAGAACCTGTATTTTAAGAGTATATGTAGATTTTTTTAAGGGCATGTTTGTTCGACAAATAGCCACAGTTCTACCAGAAAGAGCTACTTCAAATGGTAACTGATAATCCCCAAATTCCTTTCCATACCACACCTATTAGAAAGCAGGCAAGTTGAATTCTTCAAGGAAAACTATGTCCTGAGACTGTTACACAGGTTTCTCTTAAAACTAAATTCATACACAGATATGGGCTGTTTGCATCACTTTTCCCTTCTCTCTCATTACTTTTCAACCCAGTCAACTCTGATTAAATAAATTAGGATAAATATTTAAACAATATTTTCATTAGAACACCTGATCAGCTGGAAGAGAGAGATCTTACTGGTGTGTTCTCTGAAAGCACTGAGCACTTGTGTTCAGAAATACCTACTAGACTTCAAACAACCTATAGGGAAGAGGACATTTATGAATACCCAGACTGGGAGAACTCATGATGGAAGGCATGGGAGGTGCAGGATGGGTGGCAAGAGAGGCTTAGCACTCATTGTTAAATATATGTGAGTGCCCAGATTAACCAGTGTAATACATAAATTCAGAGAAATACAAATACTTCCCAGAAACAGCTGAGGTGCACAAAAAGAGAAGAAACCAGAGAAGACTCTTGGAAACCTGCTTAATTTCCTCTGAGCACACAGTCCACATGCTTGACAACCTCACAGGGAAACCCAACGTGCATCCTTGTGACTCTCAAACAGTCTCCCCTGGGAACGAGGGACAATATCTCTTGAAGGGACAACGTTTTTTCCAGTTTGTGAGATGACCAGACTGTTTTGGACTGGAACTCCTTCTTTGTCCAAAAATTTCAAAATTCAGGGACATTTTTCTGACCCAGAAGACATTTTCAACTACCAAAATTTAACATTAGATGGTCCACCCTTCACCACTCACTCCTATTGCTCAGAAAAATCTTGATTCTGGCATTTTCTAAATTCTAAATGCTTAACTTTGAAACCTATAAAAAGGATTATGTGTTTAGAAAATTTGCAATTCTGCAGTCTTGAACATTTCTTAAATGTTTTTATTCTTCTTAGAATAAATGTCTGTTTAAAACAAAGCAAAAATGATAAACCAAGAGTTTGAAATCTTTCCACCTACCTATTATAGCTAAAAAAGGATTATAGGTTGTCATCCTTCATTTGGATCCATTAGTAAAGCAGGAGAAGTGCTCCTCTTATTGATTTCACGTATGTTTACTGAAAATGGAATGTCTCCATGACATTCCATTTCAGAATCATATTGATAGTATGCTCTGCTTCTCACAGATGGGTTTTTTTTCACTTTTCCTGACCTGTTCTCTCCAACAAGTTTCCTTCCAGTCCTACAGTTTTCCCAACTTATCCAGTAAAACCAATCTGAAATTCAAGCTTTTAATTCAAGTAAATTTCTATCAAACACATCACTTGTCTATCACATTGTCTACTTCCCCACAGGACCCAAAATCCTCCTGAGTTCAGACCTCCTCTGTAATGAACACTCAAATTCAAATCCATGCCTTTCCTTAAAATGATCTGTCGCTACCATATCCTCCTCAGCTCTATGAAGTATCTTTTTGGCTTATCAGTAAATATTTTCCTCTAAATTCAGTCTAGATTCAAACACCTTCAGAGATCTCCCAGTACATTTTGGTTCCCCATCAGAACTGTTGCATGTCTCCCACAAGACTTTTCAGTTTTTAATGTGGCTTAAACCAAGCTGATTTGTCCACTATCAGGCCAACATTGGGCCATCACCCTAACTCATGATTTCCTAGCTTACCTTGAAGTCTTAAAAGACTCTTTTGGCAGAAGCTGTTATTCCCTATATTAAAAAAAAAAAAAAAATCGAATCTCAGAATAGACAGTTATTATTTGCTCACCTGAAATATTTGTTTCAAGGAAAAGAGTGCCCGTCTCAGCTCCCTTCCATTGGAATTGTAAAGTTTTTCTGGGAAAACAAAATAAGACAACAGAAAAAAATTTCAGCATCAACAAAACTGGCAACATGGCAAGAAGGTAGTACAGCTTTTGAAAGAGTCATAACACCCACTTCACATTAGGCAGACTGCTCTTAAAGAAATCAGCTTTTTAAAATATAGATACAGGATTTATTCATTAAAGGTGCATGTAAGGTTTAGTTGTCTATAACTTCAGATGACACATCCCAGGCAAATTCACAATAGCTTCAACAAGATCAGTGAGAAACAATTCTCTACGGAGTTTTTGAAAATGCTTAAAAATACTGTTCTTTCTGCATAAAGGTAAATTTAGGTTTTACTGAAAGTACCAGATTAATCTCAAAAGACTCGGCTGAGACCACTCTTTGCTTTTGTTATCAAAGCTAGAGTCACTGAATCCCATCCTTGACTGCCTTCCCTCTAGACATTCTTTTCTCATGTTCTCATCTTTCTATTGTTAAATCCTTTCTCCAATAGCAATGAACGTTAATACCAGAAATAGTCGGACAGTCTGTTCTAAGCATAATTCAAAACAGTGTTTTATTCTCATGAAAACTGATCCTGAACTTTTTCTAAATGAAGCAGAAGCCTTCTTTTCATCATCTGATACTGAAATATATTACTTCATTTATTCCCCTACTAATGCATCCTCAGAGAAATAATTTAAAGAAGACAAAAGCAACTCCTCTGCTATCTTTCTGAACCCTGCTACAATGTTTGTGCCTTTGGAAGAAGTCTTGGACTGTGTATCTCAAGTCTATTGTTGCAAATTTGGAAGTGATTTGTGACTATGCAGGGATGGAGCAGAAGCAGCACTCTTCAGACATTCCTGGCCTACTATGTTTAGCATATCTGATAGAGAGAGACTTTATGCAACACTTCTACAGTCCTAAATTTATTACGCTACTGCAATCTAAGCACAGTAACAACAGAAAATCAAATCTTCATGGTCACCTCACACGACACACTTTGCCTCACTCACAGATCATCATGAAAGGACCCTCTCTGCAATGGACAGTGGCCAGCAGGTCCGGAGATCAAAGCAGGAATGCCCATAGAGTGATAATATTCTTGTGAGAAAATGAAATGTCAAACCCCAACATTTTTTTTCTTACTTTCCCTCATCTATTTCTCTTTTAATTACCACTTTACACTATAAAACCAAATTAAATTTTATTTCCCTCTGCTATTTCCCTAGCGTTTGAGGATTCAATGCATTTATAGGTCAGGAATCATTTTTTACTTCAATCAAAGAAGGTGGGGTTTAATTTCAGAAAAACATTTCTTATTCCCAACAGTCATCTTCAACCAAAGGAAAAATACAAAGTAAAATGTCAGCAAAACTGACACTTTTTTTTTTAACTTTGAAAGTAGTTTTGTTCGTCCCTAATTGCCTCTGATTTCAAAGGCAGAATTTACAGAATTGGCAAAACTATTGTTGTTATAAGTTGTCTCCTTTCTTGCACTTTTTATAGATTTCTGACAAAACATTGGAGGAATGGATTTCACCTCAAGCCATAAACTTAGAGGCACAGTTTAATTACTCTCATTTAAAAACAAACTGGCATGTGACACTACATTTCTTGGCAGGATAAAGAGTAATTTTGTCAGGAAAAGCCTAAAGAATAATAAAGATCTTCTAAGACCCGGTCTGTCAACTTTACATGCCACATTACACAAAATATTCCTTTTTGAAAGTTACCTCCATCTGGCATTTGTTATTACTAATTTCCCTCTATTCATAATTCACCAGCATCATTATGAGCAGAACGTCTCCAAACAAGGCAGTGCATTATCATCTTAATTAAGAGAGGCACCACTTCTTAAAGTGCTGGCAACTTTGTACATAAATGTCAGTGTCCTAACAAATGCCATCTGTTGGTCTTGGTCTTAAACAGAAATCATCATCCCAGCCTGGGGTAAAGTCCTAACAAACCATTGTTATGATACCATAACACTGGCTGTTTCATTGGTGCGTGAAGACTTTTGGTACATCTCAGAGGAACAATGCCGAACATTTTTTCTCCTTGGTCTTTTCACAGAGCATAACATCATCCTTGGCAATCAGCACAAACAATGCTCTCCCCGCTTGTCTGTAGCAAAGAGGACAGGAGTTCTTGACTGCAGCTCAAAAAGGGGTCTTGTTAGAGCTAGGAATCAATAACTACTGGAAGTATCAAGCTTGACAACAGTCGTGCTTGAGCTGGGTTGAAAATCCAGGAGTGACAGTCCAGGTAAGTCATCTCATTTCTGCCATCTACTACCAGAGACAACGCACCCTCGCAGGTCCCTCCTCACGCAGAGCTAATCCCATTGAATCAGCTCAGACATACAAGTCCCCAGCATCTTCACCTGTTACTCTTACACATGGGCAATATACACTGCCTGCATAAGTCTTGACACCCACTTCTTATAGTGCTGGCAGCCATCAGAAACATTCACCGAGCATAACCCAAGGAGGAAAGTGAGATGGCCGTGCTATACGAGATGTTTTGGTTCAGAAAACAGCAGTCCAGGATGAACCTCACCCAGGGCAGAAAAGCCTGAGTAAACCAAGGTACTGCATGGACCTCCTTAAAAAAGCCTGTGTGTGCGCTGTTTTTCATCACATCTATTTTCATCACAACATCACATCTATTGTGTGTGCTGTTTTTCAGATTACAGCTGGGGGACACTTGCTAGGATGCTCTCAAGGCCTTTGAGAATTCCCATTTGTCAACAGTAACTTTAACACCCCAGGGACCTTATGTTCATCCCAAAAGCCCCAGCCTGCAACTGAGACTATGAAAATGTATCAGCAAAAAGGCAAAAATCACTTCTGAGCTCTTTTCCTAGAGCAAGAAAACAAACTAAAAAAAAAAAAGGAGAGGACGAGCCACATTTGCTTACAATGTTTTCACACTGCAGACAATTCAGAAACCAGATAGCAAATGCTTTTTAATGCTTGTTTCACATAAGCAGTTTAAAGCATTGTCCTCTTAAGTGGACTGAGAAGTAACCTTTCATGTTAAAGCACAGAGGTGACTAATTCCCATGGTACATCCCCGGCAGAGTTGTCTTTAACTGAAACAAAGGATGCCTACAGCTTTGAAACAGGAGTCCAGCTTGCTACTATAACCAAAATCAGAAAAGTCTGAGGTGCTCCAAGGATGGTCCAAAACATTCACATGCTCACTGCTTTGTTATAAGGTGTTAGATAAGCTTGAATATGTACACCAGGACTGCTTTATGCCAGAAACCAAACATCTGAACTTCAAGCAGGAACATGTGCTGCTACACCTCTCCCTGAAACTTTTCTGGCCCTTTGGTAAAACACATTTCCTGTCCTTTCCCAGGCCAGGTGCAGGCTGGAGACATTCTACATTCCTATACTTCAAGATAAGAGAAGCTGAAACAGGTCATTGAGTTTGTAGGTCAGGGAGTCTGTGATATTTGACTGTAACTATCCGTTAAAGATGGTGTTTCTGACAGCTATGTCCTGATAAACAATGCTGTTGCAGTCACTTTTACTATTGCTCTCCAAGAAATAAAGAGCTGCATCTGCAGCTGTGAAATAGTTTTAATTGCATATACACAGAAGACAGAAAATTCTCCTTGTGCTTCCCTCTGACGTTAACTAACACTAGAGGGCACTGCTTATTTCCTTATTTTAGGAGAGAAGAGTCACTCTGTCCCTCCATGGTCTTCCGACTGATTGAGCAATACTGTTTGGGATGCAGAGTTGGTACTTCATTAATATTGAAACCCTGTTTTCAATCTGCAGATTGTAGGACATCCTAAGAAATTAAAAAGCATCAGCACTGCCAATCTCAAATGTTCAAAATCAGAGGCAGCTCTCTTGAAACTAATAGAAAACCAGGTACTAGTAAGGTCCTGAGTTTTATTTACCTTTCTGCAAGAAGCAAGAGTCACATTTATTACATTATCCTTCACATCATAGTGGGTAGGTGCATATCCTTGAGAGACAAAGAGATTCCCCTAGCTCAGCACTTCTGTATAGAGGCAGAGCATCAAAGATAACCAGGCTTGTGGTAGAGACGTGTGACAAATAGCAACCTACAAGTGGCTATCGTCCTGCAGTGGCAGAACTCTGGTTAAGAGAAGGCTTCACACTCTAAAATAAAAACATTTTTTATTACCCTGTATTTTTGATTGCTTTTACTTTTGTGAAAAACAACTCATATTAGGTGAAAAGGGATTTCTATAGGTGAATTTGGTACAAATGCAGCAGTGGAGGGAAGGCAGTTTGGTTTGCAATTGAATTCTTTTCAAAAAGGAAGAAAAGTATTTAAATATCTTTTATCGGACACCTAACAGCTTTCAAAGGGATTCTATATTTTCAAACATGATTGCCAGAGACTCAAATTTCATTGGGTTTTCACCTCTTTTGACTATGTGGGAAAAGGAACTTTTTAAAAGAAAATAATAATTTGTCCTTATATTCTTAATTAAAGTAATTACTTTTCTTCTACCTTCTACGGGAAAAATGAGTGTTTTCAATCCACAATAATAAAAGAAAAAGCCGAACTGGCTGAATATTGCTTGGTTCAGTCCCACGTGTTACACCTGACCTCTGACCGACAGGGTACCATCCTCCTCCCTTCCTCTTCCATCACACCCATTGAATTAGTCCCTGGGATATAGTAATTTATACAGCATCAGCCTTTTGAGCTGTTGGCAAAGGCTTGTGAACATCTGGCTGAGCACAAATGGGAGTTGCTCTGCTTCACTTGCTGCTGCCTGAATGACCTCCATGTCTCCCATCCATGCCTCTTTTCTTTAAACTATAATTTCAAGATGAAGTTCCTTTCCTTACAAAAACATAAAAGGGAGATTAACTCCACATTTGATTACATTAGCAGGATACCTGGTGCAGATCTACTTAAATGACATTTGAAACATTTCCTGTCATTCATTTTTACCTTGCATGGGACAGAAGTAGCAATATTTTCTGGCTTCCAATAGCCACTTGCAAACTAGCCAGTCTTAGAAACAAAAACTTAATTCTCTCCCTGCAACAATGAATAAAATATTATTTTAAATGCTCACTAGGAAGAAGTAAATTAATAATAAAAGTAATTAGTGATAAAATATAGAAGTAATTAGTGATAAAAATAAAAGGCTTTCAGAATTTAAATGAACTTCCTACCTTTCCAGCAGCACTGATGGGAATAAAACTTCAAAGAACAAAGAAAAATGTTTATAAGGATAAGAAAACCTCTTTCTGTGAATGCCAATGCCACACTTCTAAATTAATTACTGCACTATTCCAATTTTAAATGGGTGTTATTTTATCTGAATGAATGTATACAACTGTAAAACTAGGGAAGAATTTGAGCAACACAGCAAGAAGTCAGGCGTAGGGGTCCAATGCTGTGAACAGGCATCAGGGAGCAGCCTGGTAGACTTCACTCGAGTAGGCCCACGGGTACATATAGTGCTGCAGATCTATAAAACAACTGTATATAAAACTAATTAGCGTAGTGTGCCAGTCTTTCACTGTATGTCAAACAAATTAAAGCAGTTCTCTAAGAAAAGACCTGGTCCTGTGCCAAGAATAGGCTCTTTTCTTAGTTTTGCTTTTGTCCATGAAAGTTAGTCATAAATGTGTTGGCCAGACAAGGCACTCTCCTTTTCTTCCCAGACCCCCTCGAAAATGTATGGAGAAGGGATTCATTCACAGGCACATTGCCCGCTATTGCATTAACACAATTGCTGCTTCTGCTGAGATTACTTCATTTTGCATATTACAAATTTCCTTTTTTTCCCTCCGAATCTGATCTTATTTTCTCTGTATGAATTGCTATGCGTTAATTAGTGGAACATGTCACATGTGAACTCAAGCTATGTATTCTCCCACTGATCCAGGGACAAATGATTAGCACTTAGCGCAGGAAAGGAGCTTTCTCACAATAAAGGACTTTAGGCCAAGCAAGTGGCTGCGTACAAATTTCGGGGAGCTGAGCCCACGTCACTGTCAGCACCGACTGCTTTGGAGGAATGTGCAGGCTGCCTCCAAGGAATGCTGCCCCAGCTCTCCATCAGAGAAAAAACCTCCCTTCTCTCCTTTTCATTCAGACACACAGTAGCTGCTTAGCTAATTATCTGGGACAGTGGGTCCCCTCAGTGAGCAGGGTCCTTTGCCCCCACTGGGAGAGGGGGATCCTTTGTCGGGAAAGGATCCTATTACGCTTGCATATGAGAAGAGCTCAGCTTCAAGCCTGCATCCTTATTCCCTTTCTCTGTAAAGGACCCGCAGGTGGGGAGTGGGAGGAGGGAAAGACAAAATAGCCTTGGACACCCTTTCCTATCCCATACCCTAAAGCCATGCTGGCAGAGGCTCAAAGCAGAGTGCAAAGAGCCACCTGCAAACCCCAGGGAGCCTGTGGGTTTGGACAGACAAGCAGGGAGAACTCCAGGCAAGGATCTCCCCTGGGAAGGAAAAATATTTGATACGGCCAGCACTTCAGAGCAGTTCTTTACACTTACACTTAGGGATTTTCCTGCCTCTCTGAGACCAGAAGTCTGCTTTCCTGACACTGCAAGAAGTACCCAGCAGAAACATTCCCTAGATTTCCACAGGCAGAATACCCAAGGCAAAACCCCTGCTTTGGGAAGACAGATTGGAGCTAACCTTTCTTGAATATTTCTCTGAAATGCCAAACGTCTTAACTTCTATCATAAGGGAATTAACATAAAACTGTCAGCACAAGAATGATTATACATTTAAATTCACGGAAAAAAGTATCCACTCCTCCAGGTGCAAGTGTCCTCCCTTACTTCTTGCTCATTTGTTTCCCAGAGTTATGAAATAAGATTCAATCATTTGTGGGAAAATGAGTAACATATAAGAAAAGTCTGACGACCCTGAGGATGAGGAATCAGAGACATGCAACAACAGGTCCTTTTCATTCTGAACACATCATTCCTGACTGTCCTGGAGACTCCCCTACCCTTGGTTCCAGGTTTTAGTCAATGCTGGAGGTTCGTTACCAGCATACAGATAAACTACAGCAACATCTAAATAATTCTGTGAGATTTAAAAGAAGGAGGTTTTTATGCGGATACCTGGTAGAAGGGACTTTCCAGTCTTTATCAGACTCTACTGTCATGGTTTAACCCCAGCCAACAACCAAGCCCCACGCAGCCACTCGCTCACTCCCCCACGAGTGGGACGAGGGAGAGAAAGGAAAGAGTAAAAGCAAGAAAACTCGTGGGTTGAGATAAAGACAGTTTAATAGTCGAAGCAAAAGCCACCCACACAACCAAAGCAAAACAAAGAATTCATTCACCACTTCCCATGGGCAGGCAGGTGTTCAGCCATCTCCAGAAAAGCAAGGCTCCATCATGTGCAACAGTGACTTGGGAAGACAAATACCTTCATTCCCAATGTTCCCCCCTTCCTCCTTCTTTCCCTAGCTTTATATGCTGAGCATGACATCATATAATATGGAATGTCCCTTTTTGGTAAGCTGGGGTCAGTTCTTGTGCACCCCCAGCCCACCTCACCAGTGGGGTGGTACAAGAAGTAGAAAAGGCCTTGACTCTGTGTAAGCTCTGCTCAGCAATAACAAACACATCTCTGTATTACCAACACTGTTTTCAGCACAAATCCAAAACACAGTCCCAAACTAGCTACTAGGGAGAAAATTAACTCTACCTAAGCCAAAACCAGCTGGCAGCCGACCAGGACTATACTTATCTCTTCTCAACCATTTCTACCAAACTTCTGCATATTCTGCTTGATTTCAAGCAAACCACATGTCATGGATAAGCCATTAGCCAGTTTCCCCTTCACAGAGCTCTAAATTACTATCCTTTTGCTCCTGTAGACCCATCCACATTCACATGGAACCAGGAAGAACATTTATCATGCTATCCGCACACGTTATGGCAAACAAATGCCAATGATTTACGCTAAAAGGAGATGTTAAAACACAGCAAGTGTTTATATAGCTAAGTGCAAAAGGAAACCGTAGTCTTCATCTGCTGGATCCAGGGGTTTACAGCTGCAGAAGATGGTGCTCTTTCTTATGTTGCACTGCATTATGTTAAGATCTTAAAAACTGATGGTGTCAAAACTTCCTTTTACTGTTTCCATTTCTAAATTACTTAGCGTATTAAGGGCCTGCTTGCTCATAAGCAAAAGAAAGGACATATAAGGTGATGTGGGCTGAGAGCAGGAGA
The DNA here is from genome assembly GCA_013397565.1 of Ptilonorhynchus violaceus. NCBI lineage: Eukaryota > Metazoa > Chordata > Aves > Passeriformes > Ptilonorhynchidae > Ptilonorhynchus > Ptilonorhynchus violaceus. Next base: position 575,677 of record VZRJ01011027.1, on the reverse strand, counting down.
AGCTGCCTGACAAAAAGGATTAGTACTTTTCCTCTTGGTTTTATATCTCTCTGCTTACTACTGTTTTCCCAATTCTCTACTGCAGAAAGCTGTGTCAGTTGTCTTCGAAAAGTGGGAAAAAAGGACATAAGCAATAAAAAAGCCCAACAGCATGAGAGCACAACAGCAGGTTTTACCTAAATTAAGAAGTAAAAATCAGACCAGGACACTAAAACTGAATGTCAACAAGGAATCCCTCAACTGCACAGAAAACAACAGCAACAGCCTCAGGAAATTTGAATAGCTCAAGAATTTCAATGATTAAAACTCCTAGGCTTTTAAAACTAGTTGTGTTTGGAGAGGTAAAGAAAATGCATGGGGTGTTCATTACAAAAAAGATATTTCTTAGAACTGGCTTTCAGGGTCTGGTTGGGGCAAATATTGCAGACCAATGCCACAAAAAGCATTTCCAGCCCTCCATGACCTGAAAACTATGAACAAACCGGAACAGCAAAGCAGCTCTGAATCCACTTCCCATTTGGTTATCACCACAGCTTTCATTTCCATTTCCAAATTACTTCTCTCATGTATCCTTTCTGATTTTGCAAGCTACAATACAGAATTCCTCTTTACAGTTACGTTTCCCAGTGAGTCTGATGCCTACTGGTAGCTTTGAACCCATGGGGAAACAACAGCAGTAAAGCAAGTACAGCGTGTAGGTCCCTGCACACAGTACACATCTAGAACAAATTGCTACGTCTTCCTTCCTTTCTTGAAATAAAAAGCCATACTTGAAATTTACAGCCTTTCCAACATATTAACAAACTATAGAGCCTCTGTCTCTTCAGCCTACTCTTTCCAGCTATGGAACAGGCACCGTAGTGTACTTCCCTGCAATGATTTATTTATATAGGTCCTCTCCACTTGAATGTAAAAGGCACTAATATGCTCTTTAGTTCTGAAGTGCAGGAAACAGTACTTTGGGTTGACAACTTCAAAGGAGGGCACTTCTGCATGTCCAGAAAATGCTGTGGTTGCTCTTCTGTAAAAATCAAAGGGTTACAGAAGGGAAAAGGCTGCATAACAAGGTCAAATATTACAGCACCATATTAGAGCAAGTGGTGATGGAAAAGACTTGAGAGGTCATCTTGTTCATTCCCCTACTAATGCAAAATTGTTCCCCAGAGAGTAATACAGTAGGAAAGTAGTTGTTATACTAAAATATAGGTTACATAATTCAAGAGAATGGGGCTGGGGAAAATTGCTAGAAAAGAAAATAGTGTAGAAGAACTTACTGCTTCTTTAGAGATTACTGTAGCAAACCTGAGGCTAAAACACAATTTTAAAAAGTATGTGGTGGCCAATCTTTAATGGTTGTTTCAGTCACACAGGTCTCTGAACTGCTGACCTGTGTGCTTGTGCTCAAACGAGCACATCAGTGCTTCCTGGATTAGAAGTACTTAATAAGAACATGCTAGTCATGATTTGAGTTTTCTGGCTTTATTCTATTTTAAACACAGTGCCAACATGTTGCCCTGCATGTTCAATCAGGATTAGTAAACAAAGAGCAACAAGCAAATTATAGCAACCTATCACCAAAAAGACAAAAAAATTTAGGCACACACTCACTATCCTTTGAATTATGGATGCCTTATCTGTACTGACAGCTTGGCAAAAGACAAAACATCTGAGTGAAAAGACATCACAGGTTTTTGCCAAGAACTTGAATGAGCTCCTGAGCTTAAAGCTCATACCAAATGTTTCTATTGAGTAAGAGATGACAAAATATGTCCGGTGCTACCTCCAAGACCAAGTTGTTCCAGTGATACTAAGTCCAGCTTCAGGAAGTACATCAGGATTTAACTAGCCCTTGCACCTCAGAGAACGCAGCCTCCTAATTAACTGCATGCATTCAAGCATCAGAGTTTGTTCAAAAATCTGGAAAGATGAACCATTCATCTGATAGCAAGGCAACAGGCAAAAGACTAGCAGGAGCAATTGATGGTGAAAACCTGAAAAAGCTGCTTCTCCTCAGACTGCTGGTAGTGATTGCAATGCTGTGTGCATCTTTAAATACCTGAGCCTGCATTACCTATGTGCATGTGAGACTTCCCAGTCTCACAGCCAGGCTGCTGGTTTCAACTGGTTTCAACTCAGTGTTGGGGGGGTTTTTGACCATTTGAAGTGGCCAACACCAAGAATCCACCACAAAATGCTCACATACAAAAACCACTGGATATGCCTGTGACTGAGACACACTGTCAATACCAACATCAATATCAATATCAATATCAACATCAATATCAATATCAATATCGAGTAAATACAAGTATTTACTTGTACTTCAGCATCACCCAGAAGTATCAGCCACACAACCACAAAGATCCCTTCTGGAAAGCATCTAGAGGTAGCACCTGAATCCAGTGGAGCTTTATCTTTGGGATTTGTTACCCCAAATTTAATTAGAAATCAGAATAAGCAATGAATTCCAATGTAAATGGCATAGCGTCTCCAGGATATTTATTTCAATTTTTCATTACATTTACTGATGATAATATTGATTTTGAAAACAATTTTTTTTAAAACTTAAATTCGGTACTCAGACCTCTCCAGTCTGAAAACTCTTGCAATATCTCCTTATAACAGCTGCTTCCTTATGTTAAGGACTTTACTTGTAGCTTATCTTTTCTACACCTTCTTGTTTTTGTGTATATCCTCTAATCAATTCACATCTTTAAATGTGCAAACCCAGACACAGCAATTCAACTAAGTCTTTGCTGGTTTTGAGTAGAGGAGAAAGAGCATTTCAATAGACAAAGACTTTTGTTTTGCTTTAGTATTACAGTCACACAACAAAGAACGATCTCTTAAGTAATAGTCTCATAGTTCCTAGCAGACGTGATCTCAGTCAAAAACAATAAGCTCATTAACCAGCTTTGTTCTAATAACTTAAAATGCCTTTTTCCATGTGTCTTGATGCGTTTTAGGGTTCTTGGAAGGATGCTTCTTTAGGATACTTGAGGGATATATTTAAATTAACACAAATTAAGTTAACAGAGATGGATTTGCAACAGAGGAAGAATGAAGAAATATCAGATGTGCAGAAGGAAAGACTGCAGCACAAATACTTTTAGCAGATGTCAAAGTAATTCGGGGTCAGCAAGTTTCCCATCACTCTGAAATTGCTGGGACACATGAAAAACGCAGCATTCTGGCAACTGAAAAGAAAAGCAACCCCACAAATAAACTGGAACAGAACAACTAAGATCTCAGGCTAAGTCCATGCCAATGCATGACTCTCATCTGATGCAGATGCCAGATCAACCATATGGCCAGTCCTCCTGCAGTAGCCTGGGGAGGCTGGGAGATCCCGGCTATCCGCTGGACACCTCACTTCCCAGCATTTCTACTGCTGCTGCACCCTGTGCCTTGCCATCTCCTGGGTCACACTGGTATAAGCGGGGTGCAGGTGGCTGGCACATTGCTGCTCCATCTGCTGTCCCATGTCTTACAGCAAGAGGGACAAGAACAGGCATCCCAGGAACGTGGCACAGGCACTGTGATAAGCTTAACACACAAGGAAGGAAGGTAACACCATGGGGCAGCCAACAGTTTCAAGCTCCACATACCACACACAACAGCCCTGCAAGAGAGCACTGCTGCTGTCCTGTACTCCAGAGCAATCTGTTTGTCCTTCAGTTACTGTCTTTTATTACTGCTCAGACTGCTGGGATTATAAAGGCTTCTTCAGAAGTGGAGACATGCCTTCATACTCTCTTAAGGACATGTACATCAGACTGCAAAGATTTAACAGTGGAAGTACTTAGATATTTCACATCCATATAAGAATGAGATAAAAGTAGGATATGTCTGCACTTTCCAAGTACCATGATTAGGACAAAGGGAGGTATCCAAAGCTACATGTATCAAAATCCAGAAATTACTGATAAAAGTCCATGTTCATCAGGTAGTAATTTCACTTTTGGAAATTCTCCCCCATTATCATAGGTGAAAAATACCCCAGATTTCCCAGAAACAAGATATATGATACTTTTAGGCTCCATAACAGTAGGGTTGGATCTCAGAGAGAGAATACAAAGCAAATATCGGAACAATCATTTCACCCCCACATCAACAAACACAACAACAATACACCTCTGTGCTAGATGCTTCTCTGAGTTTTCTCTGGAAAGCAGTGAGTTCATTTAAGTGCATTAGCAGCCGGAGAGAAGCTGGTATATAAATCCACCCACTGCTCTGGCAACGCGGTTCCCCTTTTGAAACAAAAGCAGTTTGATGCCTCTCCAAGCAATGGTGTGCTGCCCATCAGAGTACCAGCTCTTCACTTCTCTCACTTTCTGCAGAGACAGAGGCGAGAGAGACCTTGGAGCATTCCTGGCCTCACTTGGAATGATTTCCTGCTTAAGTTTCCCCCTCAACTGCTCCACATCAACAGTTTTTGTAACAAATAATTTAAATGAAAAGTCACCCAAGCTAGTGGGTTCCTTTCTGTATGGCTCTGTCCTGTGCTGGCTCAGGGCAGCTTCCAGGCAAGTTTGCAAGTTTCCGGGGCAAAAGGAAAGGCTATCCTCACAGTGCTCCAACCATACCACTCTACCAGACATTTACATTTTCAAACATTCCTCAAGCACAATTTCTGTTTACCATACCATGCGGAACTTGGCCTGAACTTGTTTAACACATGTTTGCATTATTTATCCAAACTCATTCATCACAGTTGTAAAACATCTGACAGACCAGGGAGGTTTTCCAGTGAGTATCAGGCCTCTCGCTTAATTCAACCGCTGATTATTTCCACCTCTAAGTAATTTGACCAAAGCCACACGAAAGCATTCAGCTATACTAAATCTTTCTCTGTTTGTTATTAACTCAGTCACTGGTTGTAAAAAGCTCTATCTCTCTACTTATCTAATTAATCAGAAGAATATCTATATACACACGTATGCAATATACATTAACACACATAATATATACTTGCATTAGTTATATAAATTATACATGTTTTTATTTATATGATATGCATATTCTACACATATAAATGCAATAATTTCTTTTTAGGAGGCCCTGTGTGATAAGAAAAGCTTAATTGCTACATGGATTAAATTGTCATTTGTGATATAAATACAGCCAGCTGCTGTGCAAAGTGCTTCCCTGCGCAAAATGCACATACTACAGCACATGTTACACGCATTCAGCTACTTAATCAGAAATTCTTAAATTCCCAGGCACAGGACAACACATAACATAAAATCCTTAAATGCACAAATTCACTTAGTATAAGCATACTAAGTCAAGGTAGTTTGGAATTGTTGCCTTTTTACTTGTCTCTTGCAGAAGGAAGATCTTTCACTGTTCTTTTTTTTTTGCATACTTTGCATTGCTCATTAATCATACTGACACAAGTCTATAACTATGAAACTGGAAGCAAGTTAACAGCTAAGACCTGCAAGAACTTTAAAAGGACCAGATCCTGTCTTCTATCTAGGCTTCCTAGATTCAAAGAAATGTAGTTCAAAAAGTGCCGTATGTGCCACAGGAATTCAAGACCCTTTCACTGTTCCTGACAAACCCACAACTCTTTGGTGCATGGTTTGGCTGTCTCATATTTTACTTCTTTTCTCTCATGGAAAACTGTGTAGAAAACCACTATGAACTACATCTTCACACTTTCACTTGACAGCACAGACTGGTTAGTGCAGACCTCAGTGTAAATAAATAAGTCCTTGTCCTCTCTCACTTCAGGTATCAGAAGTGACCTGGGAGAGTGAGGCCAAGGTAGAAGCTGGGGCAGTAAACTGAAAATGAAAATCTCTGCTTCCCTTAAGACATCGGTGTTGTGCTGTTTCCTTTGAGAATCTCTGTGTTCCGAGGGCTAGTATGGATCTGACCCCTTTGTCTCCCTCACCTCCCACCCTATTATTATTTCCCAAGTCTATTCAGAGACACTGGAAAACAAGGATGATGACAGGGGATGAGTACAGGAGACAGCTCAAGCAAGAAAACAATAGGGTTTGCACATCTGATTATATTCTACTACATTCAGAAAACAGGAAAATGTGGCTTCTTAGAAGAAATGCAGGATATATTACTACTGACATCTGCAGAAGGAAAACCATGAAGAAATAACCAGTTACTCAAGGTTGCCTCAGTGGTGCTCCTGGTCTGCAATCATTACTAATCTTTCATACAGAAAGAAGGCAATGAAGCTGAAGGAACACGAGACTTAAAGAAAAAAACCCAACAATATCCTTATTCTTTTGACCGAAGAACGTTTTCTGACTTCTTTTTTATTGCTCTTGGCAAGGCTTTTTATGTAAATAAGTGCCCTACAGCCTACTGTCATATGCTGTATATGAGACAGCCTCTCAAGCATGTACAGAAAACTTCAGCTGATGCAGGACTTGGCAACTTGCTTGTTAAGTGGCACTTTAGTTCATGAGCATATTAAATCCATGATGCATAATCTGCTTGGGCAGCCTGCTAGTTTTAAGATGTTAGTCTAGACCTATAAAGCCCTAAATGTCTTGGGACCTATTTAGCCAGGTATTGAGCTTTTTTGGAGGTTTTCAGATGAAACAAAGGTTATAACCAGAAAATGTCAGTCACTAGATTGGAAACACTGAATTCAAAGTTTCTTGTATCCAACAAATTTTCTTTAGATCGAAGACAGGATCCCAGAGGATTGCGTATAGTCATTATAACTGAGGACCCAAGAAGGATGTGGTCTTCAGCCCTAAGATTGGTGCTGTGGAAAACCGTGGGGCTGCACCTTGACGAGGCAAATCAGAAGAGAACAAACTGCAGGTCCTAGGAGGCTGAGAGCTCTCGGAGCCCAAGGTGTACTGCAGACAACCCAGAGAGCCCAGTCCTGAGCCCAAGTGCCAAAAATCAGTCACAAATTTCAGAAAAGAAAAATTCATTTTTACTTGGAGTATGTTCACTTCAATATCAATTTTCTGCGGAGGTATTAGGATGGTATTTCCTGAGTAGTTTCCGAGTCATGCCACAGAATATTGGGTGTGTTTGTGAAAGCTCTGTCACTCCTCACTCCCTGCAACTTCAGGGTTTTGCATGTCTGGAACAATCTTATTTTTTTCCGGTGTTTCATTAGCAGCCCCTCTCTGAGAAATGCCAGGTGGCACCATGCCCAGAATCGCTTGCCAGCTAATCTCAGAGGATTGGGCATTACGCCATTTGAATTAAAAGAGCTCAGCTCTAACTCACTGATAACATTTAGGAATCAAACCAATAAAATGGGAAAACAAAATGAATACAAATAAGTTCTCAATGCACACAGATGATGACTTTTAATTGAAAACATATTCAGTTGTGGAGAAAGAAAAAAAAAATGCAGTAGTGGTCTTTTTTGCAAAACTTAGAACAGGGTTCAAGTGAGAAAAATCAGCTATGATTTCATTAGATTCCGAAAACAGCAAAAAGAAAAAGAAGGAATTCGCACATTTAACTACAAAGACAACGTCACAGGGTTCCCTGCAACAGGGAGCTCAAGCTTCAGGCAAGCTGTGCTACGCCAATCACCCCATGAAGTGCAGAGGAGAAAGAGGAAGAAAAGAATTTGCATTTGAAGGGAACAACGGAGTTTTCCCCTCAATCCCTTCATTCTGGCATTTTGTCGTGTCCTTCCTAAAATAAAGGCGACATTTAATTTATGAAGACCAATAAAATCATAAATAGCCAGTTAAAAAGTCTGCATAATCCTAATGTTGTACACATCAACAATAAAACATGGGATACTCCAGCATGTGCACGTAGACGAGTGAGAAAGAACACAGACTAACCATTCTGTAAATTATACACTCTTTTTCTATCATGAGTTTTTAGGTTTTACAGGCTAGAAATTCCCACGTACAACACACCACACAGGAGGGGTATGGGAAGGAAAAACACAAGGCTAATAAGGATGTGACTATTAGGAAATAAAACAATTCAAAACCATTTCCTATAACACAGTTAAAGAAAAGTATGGGAGGCAACTTTGGCTTACTCTGACTGCTGTCTTTATAAAGCATATCTGTGTTATTTACATCTTCTCTATTCTTTCAGAGACCACGAGTCAGTACAGGACAGCTATTTTGCCTTTCACTTCCTCGTACATGTCTTGGAGGGCCAGATAGCACTGGCCTTGTAGTATTTTATAGCTTATTAACAGAGAAAACAGCTAATCAAATAAATCATAAAGAAAACCGTTCTTTTCCCGTGGCATGTCAACATCCAGGAAATTTTTATAGGAGAAACAACTGAGAGGGGAGTTAGCATGTCTCTCTCCATTTCATAAGCAAGGAGGATAAAGCAGTTTTAACTTTGGTCAGAACAAACCCCCAGCAGTTCAGATAGATGAAGGCCCGCCACAGTCGCGTGCTTTTTTAGCTCCAGCTTCTGAGGTGCTCTCCATAAAAACGTCTACTACTGAATTTGGTAGCTACTAATCGTTCTGGGTTGCTTCATCAATCCTTAGCAGAGCTTGCTCGGGACAAGACAGGCAACAAAGCAAAACCAGAACCAAACGTTGCTCCAATGAGAGCAGAGCAGGTCAAACCTAGAAATTAATGAAGGACAAGAAGAGTAATTACAGGTGACATTTGTACAATGTCACTTCCAGAGCCCAGCAGTATGTTTTTATACAGATCTTTCACCTGCTGTGGGACTGGATTAGTGATCACAGTGCTTACATTGCCAAAGGCAGTCAGATTTTTAAATAATTTCATACATCCCATTTCTTTCAAGGGCCTTAGCATACCTTACAGAAGTTCTCAAGAGATCAAATGCTATGGATAGCCAGAAACTACCCAGATTTGTCATCTGTGTTAGATCACATCCATCATCAATACTGAGCAGTCATATAAGGTGAATTTACAAGAAATATATGCATACATACAAACAGACACACATAATCAAAGTACATTGTGTCATTTGCATCTTTTTGGTACATTTTAGTCACACTTTTGATCAAAATACACTGCTGTTTTCCTCTACCAATCATATGGCTGGTCATTTATCAAATACTTGAATACCAAAAGAGACATTTCACTGAAAAATAACATGCCCTGATAGATATAAAGCAACACCCACTGCAACTGCTTTTTCTTTGGCATGCTGGCCTTCTCCTCATCACGACTAGATGTGACAACAGACAGATTATAGTTTACAGATTGTAAGTAAAATACCCTGGATAAACAAGTTGGCTAGTTATATGCAATCAGAAAATCAGGTCACTTCAAAATCCTTGATGCTAGAAAACAGTAGTGAAAAAAATAATAATTTAAAAAATGAAAGTTCCTGTGAGAAGCAACCGAGGACTTGAACTTCAGATTAAATTACTCCCTAAACCCTGGATTCATAGAAGAGCCTGAACGTGGCAAACGTGATCTTTCTAAAGACTATCAAAACAAATGAGACTTTATTATGCAATTAAAATCAAGCATAATTTTTCTGTCATTACGTCAGAATTTGCCTAAAGAAATCAACATTCCTGAAGCTGGAGCTCTCTAGCCATTCTACATGTGCTGTTGGAGGCAGGTTAAATCAGTTGGGAATCCTAGATGCCTGGTATCTGCCTTCAATTTTCCCCGGCAGTTACTTCCTTAGCACTAAATTACAGTGAATCAGTATGCTTCCAGGCATATTTCCTTTTCCTTCTCTTTTTTAGATGCTGTCCTATGAAAATCTTTAATAGATTTTTTGCAGGTGGATGGAAATTACTCCCCATGCTACAGCCTTCAGAACGTCACAGCACTACCTACCCACCAAAAACTTTTGCCACTAGATAAACATGTTTGTGTCCCCCTTGGTCATGTTTTTGTTTTCTCTCAGATTGCTTTCTGAAGGACGAAGCAAAAGACTGTGAACAGACTTGTGTAAGTGCTTTGGCATGGGAACGGCTTCACACAGCATCATCTCCATATCACCCTGACGGGGTAGGGCAGTGCTGGTCCAGCAGCACAAACTGACATCACACCAGTTGGTTCTGTCTGGAGTCAAACTGCTCCCTCTCCCGATAGACCAAGCCTGCAGAATCCACTGACAGAGTTCTGTCTAAATCTGAAGACTTTAAGTGAGGGCAAAAATAAACTTCTTTTTTTCATCAACAAGACAAGCACAAAAAAAAAAAATCACCAAAAAAGCCACAGAGATGTGGTCTGCACACACACTGTTTGAGCTTTCTTCCCTTTTGTTAAATTTTTTAGTTTTAGTCAAAAGTGGCTTTCATGACAAGTCCTTGGTTGAAATCCTTGAAACTTTTACACATTTGGCTCGCTTAGATGAAAGCCCAAAACACAAAAACTTTTGTTTTCATGCCATCCCCAGCAAGCGGAACCAAAGCAAAGACTTGACGGCTATTTTATGTTTGAAATATTGGCTTCAAAGCAATGGGGACAGCACAGTGTGGGTGGGCCTGACACTACAGCTGTCTTAAAACAAAGAGCCTATATATTAAAAAAAAGCCCACAAGAGACAGGATTTACCCGGAAAGAATTACATCCAACAGAAATGAAGATGAGGAAGCGGACATGCATGCACATGTGTTCAGGGAAAGCAGGGGGAAAAGGGTAATGGTGTAGTTAAAAAAACTAAAAACAAACAACAAAAAGATACTAAAGAATGTTGTATCCACTTGCAGCTGTAACCATTTCCATGGAAAGTATTTTTCAAAGAGCTTTCTAACTGCATTGCACTATCAGTGCAGTATCATAAAAATGAGAAGAGTTACTTGAGATAGTAATGGAGCAAAACACTCAAAAAGGGTTTGTATTCAAATGAGACATCCCATCCATCTATAAACTAACTTGGAATAACAAGGACCATAGCATCAGTCAATCAAAATGTTGATGAGGTGGTTGAAGTTTAGATCATTCTTTCCATCTCTATACTCCATTGCAATAGATACTGAGTGATTTTGCGGTTTAAGCAATGGGAAGCAACAAACATTAAAATATCACACCCACAAAATTCTTGTCAGCATGTATATTATAAAAGTAACAGAAAAACTAATTTTAAACAGAAGTGAAACTGATGAAGATTATGAGGGCAAATGATTCCCACAAATGTGCCTGTGCCTGAGTTTGTAAATGGAGTTTATGACACGTGAATAGTTTGATTGCAGCATCAGTTTAAAACACTTGACAGATTTTCAGGCACTGGGAGCTGTAATTTCTCAGAGCCTAGCTTCTCTCCTCATACTGTTCCAACCGCTGAAGCCAGCATGTTCACACACAGCAGCAGTGTCTTCCTATGCCTGCCCCAGCAAAAAGGCTATCAGGAAGTAAATCAACTTCCTCATTTTTAGGTTCATTCCTGTCCCTCCCTCCTGGGAATGCACGGAACAATACACCACAACTGACAGAGCCATGTCACCTTTGAAAGATCCACTTTGCAAATGAAAAATAATGAAAATTTCACCCGCTGTTTTGGAAAGGCCACTGTGGTGCCGCAGTACACGCACTGTGATTGAAAATGCATTTTGTCAAATCTCAGAGGCAAGCTGGTTCAGCTGCTGGACATAGGCACTGAAGATTTTAGATGAGAAGTGAGCACTGTAAAGACAAACACTCAAGTCATGCTGAAGTCAATATCTTGACACCTTTCCCTTGGAAAAAACAGTGCTCTGGGTTATGCTGCAACTTGTCAAACAACACTAGGAGCCTCTGCCTTGGAGCTGGAATCTTTATGACCCACACCATACATACCCATCACTCTCAACAACCTAACAGAGCTTTCTTTGGTTTTGGGCCAGCAACAATTAAAATCATCAGCAGAGGCAGAAGAATTAGTTTAAACCAAATCGGTATACCTTTGTATTGTTAGTATCTCCTCTCTTTCACACACACATGCACAAAGACTTGCTGTTCATCAGCTCTTCAACAAAGTGGTTTGTGTGTAGAAGCTGGGACCCTTCGACTAAGAATAACCATTTGGTGGGGGCAGAGGGATCTACTCAATACCTAGAGAGGACATCCATAGCTCCATTTGCTCCAAAAAGGGCACTTCACTTCAAGGACCCCCACACAGATGAAAGCTCGAAGCCTCTTTTGCAAACCTGTCTTTGTTTTGTTTTTCCCCTTTGCCAACTATCATGACTCCAGAGTCACTGATAACAAAAGCAGATGTTTACAGCCACATGGGAGGCTTCCCTGTATACAGTGGCTACTGCATTACACTGCATTAATCACTTCATGACATCTACCATATGTATCACATTGATTAGTAGGCACTTTAAATCCCATTGACAGTGGTGGGATTAGATGTGCACAAATATTAAAATGTAGACTCCCTCCCCATCTGGTGACTGTAAAAATGATTCTCTAAAACACTGGTTTCTTTCAGGATCCTCATTTCCCCAGCTGAAAACTGTGGGGATGGTTGTGTGTCTTGTTGAAAAACTAAAATGAGGTTTTCCTAGCACTTAATGTGATCACAGGATCAATGATGAAACCTTCACACCATCTTTTATGTATTTTTTATATATTTCAGTAAGCAGAATTTTCCTTCTATTTTGCATATTTCTGGAGACAGTGTAAACATCTCTGTCATTCAACACAACTGACAACCTAGGTAGATTATTTTATTTTGTATATAGAAAAGGGCTTCTGGAATAAAACCAAATATCCTTAAAATGACTCACTGGTATATTCAGATCATTGCTACCTGGCCCTAGCTGGGGAAAGTCAACCTGTGAATTGTTTCCTGCCATCTACTTAATTTTATTTCTTTTCTTCTGGTTCAGTATGGATTATTGGTCTGATTCACCGACTGCCTTTCATCTGACACCAAGCCCTTCCATTCTGACCACCAGTTTTGCTTTCATCTGTGCTGAACCCAGCTCTGGGGCATCTGATCTTCTATCAGCTCCATAATCAGTATTACAACTAAGGCCTGTTAGTGCCAGTATAAATGTTAGGCCACTTGGAAAATTATGGGTACAATTTACAGACTAAGCATTTCCTTGAAATTGCAAGTATGGCTCTAAATTAGTAACTCATACAAACATCAGAGCAGCAAATGGAACAGAATTACTCATCAGCTGAGACCAAGACATCCACAATAGACTGGTATTAGACATCCATGCACAGCAGAATCTGATTATCCTATGCTGATGGAGGCACAGATTTCATCTGTCAGATGAGGATGGATATAACGTGAAACTTTTCTGGTCATGTAATTTACAAAGAAGACTTGGTATATGATGTTGTCTGGGATCTGGCATTGCTACAATAAAATGCTGAGGAGAAGACTTCCAAGAAAATACATTTTATAAACATCACCTATTACTGCAAACTCTGCAGTGCTGACTTCCAATCGCACACCTATTTCCTAGGCCCAGCAGAAATGTGAAATCTTGCATTATTACCTGAATATAACTTTGTGGGATGCTAGGATTCAGCTGTTGTAACTAACGAAGCCCATTTTTAGCGTTCATTTACTGTCATAATGGGAACAAGCTGTTTTCTTTACAAGGCTGATTTCATGCTCGGCATGGCCTACTATGGTACATTCATAAGGAACGATAAAAGCAGATAGAATTATCAGAAAAAATCCCTGATCTTTCCTACAAATAACCAATATGTTATGAAATCAAATAAAAAAGCATATTTTTTTGATCAAACACTAGGTAACAAACTAGACAGCCTGGTCCATTTTTTGCTGTACTGCTGCATGCACAGCCTGCTGGGTCTCCTGCTCATCTACCTCATGAAAGACAAACAGGACAGTTCCTGCTCAGCCACCCCTATAGCTCAGGGTGTTTGGGACCGGCCTGTTGGCAGGGCTCCAGGAGGCTCTGGAGCACACTGGGGATCTGGTGAGAGCAAATGCCCATGTTTAGTCTTGAAATCCACCTGGCACAGCATAACAGGTAACACGCAGGGGCATCTCTCCACCTTCTTTCCCTGCCCTCCCCAGCCCAAATGCACAAAAAAAAGGCAACTTTGCAAATAAATATGTATAGGGAGAACTTTTCCTTAGCAGACTTCCCCAGAAGACGTGAGCTTGTCTTAAGGATAACAGTGAATGATTTTAGGGGCAACTCAAGCCTTTTTGTTAGGCTGAATTCACTGGCACTGACTGCCCTTAAACTGATGAGCAGCATCAAAGGTCTATCTCCTCCAGTATCCCCTTCTCTGAATGCATGCAAAGAAACTGTTGGGGCTACAAATTCAGTGTTGTGTTCTGTATCATTATACTGGTAGTTAAATTTAATCACAACTCCCTAGACAGCACTCCTTGTGCTGGAAAGATGGGAGAACAGAGCGTTTACAGTCAGTAACATTTTTTTCCATTCTGGCACAACTTGTGCTTTGCATGACAAAACAACACTGCATGAAAGACAGCAACGGCAGCTGTGCCAACTCTTAAGCATACCAGTGAACTCTAGATAAGTTTTAATTTCACGCTAAAGAGCTTGTTAAGTCTCATCAGGACCTTTCTATTAAGTATTCCAACTGATAGCCTCTGCCAGCTGCAAGCTAATCCCATCTAGGTAAGCCCTTGCTACAGCTTTCAAGTGAGAGAAGTAAAAGACGCATCTGGCTGCATGCACACATTTCTCCTTATCTATCAGCCACTGCCTCATTGGCTGTTACTTTTATACCGTAAGTATCTTCACAACCCTTTCTCCCAGATCAGAATTAATCGCAAAGAAAGTGATCTTGGAGGTGAAGAACCCTGGTGTACACTTGGACAACCCCAATGCAATCCTACTCCTGCAGTCAGGCTATACCTTGACCACTAAATTCCTCAGGACTTGTAATTGTGAACAAATCACCAAAGTAAAAATTACCATTTATGCGAGAAGGTTGAGCATTAGTCTTTGTTTAGCTATTTTCTGCTTGTTTTCTTATATTAAAAATGGGCAAAATAGTATTTTCATACTTAATAGAAATTCAGACATGCCTTTGGAGCAGGCTACTTTAAGTTGTTTCATGATCGATTTGTAAGCCCAAATCAAACATAAATAGATTTCTTAATGGATGCAGGATGGCACCAAACATTTCTTACATTCAGAACAGATTAGTTTTAATTTAAAAGGAGCAGAGGCAAAGCTGACACATCACACACAACTATGTAAAATGCCAATCTCCAGCCCGAGAGGCTGTGCTTTGCTGCTATGCAGAGCTTACACCTGGGTTTTCAAATAGCTGGTTAGCAGAGCCAAACGCCTTCAAAAATTTTGTTACACTTGGAACTTCACTTAGGTGCAAGGCCAGTAATTTGCTTGCTGTTCAGATCCTGATCAGAGACCTGAATGGTATCTTGCTTTATTACTCAACAGATTTTAGATTTGAAAATAATTTTAGAGTAGCAAGGGGGGTGCAGGGGGAGTTGTCAAGATGCTTTAGCTCTGATAGCTGTGATCTAGGATTTCAATCTACTTTTGAAACAGCATGATTCCCACACAAGTCCAGCATGAGAAGTTGAGCTCTGTTGTTCAGTGGCACCACTCCTTCCCTAGCAGCAGACGCTTGGAAACGGCAGAAGGTGCAAAACCCAACTGACTCCAAGTTCTCCTAAACATTAGAAAAACACGAATCTGAAGCTCACAGCTGCATTTTATCAGATTTATCCATATAAATAGACCAAACCCAAAGTGGATCCAGACCTGAACTTTTCACCTTGTGTCCCTCTGTGACGAAAATGTATCTCATTTTGTTACTCAGACCAGAAATTCTTTAAAGACTTATATTATATTTCTAGCTAAGGAATGACGCTCTCACCAAAACCCTACTGTGCTATGGTGCCTAAAATAGTTAGCTCACTAATACTGTCCAGGTTTGGAGGTTACATTCTGAACAACATGTTTTGACTGAGTAAGGATTTTTTAATAATCTTTTCAGCTTTCTCTCATCATTTATCTTCTTGGAGCATAAGCCACTCTGAGCCTGGACTGGTTGCAAATACCAGTGAAGAGAACACTGCTCTCCTGTGGGCACTACCAGAACATCATTAAGAGAGGAAGAGCTGTTCAGAAGGATATCACAAGTCTTTTGTCTGGTCTTCAGTGTATTATATACCTTGGAATGTCTCATTAACTCTTGGATAAATGTCTCCCATAATGCGTAATAAAATTACTCATGACTGATCAATTACCCGTCTTTATCAAGCCTTGTCTTTCATCAAAACCAGACATTTTCAGAGCCCTGCAGTGATTCTTTCCCTAAACTTAAACCCAAAACACCCCCTTTCAAATCTGTAGATTGCAAAATTTCAGACACCATTAAAAAAACCCATATATATATATACACACATATTTCTGTTTATCTATATATATGTATGAATGCATGGAAGGTGCATGAACTAAACACAAATATTATTAGAATATAGGTTTTGGGGGGATTTTAAACCTCAGAAGTTGGGATTTTGGGTTTAATTAACACGTTTTTCTGGAGCCAACTCTCCATTAGTTGTCCTAGTGTGGAATGAGGGAGACGCTGATTTTCTTGTTACAGAACAAGTATGGATAATGTTACTGCTTTCCAAGTTCTATCTCAGACAATCAAGCTCAGACAGCTTTGTGCTGCACTCACCATTGCGTTCAGTGTCAACTTAACAAGAAAAGACAGCGATGTCTGATGCCTGAGCTACTGCATCCCACTTGACTGAAGCCAGCCTGCACGGAGACAATGTACAGAGATCTTCAAGCTGGTAACACTATCTGTTGAGTTTCCTTATTACAAATCCAAGCTGATTTTACTGGTTTTCTCAATATTTATAGGCAGATGTCAGCTTTTCAGACTTATTCAGATACCTAAGTAAGTTCAAAGCATCTCCAGGCAACTTCAAAATACCGAGGGACCTACTCCCTTTACAAATGAAAGAGGTAGATAGCTCAGTATGAAGGTACTGCAAACCAAAAGCAGCACCAGAGCTTCCTATAGCCACTACTGCCTGCTTTGCTGTATTTAAATGGAGGATGGGCCATGCTGCTCAATCACTCTAGGTGGGACAACTTTCTTCAATATCAGTGCAAGTTGTGAGTGGATGGCAGGATTTACAATCTCCTTTTTTTCTTCTAGGTCTTAATTTTGACTGTTTAGCATTGTGGAAACAGATGAACGTGGAAACCACATTTCACGAAAAGCAACAGCCTTGATTCATAGGAGATGGTTAAAGCAGACTGCTTTTAAATGAAGTAACAGCTTTCTAGACCAGTTCCGGAGAGCATCTACTGTGCCACTCATTCACTTGTTCTCTAATAAATTTTTTTCCTCTACTTAAATTCATCACTAGCTTCTTTTTCCTGTTTTGGTAATGAGGGGAGTCAATCCTACCAAAAGACAGTTTTTCTTTATTACGAACCTTACAAGTCTTGACACCAGTAAACTTATGTTTGTGTAAAACACACAGTGTTCTGCTCTATAGTCATACAAAAATACAGGAAGCCTAACACATGAAAAAGAATAAACAATAAACAAGCTCAAATGAGCTGCTGTGTGTCTATAGGGTACAATCACTGGGAAGCACCAATTGTAAAGGAATTAATTTTTTCATCAATGAGTCAAAACAATTCATATTTCCCAATTTCTTAAATTACTTGAGACATCCGCCCCCACCCCTCTTACTAAGGCTACACTGTTGCAGCTGTGTCCCACAAACAGCTTCTTACTGTCTCCAAATTTACAGTATCTACAGAAGGGGTGTGGAACTCAGATGTGCAAAACCACTATACTTGGTATATTAAAAGAAGATTCTTGATCCTTGATCCAACCCTGTTGCAAGCTAAATTAAGAGCAACAGTGGTTACTCTGCTGTGCAGGATACTCACAGGTATTAGTTTGGAGAATCTACTCTCACGTTAGCCCATGAATACCCAAATGAAGAACAATGGATTAAAACATCTCTGACATAAGTCTGTGTTTGTATCAGTCACAAGATGACTTTAAACTGGCTAACTGCACCGAGAGCCAGGAAACCAGAGCTCAGTCCTTCACAGAAGTCTTCTCTCTTCCACTCCTTCCTGTGGTGCTGCAGATGCAAAAGCAGCAGGTCCCGCTGAAGGGCAAAGGAAAACACGGGAGCAGCAGATCTCCCTTTACACTACACAGAGAGAAGTGGAATCTCTCTCAGATCATCTGTGTAAACCAAGAGATCCTCTAATCATCACCACTGCACCATCCATCCCTGGTACGAATCTTGAGCTACCTTAATGACAAAGTGCCATGGTTTTGGTTTGCCATCCCTGCTAAGAGCAATCAAAGTACAAACATGCTTATACAAATAACTCAGCAGAAAAAGTATTAAATTACAGAATCAGAAATAATTTAGGCTGCAAGGGAAGCCAAAGACATGCGGTCCAACTGCCCACTCAAAGCAGGACTCCAAAACCTAGATGTGAGCTAGCTGCTGCACTGTATGCAATAAAACCAGAAAACATCAAGACACCTGGTTGCAGCATTCCCTTTAGGGGGACCACAGCTGGCTACACGAGGTTGTGAAGTCTCCATTTTCCTAAAGAAAACTACCAGATCTGCTTTCTTTCACTGAATGCTTCTCAAATGCAAGGGACATATCATTTGAATGGTTTTTTTTTCTAACCAAAGACATCCATTACACCCAAGAATCTGCAGCTGTTAAAATTGCTTAGGCTCCTACACTGAAATAGCTCTGTCTGGCTACTCAGAAGCAAAGGGTGAGACTCTACAGAGGGAGCCCAAATTTAAACAGGAGAGATAAAAAGATACATGCACTTGAGCTGAGAAAGAGAGCTGACCAGAATGCAATCAGAAATAAGTTTTTGGAAATGAGAGTAAATGTAGGAAGTGATCAAATTATGGGGGGGGGGAAAAAAGAGAAAAGAAGAAAAAGAGCAAAATCATTAATTATTGAATTTTTCTTGTTTCCAGACTTTTAAAGCATTTGAATCAATACTAAAAGACGGGGTGCTTTAGAGAAAAATGACTTTTCATTCCATCTCTCTGTCTTTCTTACTGCATGAGTTTAAAATGGTCGAACGATTCTCAGTGCTATATATAAAAGACAGGGACTGCAGGGACTTGCTCGCATTGCCATGTCAAGTGAGTATCTCCAACAGTTTGCAAAGTTTATTCAATTCACATTTGAAGTTTTCCATGCAGGCCTTCTGAAAGCATGCCATGTGAAAGCAAACGGCAGAACAAGTGATATAATCCTACTTTCACTAAAAAGGAATGAATGGCTTCCTGTTTGCTCCAAAAGGTTGTATGTGGCCATGAATATCCGGTTGCTTTACTGGTTTGCCTATCTGATTTGCTTAAAACACTTTTTTTTGCTTTAAAGTTTTCCTCTCTTTGTCCTCTAAGAATATTTGAGTTCTGCCTGAACCTTGGTAGTTATTTCATTACTATATTGCCAATTACTGGATTAAACATACAGCTTTTTGGATCTCAAAATCACTTTACAGAAATGAATCTCTACCCCTTGCTTATTACACCAACCAGACTTTGTGATTTCCCGTTACAGATGCTTTCCTAATGTATCCCTCAGATAAACTGTGTAATTACACTAATTCTATACCACAGCCCAGACTTATTTCCTGATGTCTCTCTCATCATTCATGTGTTTGCCCTAATGAGAGCAACAGACCTTCAGCCAAGGGCTGCTTTGCCACAGGGAATATATCCTGGCATGAACGGCTGGGGAGTGACTTCCAGCCAGGGGGTGACATGGGCTGTAACCAAAACAAAAATGCCCACATCCACCTGTTCTGCTTATGGACCTGTGGTCTCCAGGCAGCAGGGCAGGATATTTCACACATAAACCCAAAATGCCAGTTGTGCAATTCCTTACAAAAAATAAGCCTCTGGTCACTCAGATCTAGCCCCATCAAACAGCTGCCAGTGCAGCAAAAATAACCCAGCGCTCCTGCAGAGAACAAAACAGTGAATGTTATCACATCACATTGGAACCTCGGCACCATCAGATGAAGAGAAACCACAAATGCTGCAACAACACCTTTGGTGAAAGGGTACATTCAGCCATAATTAAACACTGAAACAGAATGCTGCTATTTAGGTTTTGTTTGAAATGTCACGTACTTAAAACGCCCCCTTTTGAAAGGTCTCCTCAGGGCATGATAAGAGGAGAGCAAGTGTCTCACAATGAGGTGACAGTTTGGACAGACAAAAGTTTGGAGTGACTGTCTGCAGTCGGATTTTTATACATAATCGTCAGTCCCATCATGCAGCTGATACCTCCCCTTTTCAGTAAGGAAGGATGTCATTTAACTGAGAGTAACTCATGAAAAAAATTTCTGGTTCATCTGAGGAAACTCTCTGGGCAGGCATGTCTGGATCCACGTTAACAGTTAAAAAAATACTCAGAAGTCACGCTGAAGTAAAACATTTGAGTTCAGAACCTTGTAAATACCATGACCTGTTACACTCATGACTTCTCTTCAATTTAAGCAGTTAAGATTTAATGTCATAAAATAAACGTCTCACATCAGAACTTATCCAGAGCCAAGCTCTTACAAACTGATATATTCTGTTACGTACCAATTTCAGATGAAACCACTATCAAAACTCAATTGATAAAAATTTGTCTATGAAATTCTCATGTTTCCTGAGAATCTGAAATCCTTTGAATGAATTTTTTTATTTTTCAGACATAGATATTAAATACTATGGTAAGTGGGTAATCAAGATCAATGTGCAATGGCTTACCATGACAACAGTTTGATTCCAGCTCTTAGTGTGAAGTTATAATTATTGCTATATTACTGCCATAAATGCCACACAATTTGGGATTACAACTTTCCCAACTCTGAAATTGCTTGTGGACATTCAACACTTGAAGCTGTTAATACATTTTCTAATCCTGCTTAAAATCATATAACTACAGAAGCCCATGGATTTTCCTGTAGTTGAACATTCTATCCAGTACATTTGAATTATTTCAACTTCTCCCACCCTGCCCCTAGTCCTTTCAGCTTCTACAGCAATGATGCATAAATACACAGTAATACAGAGAATTTAGAAGATATTTTGAAAAATGTTTTCAAAAACCGCAGCAATCAGAGCAATAATTCAGATTGAAAGGTGTAGCTCCCCAAACCCAAGTTTTCACAAATATTCAAACTTCCTCTCTGCCTCAAAAACCAGAGAGACCCTCCTGCGGCATGGGCATCTTATAGCTGGGGAGCTAAACTTGCCACAGCAAGCTGTGAATGTCACACAGAAATTTCAGGTGATTCAGCTCTTGTCAACAATGCTGAGACACACATTACATCTGCCCTTGCATTTCTGCTGATATCTGAGTAACCGTGTATGCGAGCAAGGCTGAGTGCAGTTTTCACGCCTGAAGTTCTACTAATGCTGGTCAGCATTCGGCACACTCCCCTAATGACATATTTTTAGGACTGTTGAGAGCCTTACTGTAACCCTGATCTCCTCTCCTAGCCATAACACGGTACCACAAATAGCTTAGCAGTTGGCAGTGCTTTCTATGTCTCATAAAAAGTTACTTCTGATCATAGACCAGGCTTTTCTACACGTACTATTCTGTCTAAACAGGCAAAATATATTGTGGGTGTAACACTATCTTTCTGGGCAAATATCCTAGACAGAATTTAACTTTTTTTTGTGTTTTGTTAATACTTTGATGTAGAATTGCAGCCTGAAGACTCAATATGAAATTGCACCAAACATTTTGGTGCAACTTTTTAATCTTGGCTTATTCTCTATTCTTTAGAGAAATTCCACAGCAGGGCTAAGCATAACATTTTTTATCATCTTTCAAGCTCCAAGAATTATCTGTAGCACCAGATCTGATTTTTAGTTATAGTCTTCTCTACAATCACCACATATCTGTAAGTGGCCTTAGATTTGAAATATGGTCTGAAATCCCACTCAGATGCAAGACACTGACAGGAAAATACTGGGAAACTACCCAGGCACAAAACATTACTGGAAGGTAATCAATCTTCTCCTTATTCCTGACTTGTTTCTTTCAGCCCTCAGTTACGCACAACCTTTTGTCTTCTCCACAGCCCGCAGGAGAACAAAACCCATGCACAGTTCAGCAGCCTTCCCTAGAAGAGGGCCTGGGGAAAGCTGCCGCTACAATTGGCTCACTGTTTGGAGAAACCCATCTTCTAGCCACCATTAAAGCATAACATCTGAAAAAGGGCAAAAAGCATCACCCTCCAAAATTCATGGAAATATGTGTACCAGTAAAGTGGCTGGGTATCTCAAGATGGGCACTTTGATCATATTCCTGTCTTCTCCAGGTATGGAAATAAAATCTAGGCATCTGTCTTGTTTAGTAAAATATGAGAATACACTGAAAAGTTTTACCTCAGGGCTATAAATTATGAAAAGGGATTTTGCACAGCCTGGGAAAACACTTCAAACTGGCAGTGCTTCCTCCAGCGCTGTGAGAACGTGAAATGAGAATACATACAAGGCAGGGTCTGAGGGTGAGGGCATTTAGAAAAATACAAGTATTCTCAAGTCAACTTTCCCACATCTTTTTCAACTCTGAGATTAACAATACATTGAGCTAAACTTAATAGAAAAGAACAAGGAGTTGTGTTATCCAGAAGGCCACAGGGTAAAGAGCTATCAAATCCAGCACAGACTGTGAGGGACTGAGGGGAACAGGCTGTTTTACAGATGAACCACTTACCAACCAAGTAACTGCTACAACTGACAAGAAGTAACCACCTGTTTAGTGCTCTCAGAGTACAGGCCAAGGAAGTTGCAGTGCCCGTGGAGCATGAGATGCCTACACCAAGGGCCAGCAGTCACCTCTTGAGCTCAAAGCTGGCCACTGAATCCTGCTGCCAGGATGACCTGGGGAACCCTGGTTTCCCCTGACAAACATCATTCAATAATCTGCGTAGAAGCACTTCACTCCCTAAGCCAACAAGTCCAGAAATATTACAAGCCACTCCAATTTTCAAACACAATTTATAAATTTCCTATACACTAACCAGATTTTGTCCACAAATGAATAAAAAGCTCAAACAGGTATAAACATCTGAGCCATTTACTTATCAAACTCCTACTTGCTTCTCTTACCTAATAAAAGCAAAACTGACAGTTGACCTGCAGTTTCCAGGATTTACCAAAGCCCCACGGTGTAATAAAAACTGGCTGTAGGCTTTGGGACAAGTTTCTAAAGCAGGGAAGTGACTTAACAGCCAGGGTCAAATCTTGAAAAAGTGATCTAGGATACGGATCGTAAATGTTTAAGTGGTAGTATGAAAGAAGCAATTTTTCTCTTCCAAGCCAGTGGCAGAGCGTGCTGATAGGAACTCAACAGAAGCTGAGTCAGTTCCTGGAGCTGACACCTCTCTCCAGGTGCTATGCACCCCTGCTCCCAGGGCAGCGCTAGACCTGCTGAGCCACGCAACATCCACCCACCACAGCTTTGGGCACTTCTGCGAAGGGAAATGGAGACTGTTGCATTCATGGAAGTTTACCGCCCTCAGACAGGAATCTGACACAAATTCATTGATGGTTTGATTGAGTTGTCGGAGGCGAGAGAAAGGCACATACATTCAACACCTCCTTTGCCCAAAGTAGGCACCCATGAATCTGGACCCAGCCCCTGGAATAATCTTCCACACTCCTGCTGGACATGAGACCTCCAGTACAATCATGCTGTGCTCCAGAGAAATTATTACGCCCCATAATTTGACTGTGCACTTTCCAAACTCGTGCTCTTGTGCATTCCTGCTTTGGAAATGCTTCTTCGGTGACACTACACAGTTGAAACAAACAATAACAAGTTTTTCAAGAAGTTTCTCTGAAACATGTTTGCATTACATTCCACAGGTGATTATGCAGCACGGACAGAGATAAAACAATCAACAAAGTTCTTTGTGCCAGAATAGTAAGGAAGGAGACATGGTACCCACAGCCCTGCCCAGAAGCTATACAGGTCCATATACAAGTCACATTGCAATCGGGGGTAAAAAAAGAAAATACCATGCAGAAAACAAATGCAGTTAGTAGAGGTTACCACTATATGGAAAGTGGAAATGACAAACAACAAGCCTCCCAAAATATAATACACAACATTCTAATTTGAGGGTGCATTAATAATTTTAACTAAAGCAATCATAAATAGTTTCAGTTACGCTTTGCACTTACGATCCAGTTTCACTAAAACAATGTGAACATATAGCCTCAAAGATTATTGAGTAATAATACAAATATTCTTGAGTAACAGGATTTATAGGTATTCTCTCTTGCTTGTTTGTCTCTAGAGAATTGAGTCAAGGTAGTTTTTAAACAAACATTGAAAAAAGCAAGGAGCATGCATGAAACTCCTGCCTGAAACTTCAAAATTCAAGAAAAGATGTCCTTCCAAAGTCAAGATATGAATAACAATCCTGAAAAATGTTTGGTACATCTCATCTTTTTCACTCTACACACGAACACACGCTCATGCACTGGATTGCCAGAGCAACAGCCCTTCAGCTAAGAAACAGGGCTTCCCAGACCTTAGCTTGATGTAGAGAACTGGCCTGCTCCATTCCCACAGGAAAAGCCAACTTGAGTAGATTGCATGTGTAGTCAATTCCAGTCAGCAAATTATTTTCTAACAATACTAACAGTTGAACAAAACTCTTGTTCTGAAAAAATCAGACAGGACGGCAATACGTGTAAATACAAGAACCTGAATATTTTGAGAACCTAAGCTGCACGAAAAACGGTATTTTGCCAAACAAAAATCAACAACAACAATGAAAAACCAGAGAGTATGGGACATATCTGTATTTTCTACTTCTGGAATTCACAAAACGCTGGTTTTCAATACTCCTTAGAAAGACTTAGCCTACTGACTTAGAGCTAATATTAAAAAAAATAATCATTTTACTTCCATGCCAAGTGAGATGAGCACAAATGTTCTGCAAAAAGACCATACAAGGAAGAAAAGAGGTGAAGAACATGCCTGTGTATTTTCTAATTGCATTTCAGCTATTGTTAAACTAATCTTCTGGCACTTAAATCTTTGAGGAAAAACAATACTTACAGAAAAGCATGGAGAACTGAACTTATTCAAGGAATGCTGCTCAGTTTACAAATCAGATTTTTGTTTGTATTGCTGGAAAACCCACTGACTTGCAAACAGGGACAGAAAGGATGACCTCTCTTGATCTCAGCTCAGGTCTTCACCTTACAGATTGGGAAATTCTCACTTGCAAAGAAAATTAAGCCTAGGTGGTTAGTCTTATTTTGGTATGTTGTCCATCTTTGCATTTTTTTCCACAATGTCCAATAAAACCTTCTACTAAATAAGAACAGGGAGTTTATTTCCTCACCTCCTTTCTCCGCTGTTGCTTCACATTCACAGAAATATTATCATTTAATGATACTTAACTTTAGTGATGGACAAAACAGAGTAAAATTTTTTTTCCTTTTTGCACAGCGTTGTCATATTTGCTTTGAGACAAACATCAGACTCACAGACCTTACTGTGGTACAAAAACTTAACGTCAATGTTTCTATTTCAACAGCTGATTAAATGCCTAGATGAAAGTTATGTGAAATTTTAATCAAGACTAAGCTGACTTACAGCTGCAGAGTTCATGATGGTAATTTGGCAGACACTTGAGGAGTGTCTAGGCAAAGCTTGGGAATTGTACCCTCTAGAATCTATTTCAGCCACCAAAAAGAGATGCAGGGCTTGGAGCTCCTTGTATGCCACACTTGTATTACCCCTGGCTTGCTTGCCCAGGTTATGATGGAGGGATAGCTATGTTGATGTCAGCATTTTCCACATACATTTCCAAATACTTGCCATTTCTAAGAGTGGTTTCTGCATCGATACTACACAGGAAAATTAAGAAAAAAAAAAAACCCCTTGTGTG
The DNA here is from genome assembly GCA_013397565.1 of Ptilonorhynchus violaceus. Taxonomy (NCBI): domain Eukaryota; kingdom Metazoa; phylum Chordata; class Aves; order Passeriformes; family Ptilonorhynchidae; genus Ptilonorhynchus; species Ptilonorhynchus violaceus. The sequence goes on along the minus strand of VZRJ01011027.1, from coordinate 549,867 downwards.
GCCCAGGACTGTAAGGATAGAAATCAGCATTTTGAGCTGTAACAAAAAGAGGCTGATAACTTGCATAGCATTTGGAGGAATGATGGAAACAAACTCAAGAGAGTCACAGAATACATGAAGAATAATTAATCTCCATTAGCCAGGCTCTTTTCAGTGACAGGATAAGAAGCAATGGGCACAAACAGAAACACAAGAGGTTCCATGTGAACGTCAGGAACCTCTGAGTGTGACCGAGCACTGGCATAAATTGCCCAGGGAGGTTGTGGAGTCCCCATCTCTGGAGAGGCTCAAAAGCCATTTGGACAGAGTCCTGGGAAACAGGCTCTAGGTGTCCCTGCTTAAGCCGGGGGTGAGACTGGGTGGCCTGTAGTGGTCCTTTCCAACCTCAACCATTCTGTGATTCTATCACTTGCATTTCCTTGTGTATTCCCTGTCTATTCCTTCCAGACACACTGATGGTTAGCTTCCTGCCAAAATTAAGATGATGGTAGATGAAGACTAAGCACCAGAAATGCAGTTACTGGGTACACTTCCAAACTAAGACCTAGACTGTGAATACATGGACAAAAACAGAAGCAAGCACTGATCCTTCGGTACAAGGCTTCATTTCTCAAGCTTGGACTGGGGCCCAGACCAAAGTGCAAGAGTTAATATAATTCCCTTACAATGTAAAAATTAATGTAATAGACCACTGTTGTTCTCATGTGAAAGAGGATATAAGGCAGACTTTGTGAAACAGAAAAAAAAAGATGACCTAAAATGTATAAAAATTAATACTGTGATTCAGACTAAGGGAACTCCAGCTAAGAACTGGCTCATGTGGGACCGACAGACAAAGCGGTGAGTGGGGGGTGAGACATGAGCCGAGTAATGAGAAATTCTGAAAGTTGGAGTTTACAAGGCTTACTAAAAGCACACCACAAAACTTGTATAAATGTACACTTACTGCAAAAACCTGGCGCACAAACTCTCCTCTTGTGCTGTAAAAGATGCTTGTTGGGCAATTCTGTTTCAACCACCAAGAAGTACAGAACGGGAATCATTGAGCCAAAGCCCAGCTTGTCGAAGCAATTACACAGACCTGCAGGGCTCTGCAGCTGAACAGCCACAGTCCATTAATGAAGAGCTGAAGGATCCACCCCCTAAGGTGACCAAAAGCTCAACATAAAAACAATGTCCCAACAAGCCAAGACAACAGTTACCTTAGGAGCGTGAAGGATAATGCCCTCTCAATTGCCAGCCCTATTACACACTCTGTTATCAGGTAAACTTCCCAAAGGCTGTATGCAGCAATGGGGCCATGGCTTCAGTGCAACGGGGCTCCCACCCATGACACACAGCACACAGAAGATGATAGAATCATAGAATCACAGAACCCGGAATATACTGATTCTGAGGGGACCCATCATGATCATCAAGTCCAAGGCCTGGCCCCGTGCAGGGCACGCTGCCGTCTTCTCTAAGGGGGTTCAAGAACAGCCCAGGACCAAAAGTTTTCTTGCAAACCTTCTTGGTAGGAGTTGAATAATTTTTTGCTGTGTCTATTCAATTCTGTGAAGATGAACCACTGGCAAGTCACTACCAAAGAAAGAATTCATGTGTAGCCTTGCTGTACAGTATCTTGAGGTGAGGGGGAATGGAAGGGAAAAGGAAAGCAAAAACCTTAAAGAAACAAAGACTGCAATCACTCAAGGATTATTCTTTCCAAAAAAAGATTCAAGAGCGTATTTGTAATGGCAATAAACACTTCAGTTATACGCTTACTGTATTTCAGATTAGCAGATATGTTAGCAGTTTGTCATACAATAGCTTTAGGGGCCAAATAGTTTGCTCAATTCAAGTATCTACTCTGAGACCCACAGGAGAATAAGTAAAACAATTTGAGCCAAGCATTTGTGTAAAATACTTATTTTGCCAGCACCCTAAAGAAAATAAGCAGAAAAATCTCAAGTTGCAACTTAAACATGAACATCTATTACCGTTTCCTTGCGGTCTATAAATCTAATCTTACTGCCCATACATCAGACTTAGCCATGCCTTCTGCAACTTCTCAAGTGTCCTCTCTTTTAGGAAGTCTTAATCTGTATTAGCTTTTCTTCTTCATGTGCATTTAAGGTGCAAAACTGCACCTTGCTTCCTGAAATTATGTCTTCGAAAGACCCTGCAATGACTTTTACTTTCTCCTTTTCCTAATGTAATATATTAACATAAATCAAATCAAAGAAGTGGTGTGGCAGCTGTCCTGTGATGGATTCCGATGACAGCGCCAAAACCAGAGAAGTTCAGTGAGAGCAATTTCAGAGGCAAAAAGGGCCATCATGCCTTTTGAAAGTTCTTTGATTCTGCCAGTGTCAAATTACCAAAAGATGGAAATTGGTTTTGATGTTAAAATTGTCCTTGATTTTAATTTGTTTTCTGCAATGTTGGCCTTTTAAAGCCATTTTTAGTTAAAACAAATAGGTATCTCCAGTTCCTGGACTGCCACTCATACAAAAATGCTTGAACAGTCCCTTCTGAGGAACATAAATAACGGGGTTTTTTTTTTAAATGGTTAAATTATCCATCTAGTATAACCATGTTCCATACTCATCTTTATGAATGTATACATCTTATGCCCATATAAGTGCAAATGTCTAAATTTGAAACATTTGTGAAAATAACACCACAGTCTAGTAATAAAAAAACCCAGACTACTTAGCATCATTCTTAGATAAATAAATTAATAATGAAAAAATAACCTATCAATTATGAAAATGGTATCAACATGACCACTTACTGCATCCTTAGCTGTTTCCTAAGTCTACAATTAGCTAATAATAAAATTCCTTTTTCCCTTTATTTCCAGGCAATGTTTTCCTGTGGTCAACAAACAGTACAGAAGGAAGGATTAGAAAGCTATCCCACAGAAAGCAGCATGAGTGCTTATTAACCTCAAAAGACTGACTCAGAAGAAGCTAAATTCCAAAACTTGACACATCCTACTTCTTGTATCCCAACCGGCTCTGTGGTTTCCACCACGATTTCTCCATTCTCCAGCAAAAACATCAAACTATTTGGAACCAGATGCAGTTCAGGCAGTAATGGAGATCCCAAAACACAGCTTTTCTGAGCCATGGACAGACATCATCGTCCAAGACTGGGCTTATGCAGAGAGGCATGGTTAAATGCAGATGTTATTCTACTGGAGATGCAATGGCTTTGAAGTTTTCCAACTTATTTAAGAAAGTTGCTACACAGCAAGAATGCTGTCAGAATCCTGTCATATGCAACAGTGACACAGCTGCTCATAGAGCATCCAAAACCACATCTTCAAACTTCTCTGCCTGCCCTTTGTCAGCAGGACACAATGAGGCATCCATTTTTCTGAATGTAGGACTTCCAACGAATGGAATAATAAGAGTGATTTTATTTTCTTTTTCTAGGACACTACAATACAAACTCCTGATCTGGTAAGATGTTTTTGAGGCTTCCTGCTTACTACATCTACAGCAGTAAAACCAGTATATTTTCTCTTAAAAGAACAGGTCAAGTCACATGAACTAAAGATTTATATAAGAATATATATCTTTTCTTATAAGAAAAAAATTAGTGAATCATTTAACACAGACTAGCATGAAGAAAGTTGTCAGACTGGAAGTTGTTATAAATATAATTTAAACGAAAGTACTTCAAAAGTGTTGAGCAACAAAAATCCAAGAGAAGATAACTATATGCTGAAATATATTAATATTCTACCATCTGTTCAGCGGCTGCTTACAAAATAAAGTCTTAAAACCTTCTAGTGATTAAAAAAATTTCATATTTCCAAGAAATGAATGGACAATATATCTTAAAACAAACAGATTCAGCTTCCATTATTTCTGTAGTAGGAGCAGGAAATAGTCAAGAATGAAATTACAGAAGGTTTTTCATGACCACGAACACACAAAGTTCACCAGGTTCTAGAATGTGCCATTATCTTTTGCCTGGAAAATATGCAGTAAAAGCTAACGAAAGATGGCCACACTTTGGAGGTCAAATCATGAAACAATCACAGTTTCATGAGATGGCTTATTATGTTAGAAGATTTCCAGCTACATCAGAAATGGAATAACAGAATCATACAATGGCTTGGAAGGGACCTTAAAGGTCATCCAGTTCCAATCCCCCCACCATGGGCAAGGACACCTCTGACTAGACCAGATTGCTCAGAGCCCCATCCAACCTGGCCTTCAACACTTCCAGGGCTGGGGCATCCACAACTTCTCTGGGCAACCTGTTCCAGTGCCTCACCACCCTCACAGTAAAGAATGACTTCCTAATATCTAATCTACATCTCTCTTTTTAGTTTAAAATCATTCCCTTCTGTCCTATCATTCTCTGCCTGTGTAAGAAGTCTGTCTGCCTCTTTTTTACAAGCCCTCTTTAGGTACTGGAAGACTTCAATGAGGTTTCCCTGAAGCCTTCTCTTTTCCAGGCTGAACAACCCCAGCTCTCTCAGCCTGTCTTCATAGGAGAGGTGCTCTAGCCCTCTGACTGTCTCGGTGTCCCTCCTCTGCACCTGCTCCAACAGGTCCATGTCCTTCCTGTGCTGGGGACCCCAGAGCTGGATGTGGCATTCCAGGTGGAGTCTCACCAGAGCAGAGCAGAGCAGAGCAGAGCAGAGCAGAGCAGAGCAGAGCAGAGGGGCAGAATCCCCTCTCTTGCCCTGCTGGCCACACTGCTTTGGATGCAGCCCAGGACAAGGGTGGCTCTCTGGGCTACAAATGCACATTGCTGGGTCATGTCCAGCTTGTCATCCACAAGAACCCCCAAGTCCTTCTTCACAGGGCTGTTCTTGATGAGTTCTTCTCCCAGTCTGTGCTCATGTCTGGGACTACCCCGATCCAGGTGCAGTACCTTGCACTTGGGCTTGTTGAAACTCATGAGGTTCTCGTGGGCCCACTTCTTGCGTTTGTCCAGGCCCCTCTGGATGACATCCCGTCCTTGTGTTGTGCCAATTGCCCCACCCAGCCTCCAGTCCTCTGCAGACTTGCTAAGGGTGCACTCGATCCCTCTGTCTATGCCACTGATGAAGATATTAAGAGCAACGGCCTCAAGACAGAGCCCTGAGGAACAACCCTGGTCATGGGCCTGAGCCTGGACATCGAGGCGTCGATCATAACTCTCCAGCTGTGTCCATCCAGCCAAATCCTTATCCACTAAATAATCCACCCTTCAAATTCATGTCTCTCCAATTTGGAGATAAGGATGTCATGTGGGAAATGAAAGATCACCCTCATCTATTTTAGATGAGATTTAAAAGCAAATTCTCCAAAGTATTCTTGGGTTTCAAAGTTCAGCATTGAGAAAGTTTCTGATATGGTCAGAAATTTCATGTTCATACTAGCAATGACTGCCTTCTTTACAGTAAACATGTACCACAACCTCCCATGGCATCTAAACCATTCTGTTAACCACAGACACATGTTGCATATTACTATTTGCAGTAACAATCTGTTTGCATTCATAGTCTCTTATTCTGGTTTATCAGTGAACCTCTGTCACACAATGCATATTACCATCAGTGGTTTTTTGGTTAGGTTTTTTTTTTTGTCCTTTGTTAGCTTGTTTCTTCTAATTTTTTGAAGTTTACAATTTTAAAAAAATAATCCTCAAGCATTCAAAGAGATAAAACAATATGTAGAAGCAAAACTATGCTATTGTGAAATTTCATAAACATCATCTGGCAGTCCTGGTTTCACTTTTATGCTCTGGTCCCTGGTATTCCAGAAAATAGTTTGTTACAGGTCTTGTATTTTTACGTGCACCCAGTAATACTACCACCCTTTTTAATGAACATGATAATTTAAAATAATATTTTTAAAAATATTAAGAAAGGGAGAAAGAATTAATTCAGCACAAGTTTAATGAATCCAGTACATCCTTTTTCATCTTTCTAATGAATCAGCAATTCACTGAGGCAAACAGTGCTTGCTGTCCTCTTTTCTGCTTTCCCAAAGAGATCTGGCACAATCAGACTTCTGCTTTGCCATGGTCAGCCAGACTTGATTTTTCTGACAGCAAAATCCCAGATGATTGAATTAAAGACTTCTAAATGAAAGCCAGCCAGATGACTAAAGCTGCTTCTGTGAAAACAATGAGAAATACTTAATTTCCCTAAATCAGTACCCATGAATGAGCCACGGAGTCCATCAGCAACTCAGACAAAGAGATGAGATGCAGCATCATCTACTTGAATGCAAGCAAGTGGATATCAGGAGAGTGGGCTGGGGCAGGGAGCAGATCTGAGAAAAGGGAGGTGACGATGTAGGTAGAACAGGCGTCGACCCTCAGTTTTGGTTCCCCATTCTGGTCAGATGCTTTGACCTTGAGGGGGGCAAAGACAGCCAGAAAAAATCATTCAGCCTAATGGTCACTGCATATGCTGCTGCTGTTTTGAGCATAAAGAACTTGTACTACTGTGCCTGCTAAGAGTAAAATAGACTCTTTTTTTTGCAATATACTCTTTATTCTTTGATTTAATCAAATTTTACACAGTCCCACTGTCCTTTTCCAGTTCACAGAGATTGCTTCCCTCAGCTTTTCTAACAGCACTGCTTTTGGAAGCAGCACAAGGTAACCTGGATGCTGTCCTGTTTGGCCTGCTGTGCTCTTGCAGTAAATTTTGAGAAAAAACACTACATCAGCATAATTTCAGAACTCAGGTTCTTTTGCGAATCACAGGAAGCAAAGAATTTTGCAAGTTGGCAAAGCATTAGAAAGATATGCACCATGGTCAGGAGTGCAGCAGTTACAGATCACACAGAAAACCCTGAGGGCATCAAGGGCTGCATTTCCAAGGGCATAGATTTTACTACCACAACCAGCCAGTGAGCAGACTTTCTAAATGCTGCTTTCTAAATAAGGGCCAATGGGATTTTTCCATCCTGTCACTCAATATTATAGAGTTAGCAAACATTTTTAATTGATCTATCTGGTCGTTCCCATCCTTGAAACAACCTCTGTTGACCTATCACTCTAGGCTGTATGCTGCAAACTTTGTGCCTCTGCAGAATTCCACATTAAAACACTGCTGTTTTCCTCTGCAAACTAAACAAAAACCTTCTAGCTGGATTTTAGGCAATATAGCACCAACACACATGAAGTATTGTAGTTAACAACCTTTCAAAACACACACTTTTTGCCTGTCCCAGAAAGTGTTGTTTAAAATCTGAAATACTACCTCTCTTCCTAAATCCTGGAAAGCATTCAGCTTCCCTTTGCCATCGCAGTTCATTTATCTTGCAAGAAGTTTCCGAGTGCTTCCTGCAGAGAAGAAATTTTTACAAGGCACAGAGAGAGACAGGAAATGTCATGGTGCCCGATGCTGGGCTCTGGACCTGACTGCACACAGACTGCACCATGGACAAGGCTGCACTCAGACCTGCACTGGAGCCGTCATTTCAGCTGGCCACTACTTTCACACCTGGAGTCGTGAAAGTCTAAACAGAGGCACCACAAAATTATATGCTCATTTTATTCAGGATTTAACAAGTCTTCCTCCAGAAAACAGTTTTCTTCCTTTCTCACCTCCACTCCAACATACAGAAATTTTCAAGGAAGCATCCAGATACAAAAGACCTTCTAAGCTAAAGTTATATAGAATGCAACGAGCACAGAAGGACTCCTGCAGTGAATTATTTTTAAGTTCCTCTCATATTCATGTTAATCCCATTTTTGAAAACAGAAATCCTTATGTTGAGTCCCTTCTCCTGATCCTCTTCTCCCACAGGGGGGGAAAAAATAATAAAAAGAAAAGAACGCATTGGGATGTCTGGGATAGTCATAGGTGAGACACAGCTAAGGGGCATTTACCTAAGACAGGAAAGTGTAAACTCTTTTAGAAGTGTGAGTTGCCCACTCTTTCCTCTGAGGCAGAATGGGCACACAACCTAGAGCTTTCTGAGGCCTTGCAAGTAAAATGTAAAAAACCAAAAACTATTATCTGTTTGTGGCCACTAAATATATCTTCTTTTTTTTTTTTTAAATGAAGAGAAACCTCCACCTTCTGTGAAGTCGAAAACATTCAACTTCAGCCTTTATCTCAGTCTTCAAAAACCTTCAAAACCTTGGCAACAAAAAATACAAAACCTTGTATAAATGTGGTCAAGTGAAGAAAATGCATGCAGCTCTAAGGCTTGTGTAACACTGATGTCTTAAATGTAAGATTATCACTTAAATTTAAGAGGACTAGAGAGCAACATAGGTAACTAACCAATTTTGGATGAATGCTCAAAATGCACACATTTGGGTGGGAGACCCACCAAAGCAGCGGTGGCAGTCAGTTTTGAGAGGACCAACTGCTAACACTGGAAGGTAATGGAAAAGAAAAGCTATCATCTGAAAGTTCATTGAACTTATTTTCTGCTCGGTTGAGTGACTTGTTCTTCTCTAAACTCATTCTGGTCAAATACAGATATTTCCCTAGGTCTTGCTCTGCAGCATGATAAGAAGAGAAAGCCTTTACACATGACAGGTGTTTGGTCACTGATTATGAGACTCTTTTTAAAGTTTTTTTCTTCACTTAGCAGTAATTTCACTTTTCATCATCAAGCCAGCTGCGCCACCCTGTGAATTGTAATTCACTCATCACCAAACACAGGCAATCTATTCCTTATCTCGTTAGTCAGTACTGGTTCCTCAGCTTCGTTTATTACTTGTTCTGTCTGAAATACTTAGACGCTGGATAGAATGAGGAATTAGAATGGGGAATTTTCACAGATGTATATAAACATTTAATAAGGCCAAGTGACGTGAAGACTGTGGACTGGGTCCAGTTAATTAGGGCCAAGGTGTTGGCTTCTGCAAACTCTCAGCGTGAGTATTTGCTGGATGAAGTGGGTCTGTAATGCCTGTGAAACACATTCATTTCCAGAAATCTTAAACTGCTGTGGCCAAAACCTTTTTTCAGACTGATATGAAGGGAACTGAGTGGTTAATTCTGTCCTAGTTCTAGAGAGCCTTTCTTGTAAACATCACCTTTCCTCTTGAGACAAAACCAAGGCCGAATAAAAGCAGCCGCAGTGAATGCAGTGACACAGTGCCCTGCAAGGGCAGGGTAAGCTGGAGAGTCCTCAGCTCCTGACCCCACACCAGCATCCATTTGATGGGTCATCTAACTGTGGGGCTGACTGGAGATGAACCTGAGCCACCAAGACCAGCTTTCTACACACTCCTATCCTATTTCCCCCCTAGTGATGGGCACCGTACAGTTTCCAGCAGGGATCCTCAGCCAGCTGGCAACATGCATGGATGTAACTGACAAAGGGTGAGGAAAGAGCAACAGCACCAGTGACCATTTCTAAAATCAGCAAAGAAATTAAGAAGCAGTTGGCAGCACTGGAGCATCTGCTTGGCCCCCAGTTCTCCTCATGCTTTGTGTGGCTGTATTCCATGCATCCCTTGCCGCATGGGGGGGATTGAAGGCAACTGAGATGGGAACACCTTGGGCACATCAGAATTATTTGTCTTTCTAACATTTGTTTTTAGATCAAAGGAGGGATTTTTTTCTTTGTTTGTTTGTTTTCTTGTTTATTTTTCTTTCAGTACCAGGACAGCTTTGACCAGTTTGGCTGGGTTCTGGAGCAGGCTACAAAAAGACCTTGGAAGATGGCAGATACACACTGACAGGGCCTCAGAAGGCACACAAATTAGGAGACTGATTTTTGTCAGATGATTTTGGTAAGGGCAAAAGCCACCTTGAATGAAATTACTTCAAAATTACTGTGGTAACAACCCTCAGGAGGAATTATGATTTCTAGAGGGGAGGAAAATAAAAGGGGGAATAAAGCAATATCATACGGGAAAAAAAAATCTTATTTAGGAACGACAAGTTGCAATCAGAATTTGCAAAAGGAAACTTTTTTTTTTTTTAACATGGACCCCAGGTGGAGTGAAAGTGTCTTCTTTCTTTTGGCTCACTCAAGTAAGCCAAAGTTGCGCAAGATTTTATCTCATAATGACAGAAAATTAAATCTCCTGAGATTCTATCTTTCAGTAGATAAACCTAATGATAACAGTAACTTGAAAAAAAAATTATAAAAACATGTCAGAAGATTTAGCTGCATCTTAAATGTCATCCTCATTTAGAGTACATATCTATATCACCAAAATAAGACCTGAACAATCAGCTTGGATTATTTAGGAATGACAATTTAATAGAAGTATCATACTGAACACAAAAACTGGCCATTCTAGTGTACAGCATTGCGAAATCAGATGATTACTTCAACATGTTTTCTCCTGTTTGTAATTGTTGCAAGGGCTGCTTGCCATTGACTCTGTATTAGCACTAGGTTTTTGGAACTAAAGCAAATATACTATGCTATAGCATACTATAATATATTAATATATCATAAAGTACACTATGCTATAGTATAGTTTTGAAACTACTATCCTCTTAAAAGACATTTCTCACCATCCTCCTTCAAGTTTTGGCTGAAGTCAGATAGTTACAATTTTTATTAAAGCATAAAAATAAATTATAAGAAAAAGTCTCTCAGTTCTACAGTAAGAAAATGACTGTAAAAGCCATATAAAAAACAACAACGAAGAAAAAAAGGGCTTTGGAGGTTTAACACCCTGTTTGGGCTTGAAAAACTCTCACTGAAGAAGGCAGAGATCATACATCAGCAGCTGAATTTGAGACTGGGTCCAGGAAAAGCCACTGTACAATTATACAGAAAAAACAAAAAGAGAACAGAAAGAAGATTAACATCTTCTCCAACAAGCTACACAGTAGCTACAGAACAGAACATCAGTCCCAGAAAAGAGAAGAAGCTACTGCTTTTGGATTGCAATCAAAGTTTAGTATAAGATTTCAATCTTGCACTTCATTGCAAGATAACGATATAAGGTGAGAGCAGGATATGAGCAAAACGCTTTGCTAAACGAATTTCTAAATGTTTCATGAATGAAGGGTTATTTCAGAAAATCGGGCACTCCACATTTCAAGAGGCTTTGGCATCAAGACGCCATACATAAATAAGGCTGGATTTTGAAAACTGGATTTAACCTTGCGGTTCTGATAATGAAGCTTCACACACTGACAAGGTACCCTGGTTGGGAATGCACACGGGCTTCATCCCCCTGGGCATCTCCAACTTTGGCTTCTATGGAAAAGTAAGTACTCACTCATTTGTTAATTCAGCTGTTATTGCTTTGATTGCTTTTGTTTTCTCAAGAAGTACAAATTTTGGCTGGCTAAAAATAAAGATAATTGTTACCCAGGAAGGAAAGCAGCATATATTAGAACACTTCTCAGGGAAAGACACTGTTGCTATACAGTCTGAAATGACACCCAGTGAGGGAAGTATTTCATGAATGTTAATCCAGGTCCACTGAGTCTCAGTCCAATACCCAGAGGTTTGCATACATCAGTTCCACTAAATTACACTTCTATGCCTGTCTATCTGAGGTAACAACAATGATTTCCTCTTCACCATTACACTGCTCTGGTGAAAGTTATACTAATTTTCGTATATTTATTTTACATACAAGTTCCTTCCATCATTTGTCCAATAAAATAGAAATAAAAAATATTCCGTGGAGCATGCATGCAAAATAAAATAAAAACAACTTAGTGTAACTTCCACACAAAGCTTGACTTCATCCACACTAGGAACACTAAAATCAGAGATGGCAATGGGAGTTTAACTTTCACTTACCTTTGTTTTTTCTTATTAACAATACCTGGGGACATGAGCCTTTAACTTAACTTTCATACACTCTTCTAAAGACCATGTGCAAATGACCTTAATAAATATGATTTCAGATATATGAGACCTTACTTAATTTTTTTAATACCTGCTGCAACTTGAATCTGGGGTATGCATTTATCCCGGAGCTGTAAGAGGGAGTGCACTAATGCCTCATACAATGTAAGGAATGCTGCTGTCTGCATAGTTTACATATGAATGGGGGGACACCAGCTCCTACCTGGAAAGCAAAGACTGCAGAGCCAATGCCTTGGCATGTACCTAAATGTTTGACCCCCAGACGCACTGAAATCTCAGCAAGTACTGGTGCAGTCAATGATGGCTGCAGTTTCAAGTGCTCTGAATACAGTGAGCAGCAGTCACTGAACTAGAGCCAGCTCAGCTCCTTTGAGAAGGCATCCATTTGGTCCAGGCTCTGAGCAGTACTGGAAGTATGAGCTCCAAGAGCCAGTGCTGCAAGAAGCTGCTTGTCAACCACAACAACTGAGCTGTCATCCTGAGACAGTCTGGTCAGCAAGCATTTTATCACATCTTTTAGTGGCTATCCTTTACTTTCAAAATACTCCAGTAACATCTGCTGTTGTATTTAGACATCCTAGAAATGTGCTGTGCTTAAAAAAAACACATTATCTGAATTATAAAACTTGGAAGCGTCAACTCCCCATTACTCTGCAATACGGCAGACATGCTGAAAGAAATGACTGAGCAGTAGTAATGACTGGGCAGCAGTGTGGCTGAAAATGTTCTTCAGCTCTGTGTCAAGAATATCACATATGCTATGAAGCTGGAATATCAAAAGATGAAAATCTAGGATGCAGATGTATGAATTAAACCATAGGTTTAGGACACTAAGCCAGAAGGTCACCATTTCCAGGCACGGGTCCTGGGCTGTCCTGCGGAGGAGACAGCCTGCAGTGGCCAGCTGCTGTCAGGCAGGGCAGCAAGCAGCTTCTTCCATCAGAGGCCTCAGGGGCTGAGGAGCAGATTCATCATGAGAAAATCCAGACTGTCCTCTGAAAGTCACCAACCAGTGAGCGACCTACAACTAACCATCTCCTAAGCACACCGCCTTGTCCCTTCAACACTCACAAAACAAGTTGCCTTTTTTATTTCCATGGTGCTATAGTATACAAGTGAAACATGCCCTACTCCTATCAATATGTCTATATCAATGAACGACTGAGCCCAACCAATTTCTCCTGGAGGAAAAAAAGAAATGGAAGAAAGGGATCTGTTGATTCAGTAATTGGAACACATTATGTTGTTTGTTCCAGAAAAGCCTGATGGACTTCACTTTTTCAGGTTCATATTCCTTTCCCACATTTTATTTGAATGATACACATTAAAACATTAAAAAAAAAAAAAAATTTCAAAGCAGGTACCCACTTGCAATAGTCCAGTGAAAAGCAGATTGAAATCAAATTTAAAATTGATATAAGATGTTAAGATTTTTACTATGAATTTTTGATTACAGAGCGGACTTTCATCTCATAATTCCCCGTGATGCTGTGCACTGTTGTTGTCTGCTTGTTTGTTAAGAGGAGAAGTTACATTTTCAAGCATCATCGCTTGCCGTCCTGGAAGTCCTGTGCATATTTCCTTGAAGGGAAAACACATGGACTTCTCAGGGGTAGCCTCACATAGCACCAAGACTGTAATCCCAAGTATCCTTTTTCAGAAGCAAGTGTAAGACAACAAAACATATTTTGAGAAATAATATTTATGTAGTAGTCTGTTATATACTAAAATGTTCTGCTATGGAAAAAAAAAACCACAACAAAACAACAAACCTCCAACTTTTAACTTGCAATGCAGCGGGTATTTCAGGACCTCATATCATATTATCTTACTCTCAGACAACCCAGCCTGTCATGTTAAATATGGGAGTAATTTACAGGCCAGACTTTAGGTCTAGTTCTACAAAAGCAGTCCCTCAGCACAGGGATGTCAGACTCATTGACTTGGGTGACAACCTTCTCCACAAAACAGGAGGAGAAGGGAAAGGGAGAGAACTAGAGAGAAAAAGGTGAAAAATAATTTAATCCAGTACTCACAAATGCTTGTCCTCATTCCTAAAACATATACCTACATAAAACTTTTTATTGTTCCCCATTGGTTGTATGCAACATTCAGCAGAGAAAAAATTATGCTGTTACATAGTTTGCATGTTTTGAATCTCTAGGAGGATTTGAATAGAAATGCTAGAAACTGACACTGTTCTCTTTCCATCCAGAGAGTTTACATCTCTCTTCCTCACACACAGAAAAATCCCTTAGATGATTAAAGACACTTGCTCATCACAGACATCCCACTCATCTCCCAAGGAGAAGGGTGCTAGCCTAGAGCTCTGCTAACACCTCACAGGGCATATGGGCTCAGGTATATTTGTGCAGCTCAAGAGCCTTGGCAAGGGTCAGTGCCATGCACAGATCCTGGGCACGGACATGTTCCCTGGACATCCATTAGGTCAGGAGAGGACTGCTTAAGGGATACAGATCCCTGACGTGGAACTTAGCACAAACAGTCCCCTTCAGGCAGTTCTGAGCTGTCCACTTCTGCTATCACATCCTCTTCTGCTACGGGGCAGGTAATGGATTTAGCGGAACATGGATTTTCTGGATTAATTTTCAATCAATTTGGTTCCCTGGTCCAGCTTACTACATGGCTGGACAAATACTTCTTGCTGGGAGGAGGAGGAGGAGGACAGAGACAGACACTGCATTTCTATCAGATAGAAGCAATTCTGGATCCAACCCCACATCACCAGGATTCAGCTATGCCTGCAGTTCAAGTGCAGCCAGGCACACCAAATTTTAACTTCTCTCAGCGAACCAAGGCCGTATCCAGTGTTGGCATACTAGAAATTAGTTTCAGGTTACCAAATATAGTTGTAGGCAAACATTTGATACAAAAGGAGATATTTTCATAGCATGTGATAGTTAAAAAATAAAAATATTGTTCAACTGCTACAGCAATTAAGAAACAGATGGGAAGAAAAGGTGGGGAAGACGAGGGCTGCCCACAGTGGGAACACAATGGGTTGTCTTAGAAGTTCCTCTGAGGAAACCACACTGAAACAGTAAACCTCCAACACGGTGAGCAGGATCACTGCTAATGTACAGAGCCGAAGGGACAAATTAATTCCTTGTGTAACCCCAGTGACTTCAAAGGAGTTAGCCCAGAGATGAGTTTGGCTTAAGGAATTTTGAAATGGACCCTAACCAATTCTCCCCAAGCAGATTTCAGATCTGTGGCTTCTTGTGTTACAAAACTGCCTTGGCTCTGTACCGTTATTGTGTCCTTTATCAGCATTTTTATTCATACAGAATGACTAACGAACTCAAAACCAGTAGCACCACCTGATTAATATCAACCACTCTTCAAAGCATTTGTCTCAACACCAGGGGTTGTTGTTTTTTCAAGCCGGTGGGTCTCAGCTCTGATGACTTCATTGTGTGGTCTGTCTGGTCAAATTTGCTGCTGAAACCCAGTCTTTTTGCAGCTGAAGGGTAATATTTTAAGTTAGTCATGAGCAGGGCTTGAATGCTAAACTTGACCTCTCCACCTCTTCCAGTGTGTGTATTTCTGTGCTTCCTCTGCAGCCTCTGGATGCCCATGTGCAGTTTGCTTCCTCTGGCTCCCAGAGAGACAAGATTAGCATTGCCTCGTCACGTATCGACAGCCAGCAGCGAGACATAAACAGCCAAAAAGCTGTAATGAGTCCTACTTATTATCTTTACATAAAACAGGATTTATGGTGACTGATCACATTTCCAGCAGCCAAAAGATGTGTAAGAAGTGATTATACAGTCTATTCAGACTGCTCATCTCTGCTTCAGCTGTAACTACACTTTTGAGTGGCTTGGACTAAGTACACCACTTTTACATGTCTCTCCCCTAATTGTTCAAAAAGCAGCGTTTCTGCCAAAAACCACCTCTGCAGCCAAAATTACATTAATACTCATAAATGTATTCAAGAGTGCTGCACTGTTGGAGCGGTACCAGTAACTTAAAGGGGGAGAAAGGAACAATTCAGAGCAGCTAAGGGCATCACTGTCGGGCCCACAGGCATCTATACACTCCTTGCAATATGACCTATATGTTTTTTTCTGAGGTCTGAGCAAAAATTCATTAAATCCAAAACATCTCTTTCCCTCCAGAAACTTTGCTGTGACGGTGTGGGTGGCTGAAAGAATTGTTTGGATCTGCTTTTTCTGCCACATTGCTTCTTTCATTGCAATTTTTCTACATCTTACAGGATATTCTGTTTTTCATCAAACAAGGACAGACTTTCAGACTGCATTGCTAAAGCCTGACCAGACAAACTTTAATAGAAAATATATATCAAAAAATGGTATGAAGGTAAAATCCCTGTTAACAATATCCATTCCTGGCTCAATTCCAATTTTTATCATGTGCCGTTTAGCACTCTCTTCATATGAACTCATTCAAATTCATACCAAAAATCAATGACTATCAGCAAAACAAATAAGAGGGAGCAAAAGGCATACAAAATACTCAGTTTCTATGTTCAAAGTGTATGGCAAGTAGGTAGTTTATGTGGTAAAAGATCTATTTTCTATTTTGTTAATAAATTCATTACCTCTGTTTCATTGCTTCCATTAAGGAAGTACATCCGGCTCCATTAAGGAAGGCACGATGAATATTTTATATATGATTTTGTTCATCATTTCAGAATTAAGTGAAAATCAATTCACAATGGAATTTAAAACAGAAACTGAGGAAGACAGGAATTACCATATTAAATCAGAGTGGAAGCACTAGCACTTGACAGCTGTACAGCCCAGCTGCTCGAGAGACAGCTGCTAGACCTCCATCACAGACAGATGTGGGATAGCCAGCCAGCATCCTGAGGCGCATCTTGATCTCTAACAGATAAGAGATTGGATTACGACAGGTAATGGTTTACTATATCTTCATGATCAGTAACCAGACACAGATTTACAGGCAAATGAGGAGGATTCACTGAGAGGGGAGAGTCCTAACCCCATTCCTTTGGTATTTTCATATACCCAAAGACTTAGCAAAAGCAAGAGGAAAAGACACATTTCCTTCCCCCTCTTCTCCGATTCAGATTTAGAAGGAACATAAGAAGAGAGCATCTCATGAATATGAGGATGTCTGGAAACTCACTTCAGACTAAGGATCAGGGACATATCTGTAGGACCTGTAGAGTTTTCCTCTTCTCTCCACATGCTCTGAAACATGGAAGGAAAATGAAGGGTATCTCAGCAGCGAGCTGAAAAAACTATTCTCTTCCTGTCTCACTCAATCCATTATCTAAAATCATTGTCTACATTACACTCCTGCATAAATAACAATTAAATGCAATTCTCACATACCTAACTAGGAAAACACACATGTGCCTCATTTCATGACTTAAGCTAATCATTTATCAGTTGCCGTAGTGCTGTTATCTACCATCTAAATGACATGGAAAATTACCACTATCAGTGTCCTAATGCTGATATATTATCCCTATCAGGAGTAATTATTTGGTTTCACATGCAGAGTTTCAGTCAGTATCTGGGGTCTATGCCAATAAGCACTCAACATCACATAAAAGGGTAGTCATGATACAAGCAGACCTTTACCATTTTTGTGATAACTGCCAGTAAATCTCTAAGAGATTTGTGGCTCTTTAGGACTTTTACAAAAAGACTCTTTAGAAAATACAGAGAGGAAAAAAAAGTCTTTCCAATGTTTATGAATTCCTGGAGAAAGCTAGGACTTCTCTTTTCAACTAGGTGTCTAATCCTTTGTGATCTTAGCACACAAAATGCACAGGAATTAATTTCAAAACATTGAAGTGCATTAGCCTTTTATTGTGTCCAAAATTAACAAATATACTATCAAAGTTAACCATAAAACTATAAAATAAATAGGATTTTCTTATATGATATGCAAACTGGAATGTCTCTGAGTTCTTCAATTTAATTACCTAAACTTTCTGAAATTCCTAAATCAGAGCTATTTAGAACTGTTTTCCTGCAAATTCTCTTTCACTATCATATTCTTTAAGAAGTTCTAGGGGAAAAAGTCAAATTTGGTTTAATGAAATAAAACTTGAAAGCTATAACTCTGCCTTCAAAAGTCACAGGAAATTCACTGAATGGGACTAAATCATGCAAGTTGGTTTTTTGTTGGTTGTTGACTTGTGGGTTTTACACATAAATATTTGAGTACTAACTCTCTCCTCCAAAATAAAGCCGCAAGGCCTCTCTCAAGTCAGCTAAGGAACAGAGCTGTTGCTGGATAAGGAAATCTTAAGGTGAATAAGGTGAGTATATGATTTTTCAGTGGAAAAGCTTCTTTTCCAGTGACTAAGAGTGTTACTGGTCTGAATTTTAAGGTTTTTAGTCAAATTTATTTTGGGAAGTCTTAGGATAGGGATGAGACAAACCTCGTCCTCTTGTGCCCCCAGTCTGGGACCAAGCACCAGAGCAAAACTTATTTCTCACATACAGAGCTGTTTTATTCAGGCTAGTAAACAAGTGGAGGAAATCCAGTGAATTCTCGTACTCAAGCCATTGAAACTAAGCCTACTGCAAAATGAAACTTCTTTTTCTCTACCTGAAAGGATTTGCAGAATATCTCCAGCCATTTTGAATACATAAATGAAAGTGAAACATCCCAGTGTTGGCCCCAGTGCCAGACTTTAGGAAGGCAATCCAGTTGACGGGCAAAATGTAAGTCTCAAGAGCATGCTACTTGTCTTTTATGTACTTGGTCTTCCAGGAGACAAGCACTATGTAATTCATTCTCCAAGTCTGAAATGCTATCTATGAGTTACATATAGCAATCCAAAGAGATAAAAAATAAATCCCTTTCCTAAGCATGTAATGATTATCATCCTAGATATTCTCACGTTTAGAAAAGACATCAGGTCCTAGAGACTACTCACTGTGTCTTAATAATTTTCAACCCCCTCCTCACCATTTATAAGACAATTAAGGTACTTAATGGTTCCATGAATTAGTAATTAAGAGTTGCATTCCTACCAAGGCCTTCTCCATAACACCACGGAAGCCAGTGTCCCAGTTTTGCACCTCTATTCTGCAGTGCTACATGTTGATGTTTCAGCTCGTAGCATTCACACTCCTAGAAATCCTCTGTCAGCTCCCAAAAGAGTCAGATGCTGAAATATATCTCCCTTTATGAACTCATTGACTGCACATAAGGATGGTATAAATAAATATTTGACAGGCAATTTTATTAGTTACTTCCACTGTATCCTCACTAGGACCGTGGTAGCACTGTATACAAAAAATTGAAAGTTAAGAATTTAGAAATAAGGGACTCAGAAGAGAGAGACTGGCTGGAGCAAGACAGAAAAATTAAGTATAGCTTACATCCCATATGATTTACACATACATTTTGCTTCCAGCAAAACAGTCCTCCACTCTGGAAGTTTTATTAATACCAACTTTCCAGAGGGGCATTAGATTTTTACATTGCAAACTACACAACAGTGCTCTAAAATACATAAATGCTCATTTTTAGGTTCCTACTCATTAGTAAAAGATGAGTTCAGATAAAAGATAAATTCAACACTATGCCAAGCTCTGAGAATGCCATAAGGTTAAGATTCAGAGGGTGTTAAGAAAACACTTTTACTTGAGGAATCTCTTATCCATGAGTTCAATCTTTAAAGTAACACATGTCAAAAGACCACAAAGGTAGGGGTGTATGTTTGTGTTATAAATAATGATGGTTTCACTTACCAAGTGACAGGTTCTTCAGTGGTACTTAACAAGCAGTTCCAGAAGCCAGACAAAAACAGAGTGGCTTCTACTGAAACAATTTATATACAGGATTTATATCTAACAGTGCAACTGTTTCACGTTCTGTGAATGCACCTGCTTCCGTGCACATGTATATGCAATTATGTAGGGTGTGGTCTACTCGTGCATATATGTGCATGCACACACATTTTGTTAGGATCATATACAGATCATATACATCTTAGAGTAAAAGAAATTAAAGTGTGTGGGGAGGGGGGAATGCTGGTCTGAGTTTTTTTAAGGGAGTTGGTTGGTTGGTTGCTGCTGATTTTTAAAAGAGATAGCAGCTTATTGCACATAGTCATGACTGGAATATCCAGGAATGAAATAGCTCATACTCAATAAACCACATAAAAAAAACAAACAAACAAAACAGTGAATTCTTTCACAAAATAAAAAGTAATCTCCAAAAACTGTATAATATATGCTGAACATAACCATGCAAACAAAACGAGATTCCCTAAAGGGACATAAACTCTCCCTTCTTCTCAGCTAAAATGTTTTAATGCAAATGTTGTTTCTACTGGAATTTGCCAGCTATTCATTATTTTACCACTTGTTTTTTCTTTTTTCATTGTAAGCACGATCTAAAAATGTTTAAGCAGCAGAATACAGATGTAAGAACTCTATTAATACCTGTGTAAATCTGTGAAAAGAAAGGATAAAGATGATCTTAGCAATTTATAATTAAAAGGAAAAAAAAATCCTGAATTTCTATGAACTGTATCACCTGGTCAAACACAGAGTGAAAGATGAAAATATGTCACAATATTTCAAATACTCTCCTTAAGAAAGTCCTTATTTTGCAGGTCTTGTAATGTATCTCATTATGGTACCAATTTCAGCATCTTTTTCTCAGAAATTCTTTCCATTCAGTAACACTTCGGATGGCCTAAAGACATAATTGATGTTACTCATCTTTTTCACTCCAACCTGTACATCTATATAGCTTTAAAGCACATTGTGATGGCTTCTTAATAAGGAAAATGATACATATAATTTTGATATTTCTGCAAAAGAAACATTTGTTGTGCAGCCAGTAGTCTATGTCTAAGCAGCATCTTATTCTCTAGTCCTTTATTCACAAAATCTTTTTTTCCATGTACTGGAGTTAATGCATCACGTTTTGATTTTTGGTTTACTTTTTTTTTATGCCTAGGGTAGTAAGCACGATTCAGATTTCGATAAAGAGCGAGCATGTGACTACACTTGCTTACAACACTTTAATATCAATACACAGATAATTAGCCAGGCTAATTGTCCTTTGGGGGATTTCCACAGGAGGTAAAATTCAATGTCTCTCGTTCAATGTGGAAATGCATTTTGGGGCTTGTGATGGTACAACACATGCCAGTTCTTTAGTTTTAGCCTGAATTTCTGATTCGTGTGGTACTTCAGGCTTAAGCTATACAAAGAAATTTATTACTTAGAAAAACTAAGATCCATGATTTTTAAGTGTGTAGGGAAAGTATGTAGAAAGGTCAATCATGGGAAGCCTCTAGAACAACAAAAATGAAACAACATGAATCCATAGGCTGTAAGTCTAAAATCCCTCTCACCAAATTTAAAGCAGAAAACTTGACCAAACCCAAGTGAACCAACACCACCAGGCTGCCCATAAGTGACAGATGTAACAAACCCTGAATTTTCTGATTTAACTAGTGTACCAGGTATGGAAAAGGATGGTGTTTGCTCGACCTTCTGCAAGGCAGGTAACATTACAAGTCAGAAAGCAGCCTTCACGTGACAGACATAGCAGGTTTGTGTACTGCAGAAAGACCTGTGCAAGTAGCGTGTACTGCAGCCTAAAACCAGGTGCGTGTTCCCCTTCAGAAGGACTCAAACAGATGTGGGAATTCGTGGATTTTTTTTTTTTTGTTGCTGAACAATTCCTAAGTTTGGTTTTGTGTTGTAATAGAATTATTTACAGAATAGCAGCAAAATTAAATACATCTGTTTATCAAATGAAAGTCAAATAAAATAGTAAAAGCTCTTGTATAGTATCAGATCATTTACCCCAACTGCTCCTAAAAAGCTTATTCATCTGCTACTGGACACTTATGTCACCATACATTAAAAATCAATGACAAGTAAGAACAGTTTGGCTACACTCAAGAACCAAGTGGGATGGCAGCTGAGTTCACTCAAAAGGAGCTGAAGTGGAAAGCTGTAATGATTAACAAAATGAATGAAACCTACTCCAGTTTCTGCAAGCATACTTATAATTTAAAACACAGACATTGATATAAAGCATATAGAAAAGGTGAACAAAAAGAGTTCATTTCACATTCATTATTTGCCAACACAGATGTTATTCCTTTATTAAGACACAAGATATTACATCCAGCTCCACTGCAATACTAGCAGTAAGGATTTGGCTTTATTTCTAGCAGACCTTACATATATTCCTTAATAAAATTCGCTTGCTTTTGCTGCTTGTATTTCAAAGTCCTCACAATATAAAATTTATTCAACCAGCAGAACTCGGGGTTTGAGGTCAGAACACCAGTGCACATTTTGATAACCTGTTAGTTCTTTAGGCAATTTTGTCTCCTTTATTATTTATTAATGATAATACTACAACTATGAAAATTGAAAGTATTTTTGTTTTCAGACAATTTTCTCTACTTAACCAAACTTCTTAGGAGGGGCTTAAACTGATTAACAGCAAGTTATTTTTAAAAGAGATTAATTTTGAATATATCTAGATAAAGTAATTTTCCAAAAGAAATTTGCTGATTTGCTTGAGAATCTTTGCAAGGAATAAAATCCTTATGGTCTAAAGACAAAATCAGTGGAAAGTACTAACAAAAAGTCAGCCAGAAGACCTGCCCACCACAGGTGCACTGCCACAATCAGAGTGTGTTATTGTGGCACTGGTATGTGGTTGGTTGTGGTCAGGTGGAAACTGAGGAATGCGGATTAAGGCAATTGCAGAGCAGAATTCCACTTTGCATTAAGTAAACTTTTGTTAACGCTACTGGACAAATATCCCAGTATCCTTGCCCCTCACATGATGAAGAAAAAAATTCCTCCAGCTTCTGTGTTTGACACTGCAGCTGTAAAGGACCCTTTACAGGGTCTGCGAAAACTCGATCGAGATGGATCTTGTGGTACCAGTGACATCGGTGACTCCTGCTAGGTCTGGTTAGCCCCATAGCACTTTCCTACCCTGCAAACCTAACAGGCATGGAGAATCAATACGTTTGGCTGCTGGAATACCACTCACAAAAATTTGGTCTAGACTTGACACTTGGTGATGTTCTGATAATCTAAATTTCTTTTCACTTACATTAACTAAGGAAAAAATTAACTGGCAATGCCTGGGATAAAGGGCATTCTTCCCAGTCCATATGGCTGCAACTGGGGAGTTGGAGGATTGGTGCTTCCCACCTGGCACAACATCTGTATTAGGCTTTACTTTTGTTCTTTTAAGGTATGCAGCAACATTTAGGAGATTTGCAGGGTTAGTTTTTCAGGTCTAGACCAGAAAAGGTTAGTGAAATGGCTGAAGCACGTTACCTATCCATGCCTAAATGGAAAGAGCAGCTACGAGCCAGGTTTCTGTGTAGGTCTTTATCTGCAGGTTTGACACTCGACTAGAAACTTGGATTCAGTCCTGGGCCAATTTAAAAAAATTAAAAATGAAAAGTAATCTGAGACCCCTCTATGGTTTCCCTGAACTCACAGACCTCCAATATTTCCTTTGGTCTCCTGTCAGTCTCCTGGCCCCTTCCAAAACACCTGGCAGTCTTCTGGCACCTGGTCAACAACCTCAGACTCTCCTGGACTGCTCACCTGGTCTGCCTGAGCACTTCTCAGAGACTAAACCTTAATTTAAAATCTCTTTTTCTTTCCATTTTCTATTCCAGCCAGCTACTTCTCCCCCCATGACTAAAAGGAACTAGATTTTTTTTTTTTATCCCTCTGACTCATAAGTGGAATTGAATGAAATTTCTGAGGGGAACTGGCAGTTACTTGTACCTTCATCAGACCCTTATAATTCACCAATTTTACACATCTTTATTTCTTCCATTTCTTTTGATTTCCTAACCGCATTTTCCTTTATGTGCAGTTGAATTGCAAAACCAGTTGGTTTTTGATAGTCAAGTGGCAACACCAGTCCCAGCACTTCTTCACTTGCTCCTGCCTCAGGAGACTTGGTGGAAATGTTAGTCCCACACAAATCACCAGAAAATGCTCCCAGTGCGTTGGATACATCTCCAATACTAAACAGATATGGCATTTTTTGTCCTTTCTGGCATCTAAATGAGCCTTTGATATGGTTGCCATCCTTGTTTTTTAGGACTACTTTAAATCCCAATAGGCAGAAAGTCCAAGAGAAAACATGCATCACTGAACAGTATTTCTGCCACTTGAGCAATTCAAGTATATTTGTTTCAGAAGGGAATATCTGGACACAAATGAAACTGAATTAAGAAACAGGCTTGAAGGCAAACTCAGAGATAAATTTTAGTTTCATTGCAGTCAAAATTCAATGAGATGTTGAATGACAGGAATAAAGAAGAGACTGTCTTGGCTGCATCTCAGTCGTGGGGTGGAAAAAGACAACTCTGAAATGTGGTTAAAAAGAAACAGCAGGGATTGGTTCGACCCCTGGAAGTTGAATCAGATTTTCTTGTTCTGCTTTGAAATATGAGAAAGAACAGATTCACTTTAAGTGGGTCCTAGATTGCAGCAACAGAAGAAAATTATGCTTGTCCAAAAGCGTCTGACAAAATCATAACATAAATCTGATTGTGACAAAGAACACTACTCTCTTTCCCATCTTTGTCTTCATGAGCATTAAATGCAGGGTAACACCAACAGCTGGAGCAGTGAGTGATTAACTTCAGCAGAAGAATAATGCTGCCCCAACCCCACACTGTACAGTTCAGAGCTTTCTGCCTGTCTAGACTCAAGGCAGTATAAGATTTATCATAGATTAATAAAGCTGTTGCTAGATCTGGCATTTCTGTGCCTCAAACACACAACACCAAGCTGCCAGAAGAACGTTCCCACCTGTACAGACCCTGCTTACTCTCTGACTGTGTGCTCCGACACCTACCATAGGCTGCAGCCTCTTACTCTTGTTTTGGCTACAAATCCATGACAGTGAAGGTATTTGACATCTTCAAATCTTGCCAGCACCCAATGCTGTCAAACTCTCCTGCTCAGAAATCTTAAGACTGGTTTTTAAAAACTGAATCATCTTAAAATTATTAAATTGGAGATTATTTTACTTCCATTTTAATTTCAAGTTTTAGGAGACATGCACAAACATTTTCACATTACCTTCCAAGACTCTGACAGTGAAAAATTTTCTTCTAATAAAAGTTTACCCCCAATTTTCACCCAATCACCTTGCTCATGAGACTGGTTTTATACAACAATAAAAGAAATTGGATGCAAGCCAGATCCCAGGCATACCTGGTCTCACACACTCTCCCTCAGGTTGCGAGCAGCAGGAGCTCCCAGAGGGCAAGGTGCAAGGTCTATGGCACTTGTGCAACGCTTGGGGTTCTACCCACCTCCTCCTCCTCCTGGTTTGGCTGATTTAGGGTCTCAAGCATAGAGTTTAATAACTTCATTGATAATTAAAAATACCTCCTCTAATGAAAAGGCAACAAGTCTGTAGGAAATTGCAACCTAGTGTGAGAGAACTTATTTAATTGGAAGTACTGAATGCTCCTGAGATTTCACAAGTAGTTGAGCAGCTTCAGTGTTGAGTTTTGCACTGCTCTTCAATAATGTAGCACCATTTTTGTTTCTTAGAAACAAGTTTTCCCCATGGAGCACAGCCTGAGGGAAGAAAATAATAATTAAAAAAAAAAGAATGCAAAACAGAAGAAGAACAAAAAGTGCCAAAAGTGTGTTGCTTGCCTCTGATAAATGTCTTATTTTCTATGTATTATGCTAAGTATTATTCAGCACATTTATGAGCTGCTGAGATACAGAGGAATTGTCTGCAGCAGAAAGTACTTTCTACAGGTGTTACACAGTCTATATTATATAAAGCTGCTTGCATTTATGGGAATTGACAGCAATCCCTACTCAGTGTGGTAGTGGTACACATAGAACCACAGCTCCCTGTCTTCCCCAAATCAGAAGACTTCTGTCAGCTGCTCCCAGAGCACTGCAAATGAATGGGGACAATCCCAGCTAAACACTAATACCCCTGGGCCAAGGGAAAGAACTCTATTCTGACTTGGTTCCATCAATAACACTTCAATCCAGGAACAGTTCCTAAAACCAAGTCAGATAATCATGACATCAGTTTGCAGAGTTTAAATCAATAAACTGCTCTGTGAAGTCACTCATCCTGTTTACCGTGATTTCCAGAAAAGTCAGAAAGTCGAAAAAGATGAGATAGCTTCAGATTTCACTCACTCCCTTGAAAGTCTGGTGTGAATAAAGTCAGTGCAAATTCTGGCTAATTAGTCCAGTACAAATGGCAGCAAATTTTGCTCTAGGCCTCTTGACTACTCAGCCAATGACACAAGAGCCTTCCGAATGCAAAACTCGGACTTAAACAGTAGCATAAAAATATCCACCTTTAGCAGCTGGTCAAGAGGCAGAAGCCACCCACTACAGTGAACAGTGAAAGTGAAAACCAGGTACCACCCAGCCAAAAATAAGCTTTAACATATTACAAAACAAAACACGGTATGTGAAGAATATACATGCACAACACAAAGAAAACAAAGAATACCAAGCTGCAAACCCAGAACTGAAACCACAATGCATTGACGCACAGCAGACGCAAAATTACTGAACTTAAGGAAATCTTTCCAAGTGGATTAACAGCCTGATTGACAGCTGTTAATCCGTCACTACCAGCCACTCTACCAGCCACTGCTCAGAAGTGGTATTTTAGCTTTCCTTCAAACATCTTTCCATATAACAAGAAAACATATATGCTCAAACGAAATGGGCATGACAAGAAGGCTGTCAGACAGCAGCCACAGAAGTTGAAGGACAGGGACGATGTTTACAAATAAAGGGGGAAGAATATGGAAACTAACACCGAGCTGCATGACATGGAGCTCATAAATACCATATAACCTGCTTGCAAGTAAATATTCAGGAAAGCATAAAGAAGTAAACTATCAAAACCTGCAAAAATAAAAAAAATGCACTATGAATTCCATCAATTTTGTCTTCAAGAAAAAAGTATCTCAAATTCGCGTGACTGCAGTGAAAAAGCAGTTTTCTCCAGGCTGAAATATACTCTGTTCTCTTTGCTTCTTTTACTAACTTCCATGCCATACTGGGCAACTAAGGCCAACGGAGAGCACTGATCTATCTGCTTTGACTAAGACGTTGAAGTATTCCACTGAAAGTCAACCTGACACAAACACACTTAGTTCTCCATAATCTATACTGCTTTAATCCATAATACCTCTCCTAAAAAGACAACTAAAAAAGGCCAAAGAAATATCTGTTTTATATTATTTAAATGAAAAGTAAAGGGTGCTAGGAAAACAACTTTTCATACAATATCATGGTATTATATATATATTAAAAACCCCCACAAAAATAAACAAACAAAACCATAACCCCAAAAATCCCCAGACAACTAACCAGACCCTGAGGATTTTCATTAAATGGCATTCTGACACACATACTTGGCTCATTCCAGGCAGAGAAAAAACTTTTGCAAGGAAATATCAAGTAAAATATTTATTAGCCTTCTCCAGGTTGCAAATTTCCCAAGCTCCCACATTTTGTAATGTCAGGAAATTGCTACTATAAACAGCCTAAATCTGCCAAAAAATTAATGTAACTGGGGCCAACTAAAGGTTTCTCTTCCCTCATTTCCCACCCCCCTGGGAGGTTCCCGCCACGGGGACAGACTAACCAAGGGTGCTGCCTTGACACAAGTGGAGCCAGGGGCTGCAGAGAGCTCACCTCCTCCTGCCTGTCACCCCAGGAGAGCTGCGAGGAGGTGGTACAGGCAGCAGCTGTAGGCTGGGGCAGGGTGGGAGCCCTGGGAGCTGACTGCAGCCTCCAGCCAGGCAGGGTTTGAGGCCAGGGACTTGTGAACCCCAGGAGCCTGGAGCCTGTCCCTCATCTGGAAGGCCACAGTTTTCCAAGTACCTACACTGCTGCTTTTCATCTGCCCATACATAAGCTTTAATTCTTAAATGTCAGATGTAATGTTACTTTGGTTATCTTAAAGACAAGAATTTAAAAGATTCTGGGGCTTTTTAAATTACTTTCATTTTTTTAGCCAACTTCACCTCTCACTCCACTTAGACGCAAGAACAAGTCGACCATTTCACAATGGCTTCTTCAAAATTTCAAATCACATATGTTCAGTGGTTTTATTTACTCAATAGTTCAAAGTTTCATTTCATATCAACATCGCCCCAGACAATCCCTTTCATTATTTTAAGAAAAGCTAAAAATGGAAACTTTTCATGTAGCCCCCACTCAGGTTATTGTGGCAAGGCATGGCATTTCCACCACCCTGCTAACACAGGCGCTTTGTTAAACCATGGCCAGACAAAGGGAAGGCAACAGAGCACTCATTGACTTCTCGCTGGAGCTATTTGGGCTGGCAGCAACCTCTGACTGACTGGGCAGAGCTTCTCCAAAGACAAGACGCTTGCAGAGGCGCCAAGGGCCTCCCACACAAAAGATGCTACTTTATAATGCCAATCAGTGCTTAACTTTCTTCTTCCTCAAGGATCCTAAGTCAGGCCAACATTTACACTTTCCAGAGAAGACCAAAGAGTATTCATTTCTTTTGGAGGCAATTGCCCTAAAGTATGTTCTCCAAAATAAATCTGCTATATGGCAGCCTGGAAGGGTCTCAGGGAGCTGGCTGTGCTACCACCCACAATGGACTGCCAAAGCTGATACCAAAGATCAGAGCAGAGACAGGGACCCAAAACAACATCTATGCCATGATACATATTTTTTCAAGCACTCAGTCATAAGTAATGGAAACTGAAAAGAACCTTGAATCAGATATTTTACAAAACTTTACCTCAAATTAAAATCTTGCGGATGAGAGGGGGCATCAAACTTCTTTCTGGGTCTCACCTTGCAAACATAGTAATATTTTTTTCCACTTCATGGAACAAAACAATTATCAATAATACTCAATATTCATTGAAAGAGCTTATTCCAAATATCTAGCTGTTTTCTGTTTTAGGTATTTTACTTGATACTTTATTTTTCTTTAGGGAATCCTGAACTACCTGTACTTTGCAGGTTGGCACCACATCCCAGATGGTGGTTTTTCATCTCAAAGGAGCATATGACTCCCCCCACATTAAGCAAAAAGTATTTCTGGGTGTAACAGCACCTTAAAAGTTATTTATTGCTGCAATTTTATAAGCAATTCAGAAAGTCTGCCATTGCGTGCAGTTCTGGATCCAATCTCCATTAATACCTTTTATTTTCAGCCTTAAACTTACATTTTGCCAAAGGTTATAAAGAAATTGAACTTAACACATATTTCTTTTAGGCCACTTATTGGGGAAGGTTACTAACCTTCCTATTTCAATGCTATTCAATGCATGCTATTTCAATGGAGTATGATTGAAAGAAAAAAATCAGATAAAATGGTCTTTGAGTGAAATGATTTCAAGACTTCTTAGTTATAAATATGTCAGAGATGCTGGTTTATACAAACATAAGCAGCAACTTGATTGCAGTCACCTCATTTGCTCCTGCCTTGAATGCTCTTGCCTGGAATGATCACATCAATACGTCTCAGGAAATTCATTTTTCTTCTTTGAATGCTTTTACGAACAGTATCAGATCCCTCTAACAAACAAGGAAAGCCAACATCAACATGTGTAAATGCATGACAACTTAGCAACATCAGCACAATGCATTGCTTTAGGATTTACTAATACTTTTTCTTTTCTCAGTCTGTATTTCCCCTCCCTTGCCTTCTCTATTCCCGACCCTCTCTTGGCTGTGCAGTTTGCTGTCGCTGGCATTGCCCAGGCAGTGAGGGAAGTGCCTGAGAGGCACTGATGGCCAGTGATTTAGAGGCTCAGCTATGCTGTCAAAGAGGAAGTTTTGCAAGTTTTATAAATCACTCTAAAACCCCTGTGTACTCATTTACATGGCACCTTTCACAGATCTTTATAACTAAATGGACGTTTCTGTGCCCATTCTGCAGAGGCTGCCATGAAAATGCTCTGTCAGTGACAGAAATAGACCACCTCATCCACAGTGCTCTACGTTACATCAGAAAACATTACTGCAAAATCTTCATCCACAATGGAACCGGCTGCGGAGGGTGATACAGAAAGCAGAAAATAAGAGCAGATTCACAGTGGAAGATGCAAGAGAAAGTCAAGCAATGTGCAAGAGCAACAGCAAAACACGTAGCTGGACAGAGTATGCAGCTGCTTGCAAAACAGGATCATATTTGAGAAATTTCTCCAGGAAACAAACTCTGTAGAATTCATCTATCGTTTAATAAGGCACAAAATGAAAAAAAAAAAAAAAGTATTCTATTTGCATGGAGGAAAAAAAAAATATTTTGGCCACAACACCCCTGAAAGAACAAAGTTTTATTAAATCAGAAGCGCCTTCCAAGTTATAAGATTTCTAAAAAGAGTAGAATTTCAAAAAAAAGTTTTAAAATAAGAAAAGGCGGCAATTTGTTTTGAAACATGAATCCAGCTGGCTTAGCATCTGATTGAAAGAAAATTATAGATCACAGTAAACATCATGGGTAAAAATAAAGAGTAATCAGAGCCCCTCTTAAAAGGCAAAAAAAGTCAGACCAAACAAGCTATCCATACAACCAATAATTCCGAGCCACTTCCATGCCAACTGTAATTGCCACATTGCAAAATGCATTTCTCTTAACGTAACTCAACTCCTTTGTGAAGCTCGCCAAGTAACTATTGGAAAGCAGAAAGAGCAGCATGGGATTCTCACGAAAATAAGTTAGAAGTATCATTGTAAAAAGAAGTATTATCTTGTGGAATTCAAAATATATACCACATGAATGTTAAATGTTACAGCAAAAAATGAAAGAGGACTGTACTGTTTCTTTCAATGCTGAAAACATGTAAAAATGCCTAAAGTCAAATTTCAACCTTACACCAAAAACAATGACAATATTCAATGACAACATTCCAGTCTGAACAAGATGCATTTGCTTTCAGCATGGACAGGTCTTCAGAAAGCCCCATCTGAAGTCACCTGGAGGTGGAGAACTCCAGGAACCATACGGTACCAATTAACACTACAGTTTCCTCTCCCGCTAGTTTCACTCCAGCATCCTCAATTACACCAGAAACACAGAAATCAATATAAACATGAAGAAGTGTTGTTTCTTTCTTTTTAGAAAGCAGTTTATGGTACAGAACCAGGCTGAAAGGACAAACACTGCACTGTATATTTTAGCTGTGTACCATTAGAGTCATACAGCACTGAGTTAAATTTTTTGAACCAGATTAAGATGGAACATAAATTAAACAGACAGGAATCGAAAGCCAGCACTTAGGATATATACAGTCTACAGCTTAATTTCATATGACCAGTGGCTGATTTTCTGTATGCTATCACCAAATACCATGAAGATATGTGTTAATACATGGCCTGCAAAAGGGTGTCCAAAAGGCTTCACTGGCCCGTAGCAAAGGAGACAGTTCCCTGCTCCTGGCCTAGAACACATGGCAGTAACCCACACAAATACCAACAACTACCTGCCAGCAAAGCTGGAGAAAGAATGTCGTGCTCCAAGCAACATACATACGCCACGCAAATTTCTAGAATACAAATTATGAAAATAAACCCCAAAGTGAAGCACATAAATAGATATATCCCATTAAGTTCAAGTTAGATTTTATAGGCTTTACTATTATATAAATATTTGTTGGACATTTAATCCTCTTTCTCCTGCCCCTAATCCGTGTCCTCTGCCCTGACCTTCCCATAGTAACAAGTTTACAAACCAACTTTAGTGCACTTTTCAGAGTCCATTCCTCTTCTGGAAAAGGATATGTAAAATATGTCAAGTTTGCCTAGAAAGATGCCCTGCTCAGAATAGTGTCTTAAAAATCAGTTCTACTGCCAAGATTTTGTTCCTTCTCTACAAACTGCTCATAGCTTTTCTAGGAAGTAATGGGATGAGATGGGAGTGAAATTAAAAGGGGCAGAAATAAAAGGGAGCAGAAGGTGAGAATGGCCCCGACGCAGAACTCCCCAGTAAAACCTTCCATTCACCTCTTGTAACAAAAGTCTGATATCAGCCACTTGTTCAGCAACCATCTCCATTCTCAGACCTCCAGCTGCACAGCACTTCCTTTTTTCAAAGCCTGCAGGGAACAATTTGCTGTTGAGGGTTATAGTGTCTTAACCACCTTTACAAAGAACAGGTACAGAACACAGATTAGATAACACAGGTGCAGAAGACAAAGTCTCAAGATTAAGATCTAGATTTGCCATCTCTGTGTCTGACGTGCTTGGAAAAGCCTATTGAAGGGAAACAGTTTCAGGTCCCTGAACTGGGCAATGGTTCTCGCGGTGACAAATGTCACCAGCGTTTCAGCTGGGACCCATCCTCAGCTGCAAATCAAACAGCTGGCATTAATCAGCGTCTCTTCATACACAAGCCTTCATCCCCACGGAGGAGAATTAAAAAATATGCAGGAAATCCAGGCTTTGTGTTTGCTCACAAGGCAGATAAAATGAGCTGTCATCCTTTCTCACAGCAGGAAAGAGTAAGGACAGCTCAGATGAAAGTGCTGACAGGCCTGGCGGCGGGCCCTGGGTGACAGGGACTTTGAAAGCACCGTGTGTTCACAGAAGACCACCAGCTACCAAAATAAAATACTGTTTAACACCAGGTACATTTACAGTGATTAAATACAACCAGTATATCCAATGTTGTTCAGTTCCAGAGAATTGGTTTGTTCCTTTATTTTATATGCTATCACAAAAGAATAAGTATGAAAAAAGCAAAAGAAAAAGCTCAGTGTTTTACCAGCATGCTCTCTCATTCTTCATATTATCTCCTGTTTGAGTGACCAGGAACCAGTTACAGCTTTGCCCTTTCGAGCCACCATCAAACATTATCCATGTCAGACACTAGTGCCCACAGAGTGGTCTCAGACTGCAGTGCCAACACAGTAGAAAACATAACCAAAAATGAAGTCAAACCAAGTAAAAACATCCCATAGCACTAGCTCACAAGTACAACATTTTCTGAGCCAGCTGGACTTTACATGGACTTTTTAATCAATCATCTGAAGAAGTTCAGTTTCTGTTGCTAGAAAGCTTTGAGGAGAATATTCATCACTGATGAACATTCATCACTGATGGTTTGGGCATAGGCGCCAGAAGTCTGCAAAAAGAAATGGTCTTTTACCTCATGACATGAGATGAGAAAGGAAAGACTGATGCTCCAGAAAGTATCAAACAGTATTTCATAACTATTGGGGGAAAAATCCTAAGTCAGGATGTATGTCTGCATACAAAGACTGAAAACCAAAAGTAAATTAAAAAATCAGTAATGTTACCTGTCAAAAAAAATTTTGCATTAAAACTGAAGCTAAATTTTCACAGGTGATTAAAAATTACTAACAATTTTTATGCTCTATAAGCAGTACACTGTGGATTCTTTCGGTTCCTTTTTGAGGTACTTGCTTAGTTTAGGCAGATCAAAATCAAAGTTCCTTATTTAAAAAAGCAAACAAAAAGCAATATATGAACTTACGCTCCCACCCAAAGCTGAGATCTCCGATAGAAACCTGCAATTCCATGAACTGGGGTTTTAGAAACTTCAGTTCCTCAACATTTCTGACTGAATGACAAGAAAAAGGAGGAGGGAAGTTTTTAAAGGTTAAAAAAAAAAATTAAACAACCCAAAAAAGCATAAAGGAAAATTGCAACCAAACTTGTCAGGAAATTAGAGGAACTGAGCTTTCAAAATGCAAGAGTGCTTGATTGACCTGGGTCACAAATTACAGTTCCTATTCTTTTCTCTTCAAACTAAACAATGCCTTCACAAACAAAAGATAACCTGTAATTTCAACTGGTTTAAAAGAGAAGTTGAACCACATGTTTTGTGTTTTTTTTTTTTAAGCAAAGAGAAAGAAAACAAACAGATATATAGGATGAAATACATGACTTCGGAGCTCCTTTGCCATCCAGACTGGATTCACCTCTACTGTAAAAAGCAAGGACCTTTTACAAAGAAATATAGACAGTGACAGTAAGAGAAGTTCCACACAGGAAACCTCTTCCCATTACCTTTAATATACTAAAAAACCAAAAGGCTGCAATGCTGAGGTGCCCATTGCCATTGACCTCCTCTGGCACACAAATGAATCACCAGAGACAAAGGATCCCTTCTCCTTCCTGCGCATCAAAGCTGAGGCACAGCAGTGTTCACCAAAACTCCAGGCATGACAGGTACCGATGCTTTTTAGCCCTTACAGCCTTCTGCTTCACTCCAAACATGGGCAGTTACTGAGATGCTACCAAGAACATGGTATCACTCAATTATAAGCTCTCTATCTGGTCGGCATCATTTAAAGGTAAAATTCACCAAATCCATATCTGGTAGCAATCCAGTGTGCTGTTCTGACAGGCAACATGAAAGACTGCAAGCCATTTTTGATCCAAAATGTATATTACTCCAACTGTACAAAAACTTACAAGACCAGGATAAAGTGCATCTACCTACTACTGCAAATGTTTATGTTTTTACAAATCATAGATTTCAGACACTGATCCTCACAAGAGATGTTCCAGTAAGACACAACCCCATTTTTACTTGACAGCATCTACACAAGACAACTACAAAAGAACTGTGCTTTCTGAATAAAGGCAGAAATCAGTCACTCCAAGGTTTATTCTGTGGAGCCCTCTACTGAATGCCAGTATTTGCAATCTTGAGCATTATCCACACGTATTTAGAATACAAACGTCTTTGGTAAATGCTTCACTGTTACTGCTGGTGCACGGACACTGCAAGCAGTCTCTCTTGAGTACATCCAAGATCAGCAGTATCTGGGTCAAATATCATCATCCTTGACCCTTGGAGAGAAGCAGCAGTTAGAAAGCAGAGATAAAACATGGGTTCAAAACCCATTTGAAAGTCCTGCCCTTTCCTCTCCAGACTGGGGATCATGGGGCAAGGGCAACTCCTGTCACCTCTAAGCCAGACATCCCATAGGACTGGGGCTGCTCCCAGCTGGGGCAGGCAACACTCACTGCCTGGACACTGCTCCACTCCTCCGAACTCCCCTGCACCTAGCATCAAGCAGTACCAGGTGAGATGGGCGGAACAATTGCTCTGTTTCAATCCCACCCATCTCATCACCTTTTGATCCCATATGAAAGAACTGGAAGCAGAGAGCTCTCCAGATCTAGGGACAAACATGGTTTTCAGAGCAGAGATCAAACACACAGACTCCTATTTGATTTCTGTGCTGGGTCTCCCCACCTTGTCTTGACAGTGTGAACACTGATTAAATCAGTAAGTTGAAAGGATGTGGTAAAGCTACGAAAGCCAACAATTTGACCTCTAAGTTAGACCGTAGTACCTTAAAGACTTCACCTAATTTTTACATCTTCTCAGTAAGATGATCTAATATTTGTTTACAAAATTTTTAGTGTGTGTTTGTTTTGCTCTCACAGGAAGCTCACAACCACCACTCCTGAGGTTATAATTTTGTCTCTATTTTATAAGAAATCTACCTCCCTATCTTCTTTTCTGCTTCCCAGAATTTTCTGTCTTGTGATCCTAATAAAAGCAAGAAATCATCAGTAATTTCATCAGCAGCTTGTTTTTGAGAGGATGGTGAAACATTCTGCATGCTGCACAAAAAAGAATTGTAAGCTGTTCTCACTGCTCAAGCCAGCCAAGCAGAGGGCTGGCTGCACATACTTGGTTGCAGCAAACAAGAAGTACACATGCTTCAGGTGGTTACCGCAGAGTATGATTTGAAACCTACCTCTAGTGATGTGATTTCCATCTATTTCTCTCATTTTTCAATAAAGGAATCAAAACTTTGATGTGCAAGTGCTGACATTACTTTCAGAAGCAGCAGACTGCACAAGTTTGCCTTGCTTTCTCTTTCCCTTGAGTTCATGCACAACTTCCGAACTGCATTAGGGACAGAATGGAGTGAATTAATCTACTGAAACTATTTCCAATGTTTATCCAGTTTTAATGTTTTCTTTTGAGGTTTCTCTAGCTGGCTGACCTGAGACCTGTTTCCCTCTGGAGCCTGTGTTGTGGTGCCAGCCCTTTTATTGCAGCAGGTTCACATCTAGCGGTGAGTGCGGAGGAGGAGGAACGGCAAGCTCCCTGCTGCTGCATTTGGTTAGCAGCCTCCTCCTTCTCCCACTCTTCAGCAGATGTTTCTGCTGTTTTACCACAACGGGATCTTTTTATACCCTCACAGTTCCTAAAGCAAACAGCAGCCAAAATCAGAGACCCATCTCCAAAGAGCTGCAACAAAAGCACTGACCCAAACTACCACCACAATACAACTGGAATAAAACCCTTGGCCCCTGGGAGAAGAGGAGGTTGTATACAACATCCCTGGGACAGTGACTAATTTTTGGCAGATCATGTGAGAAAGTCCTGAAGTAGCTGTAGTGACAGAGAACAGCATGAAAACAAATGGGTGATTCAGATGTGAATAATATTCCTTAGAAGTTATATTATCAGAAGCTCACATAAAACATTATCCAATCTTTTTACCATTCAGAAAAGCCAATGGCATTTACAGCCGTCTTCCAGATGTTGTGCGTTTTCAGTTACATGTGTCTGTGTGCATGTGCATGAAGTCAGTGGGTTCAAAACAGGTGGGATTTCTAGAATCTCCATTTTTAAACAAATTCCTAGACACCACTAAATGTACATCCCATAGGGCAGGACAAATCAACTTTCAGACAGTTCACTCTGTGCCAGGCTCTTGCAGCTGATGCCAAGTCCCCACCAGGAGTTTTCTCACAACAATCAAACCAGTCTGTGGGAATGAAACAGTTACTCTTGGGTTCCTCAGGTCTCAGTGGCTGGCAGGGAAGTAAGGAGGCTCATTCAGATTTAAGTATAGCTATGTATGCCAACTAGTTAAGTTAAATTCCCTTTAAACTGCTGATGTAGGCATACAAGGCATACAAGACTCTGTATCAAGGTACTCTGAGGGGTATTTAAGCTAGTTTCTCCCTATTCCCTGCCCTCTCTCCCCAAAATCATCTTAATTAAGCCTTACTTCAAGTAGTAAGTAAAATTACTCCTATTTGTACATGCAGAAATAGACACCACATTGCTTTGTCTTTTTAACTTGGATGCAAACGATCTGTGGCACTGCTGTGGCAAATCCAGAAAATCCTACATAACGTGTCACTGTCATGCATTTACTGCCAGAAGGCATCTGCACCGCGCAGTTCAGGTAATAATCAAAGCTACGGCTCTGACAGAGCTAAGATCTTTGCCTGTGCTGCACTGCTACTATTGCCTGCTTTGAAGAAGCCACATGTGAAATGCTATGAGGTGATGTGAACATTTCCCAGACCTTGCATCTGGTTTCAGACGCTCCTCCAGGCTGAGTGCAAGCACATGTGTGCTCGTCCACAGATGTCCAAAGAAACTGCACAAACCTCAGTCTCAGGCTTGCTTTGCAACATATCCTGCTGCCATGATCTCCACTTAACACAGGAATGGCAGCGATGCTCTGCCGAAACACCACCCTTTCACTCCCTCAAAACCAAAAGCCCTCTCGCTCTTAGCCAAACATCTGTGCTTGCTGCTGCTTATCCACACATGCTTCCTTGGATAGCCTGTGTTTCCTTATTCTTCCTTAAGTATCTGCTTCTCTTTGATGTTCAAGCTTTCATCTATCGCAACTACGAGGAATCATCTGTTTGGGGAAGAAAAGCACAGCTCAAGATTTTCTTAGGAGAGAGCATTTGGATGTCAACAGCATTTATGGTGGAGGATGACTGCAGGTCAACTAGTATTTTCCTCCTGATCTTTAGCCTGTAGGTGGTTAAAGGGAAACTGAATGAATGATTTCCTTGTTCTAGCAACATTTGTAAATCCTGTGTAAACGAAACTATCTTTGACAAAATCTTGGTGAGCCTTAAGTTAAAATAACAGTGGTGGTGTCATTGACCGGGCAGTGGTACTGAATGCTTCATACAGCTTCTGTTGAACTGTTCCACAAACACCACACTGGAAAACTCCCCATGTTTCAGCCATCTTTCAAAGTCTGCAATTTGATTTCATCAATTAAAAATACCTGAAAAGTTTCTTAAGTGAGCTGCTCTCTACGTGATGATCAAATCCAGAATCAACAATTTTTGAAGCACCAATCCTTTAGAATAATACTGAAAACAGGTATGCAGAGTTCAAAATTGTAAGTGATTATGGCAGAGGAGGTTTATTCAGACAGTTTTAAGAAAGATGTGCTTTCATTAGTTGTCTTGCATAGAGCTGCTAGTGAAGATTTTGGTCGGATTTTCTGAAAAAATGCACATTAAGTATTATTTTGAGAGCTTCTGCAGGGAGAGTTTTCAGAGCAAATACAAATATTTACACTATAAATGCATTTTAATCTTGTGGCTCTTGCTTTGGGGAACAGATCAGAGTACCACCTAATCCATGGGCTTTATTAGAGGTCAACAACACATCTTGGGATTTGAAATACTGCTCTTTTCAATAGATTTCTCACAAACAAGCTGGAGAACAAGTACTACCTTCAAGAACTTTGCAGACCCTCCTCACAGTAAATGACTGAAGATTAATACAATTTAAATAATTGCAGATTACTTGCAGAGTGAACTGTTTTCTTCTTGAATAAATTCTTTCAAGAAGCTGTATTAGTGTACTAATAGAACACTAGCAGAAAAGCATGTTCAGCACCAATCAAAGATAAAAAATAATTAGAAAGCTCAAAACTGAGTTGAGGACTTGTTAGCATAGAGAAATGAAAACTGAGCTGCTAGATGACAATGAAGACAATCATTTCCATCCAAGCTTTAAGCTATCTCACAGGAATTCTTCGGGCTTCTTTGGAAAATTTAGTTACTCAAAAATTAAAGCTCAACCATTATAGAGAAGATTAGAATGACAATGGAAACCCTTTGTCCAAAATTCAGATTTTTAATTCCAGTGTATTTCTTACAACTTATTTTTGAATGAGTGGCATACCTAGACTATTTGTTTGTCGTTTTTTTTTTGTTTGTTTGTTTAATGGTTTGTTTGTCCTAAATCAGTTTTTGTCCTAAATCAGCTAAAAGCTCTTTTGGTACTGCCCTCGCACCATGGGCACAGTCACATTAGTGCCACACTGACTGAGGCTGGTCTGCTGTACCCCGTTTCAGTAAGGAGTGATTCCTGGTACAGAATGACATTATTGCCATAAAACTGTGGCTACGTTTGCCAAGGTTTTACCACACTTAGGCACTTACATGGGCATGCTGTGGAGATCTTTAAATTCCTGACAGAAGAGAGGAGACTGGTGTTAGAGAAGGACCCAAATACTTATCTTTATGTATGTATCCTACATACATACTGGGCAAGGCAGGTACAATCAGAAGGTAGTTCAGAGCAATCGCCTTGGATGTGTGAAGCTAGATGGGTGTTCGCTTTGCACAAAAGGTTTTGTTTCAGTTTTTTATTTTATGTTTTAAAACTTCTTTCAACTGGCCTAGACCTCACAGAGTTGGAAAGCAAAGTGAAATTTTAGGCACCTGGGTTTTAGGGACAAATCTCACTGGAATTTGGCTTTCAAAAGCAAAATATTTAAACTTTCTGAAACTGAAATATTTACAATTTCAAGATATTTCTGATGTACTTAATTAGTAGTGATTTTGCTGTAATTTTTCCTTTAAATGCAGTATATTGTTCAAAACAAGGTTTGTAGAGAATGATAGCACAGCAATGGACTCAATTAGGAGATGGAAGGAAACATAGAGGAAATTCAAATGTTTTTTCAGGCCTAAAATAGAAGTAACAAACTTCCAAGATAAACAGCTTGAGAGTAACTGCTTCGAGTTTAATTTGATAAACAACATTACAAAATTACTTTATAATGCTTAGCAGTTTGATGGCACTAGAGATATCTGGAAACAAGGAAAATCTGAGCCTCTCATGAGAAACCTTCCTGCTGTTTAACACTTTAAATGATGAAGTAAAAACAAGGCAAGAGTTCCTAATACTACACTCTACATTCTGTCTTAGATCCCCTACATCGCTTCAGCAGTAATTAGCAAAATGTGGTCAATAGAATATGTGGCAATTACTTTCCAGAGAAACTGAACTGCATTAAATGCAGCATATTTTAATAAGACTCTCTGCAAACAGTGAATTTTTGAGACTTCAGTTTTGTGTTTCCACTGCTAAATACTCATGAAGTTGGCCTTCCCTTTCTGCAGTATTTTTTTACTGCAGCCTGCAGCCTGCAGCCTACGTGTCAGCTCTGGCATAATGGCATTAAACCTTTTTAACCACTCAGTGTTTTAATAATAACCCAAAAATTCCCCTAAACACATGTGTTTTATTTCTTATATCCCTACTTTTTAAAATCCCATTGTTCTACGGTATGCTTGTCTCAAAACATCACAACTCAGTTAACCACAGGTGAGTTCTGCTGATACTGTTCAACTTTAAACTATCAACAACAAAAGAATTTGTATTTCCTTCAGGCCTGAACTGGACAAAAACTTGTTGTTCAGCAAATTAAAAAGAAAACATTACAAGGTGAACAGCTCAGCCATGGTACAACTCAAACTGGCTGCCTGCTAATAACTTATATCACAGAAGACTTGGGAAGGCCCCTTGCCCATTCCAGGTCAATACTGGTACCACTGATGTCACCGACACCGAGAGTGAACATCTACACTGGGTCTTCTGTGTTTCTCAAAATACCACCAATTCCCAGGGTTTGTGACTATCTGAAACCATCTCAAGTACATAGATTTGAGATGTATAAACCATCAAGTTT
Source organism: Ptilonorhynchus violaceus (assembly GCA_013397565.1). Lineage (NCBI taxonomy): Eukaryota > Metazoa > Chordata > Aves > Passeriformes > Ptilonorhynchidae > Ptilonorhynchus > Ptilonorhynchus violaceus. The sequence continues at coordinate 509,376 of VZRJ01011027.1, read as the reverse complement.
TGGGCAGCCTCAGCTATAAACAGACCTCAGACACAAGACAGAGGAGCACACAGTTTCATTATATAGGGATAATGAAATAACTAACATCATTAGTTATGAAAATAACTATAGCTCAGCCTAAAGAGGCTGGCACAAAGCTGCAGTAGGATTTGGGTACTGTTTAGGTGTGCAAGAGTATGGGCACTCTCCCAGTGCCTCCATTGCTCCTAACTCCTACCACCTAAGCACATCCTGGCTGGTTCTTTGAGGGCACACTCGCTGCTGACACGTCTGCTATCACATAGGTTTAGGTCATATTTCCTGGAAGCAAAGGGACCAGTTAAAAAAACCTGCTAAATGAAATATTTTATTATTATTATTAAACCATTATTAATGTTTATATTTATTAAAATATCACTTTAAAAAATTTGCGGCATCAGGCTTCCATCTCTGTTTACGTATTTATTACTGAGCAGCAAAAACTCATCACAGTGCATTTTACAAAAGAACCAAAGTACACCATGATCTAGATCATGCTTAAAGATCCATGATATTTTAGACAAAGTACAAAGAAGGGATCTGAATAGTGACATTTCTAAAGTTGTGGTGAGTTTGGGCATCTTTCTTTGTTGCCTGGACCTCGGAGGACAAATAAGTAAAAATACAAAGAATAAACAGAAGTAGAAATAGCACTGTCACAAAGAATTAAGGCACACCCAGTGCCCTATTCTGTATGATGACTGATGCAAGTAACATGTGAAATACACCCAGAAAAAATTAAAACTGACAATAGCAAGCCTGCATTTTTTGAGCCATTCAGCAACTTAAGAGGTTAATCAATTTCTTTGGGACATCTCTGCTGTTCATTACTTCAGCTTATTCTTTTCTATACCTTACTACTATTCACTGAGCAGCAAACAAATACAATAGCACACAGGAAGCAGCAAACAAAAGTCCTTTTAACACTTGCTCACACCATTTGCAGCACATGCCAGGGCTGCCCAGACTTTACTGGTTTACACCCAAACCCAGTTTTCCTAAACATATAGCAGAACTGTATCTCACTTTGGCAGTCAAGAAAGTGGGTTTCTTAAAACTTGAGGGGACAGGGGAGAAAAAGGACAAAACCACACTTCTGACACAACTGGCTTCCTTTATTTTTTCTTTATTTAAATGTGCTGGACATTCCATTGAATTTTCACAAATAGTTTCACTGGAGGCATCTTGCATACATTTCCTCTATATTCACTTGTTCCTCTGCTAATACTGACATTTCTTGGTATTAAATCGTTCTCACAGATGAAGATATATCACAGACTGCCTGCTTGCTTTCTAGGCTGAGCTCAGGGAAAACTCAGAAATCAGCCACACAAAATACTGCTTTCTCTTTGTATACTAAAGAAATGAACTGATAGGTGTGTTTAGCAAAGTCACAAGACTGTCTAGATGTCCATTCTGCAATTATTTTCAGAAATTTAGCTTAACTACTTACAAAAAAAATTCCTTTAGGAAATATTGCTGAAGTTTTATAGTGGTAAAAAGATTAGAATTTATTTTTCAAAGTGGCAGCATGGTCCATCAATACTGCACACAGTTCCAATGAAAACTCTCAAAGACTTCATAAAAACATTTCATGAAAGGACAAATTTCAACAAGTATGATTTGAGAGAATTTATCACTTTGAAACTAACCCCGCACAGAAATTTCTCTTACAGGCTATACCCAGAAGCAATGCTACCAAGGGCAGTTAATACAGCAGGCACCTGATTTATGCTGCTGTCCTGTGCCAAATGCTTTACCCCTGCCAGGTTCCAGCTCCACAAGCTGTCCTGCCTCTCGCAGGAGAAAACGTCAGTCAGGGACACACACTGTCCCGGTTTTGCTGGGTGAAGTTACAAAGAGAAAAAAAGGCATTTTTGTACTAGTTTGTTAAGAATTGTTACAACCTCTTTTTGAAAGGGAGGGAAGGAGGGAGGATAAACAAACTCTTTTATTTTTAATTTTTTGTTACAGACCAACATACTTTTTCTTTTTCTTGTAAATTAACACCATGAACACAATAATGAAACATATATCAGTGGTCTGGGGTTTAATTTAGATTTTTTTTGCTCTGTTCTTTAGGCAATAGCTAAGCACCAGCGGTGCAAGCCTCATCCTTACTTTGGAGTAGCTAAATTCTTTTTCAAAATCATGGGACTTTTTGACAAAGGAGAAAATTAAAGAAATTGAAATTTCATCCAGTGATGGAGTCCAGAATCCATCACAGTAAGAAGACCAACGAAGAATTCAGCCTCTAACACAGGACATTATGTCAAAAACGAGATCCAGGCAGAAAGACTAATCAGTCAGTAAACAGTCTGGCCACCTTCCCATTTGTTGTTCAAGATGCTATTACAGACAAGTAGCTCTGAACATATTTCATAATGTGTTATAAACAGAATAAGAAAATTAAAGATGTTTGTGGCTGTTTGGGTTTTTCTGTTTTTTGTTTTTCTCGTTTTAATTTTGTAGCATAGTTTTGTCATTTTAAGGCTCTTAAAAATAATCTAAACCACCAGTTAATTGGACAAAGCAATATACCCGTGATATTAAAAAACATTTCACAAACGTTCAGATTTTACCACATTGTATTACTGTTTGATTTCAGCAGAAATGCTGTCTCACATTTAACCCATAATGTCTTGGCACTTAAGGGAGTGCCAAATCAGACAGAACAAATCAGACAGAAGAAATAAATGTCTCTAGGGGGAAAAAAACCCATAAATCAACAAACTAAATCTCTCTCACCTGGGGAAAAAAAAAAAACAAAAACAAACCACAAACCCCAAAAACCCAAAACAACCCAATATATTGCAGCAATAATAAACCACAAAATATCTTACAAATTCTGGCTCTGTAAGATCATCTCAATTCAAGCAAGCATCAGGGGAGGGGAGGAAACAGGAGCAAAGAAATACCAGCTTATCCTAGGAACATGAACGGCTTTGTGGCAAGGCACATAACCCACCTTCAGGTTATAGAAATACATCCCTATTCACCCCCTAAACCCCTTGTTATTTTCCAAGGTTATCTAACAAACTAGACAAAACCATATTCCACCTGCTCTCTTCGTGCCTGATTTCCTCCCCTTCAATCCGATCCCTCTTCCTTTTCCTGGTTTTATATATATCAAAAACTCATGTTTCAAACCAGCACATTTATGTTAGCATAAGAGGCATGGAAAGCGCTACCACAAAGTCTTTGACTGAATTATAGTCATGTGTTTCAAATAACAAAGAACAAGAGCAAAATGCATGGTTAGGCCTCGAGCCTCTTTCCATAAACACCGGCAGAGCCAAAGGATGGCATATCCATTTCTTCAGGACCCTACACAAACGTTTGGAATGAGAGGTACGGACAGGCTGTTCAGCAGGGGTGTGTGGACCTGGCACCAGTGGGAATCTCCTGGCAGACCCACTTTGTTGCTCTGATACCAACATAAGGGCCAGGCTAAGGGCTCCTTTATCAACCTCAGACAGACTCATGGAAAATCAACATGATTATTTGTCTTCACAGCGAAAGGAAGACAACATAGGAAAGACAAAAGGATTTGTAGCACATGGCAAGGACATTTCTGCAGACCACTGGAAAGCCAGCTGCATTGGGAGCACCCTGAATCCACAGAAAGTTGAAGCAAAGTCAGCTGATGTACAATAGTTAAAGACTCTCTCAAGAAATACAAAAAGGATCCTGGCAAAGAAATTCCATAGAGAATGAAGCTTGCAAAATTCACATGCTTCCCTAGGAAGGGTGACTTCAAATGCAGGTACAAGAAAGGTGAGCCTATCCAAAGGCAAAGTCTTGAAAGTATGACTTGCTCAATAAATTATTCTTTTCACTTCAAGTTGAGTCAATGTCAGCCTGCGATTCTCAAAACACTTTTCATAGCAATGAGTCAGCCTGTGCAGAAAGCCCAGACCTGAGCTGTGCCACCCCACCTAAATGCTTCCACACCAGCACATCAGCGACAGGGATGGGTGAATGTCCAGCTTGTGCACAGCAGCTCCTTCCTACTCCTTTTAAGTATCTGCTGTTAGAGAAATAAGAGGAAGAAGCACTAAATGTTACCCAATTTCTTAAGTACACTGCAACAGATGATAAACACAGTCAAGAACTCATTCTCTCTCTCTCTCTCTCTCTCTCTCTCTTTCCCTCTCTTTCCCTTTCACTCTCATACTCATTTTAGCAAATTACATGAGTTACTCACTAAAAATCTAGGGATGAGTTAGTGCTTGTGTTTTGTCCTCTAGTCTCTAGATGTTAGAGCACTGTAGTATAGCAGAGTTGCTGTTTGAAAAATGTAATTTCAGGAGTGGTTCATCTGTTATAGGTTATAAATTCCAACTATGTACCAGGTTTTTCAGAGGACAGTTTTTTTCTGATCAGTTCTCCTTAAGAAGTAGCAGATACAACGCAAGCAGGACTTCTCAACACACCTTTCTTTATAGTGAAAAGAGATATGCAAATATTCATCAACCTCCTTGATATGTCACCATGCAGAGGGGAAAGGACACTCCAGCAATGTTGCTGAATTCCCTTCCTAAACTCCCTCTCTTCTCTCTGCCTTCACAATATTTCCCATCAGCTATATGGCAGGTTAATCACATCAGCCCATTTTATTCTTCTCCTTGCCAGGGAGGGAGAACAATACTGGCAGAGTTATGATGTGTCAAATCTTGGCACATAATATTTCATTTTCCAGAACCGCTTGAAATTGTAAAACACCCCTATTGTTCCTATTGTTTTATCTTAGTTAGGATTTGCATCTTTCTTTCTGCATGACAAGGAGACACTGCAGTTTCTAGAAGTCCAGTTGGATGAGCACACTTAAAACTGTTCCCGTTCCCACACGGAATTACTGCAGGCAGGAAGATGCCACGATCAACTAACAAAGTGGGTATTCTAAGTTTCTGGCACCACAGAAATAAAGGGAGGAAAGACTTCCAAGCTTTGACTAAGTCACTGCATGTGAATAAACTGCCTTGATATTTTATTATTAAAACAGAAACCCCTTCCTCTTTTCAAAAATGCACTTACAAAATGTGAGAAGCCAAATGGATAAAACCAGCTTGAGGCCCACTGGAGGTTCATGACAAGCACTGCAGGATCATTACTCTCTAGTCTCTGCCTCAAACCACCCTTGGAATTTTGCCTAACATAAGGGACCTCCTGATAATTAGGAGGTAGCAAATGTGGGTATAATAAGAATAAAGAGGATAAAACTTAACAACTGAGAACAGAAGATATTTTTCCCCAGGAATACGAAGTTTCAGTACTTGCCACGTAATTTCTAGAAGTTTACAACACATTCAAAAGGAAATACAAATTGGGCAAGCTTATTTCTCCTTCAACTAAAGTAGGAGAACTAAAAAGACACCTGAAGCAGCAACTCCTAATTATCTTCCCAGAAATCTTCTTGTAAACCAAAGAATTAATTATTCCTGGCATTCACACTAAATAAATAAATAAATAAATAAATAAAAAATATAATTAACTCTGAAAACAAACAAGCAAACAAAAGACTCTACCAAAATACTTTGCACAAGTGAACCTAAGTGGCCCATTTCAGAAGTCCTTTAAGCAACCCTTTGCTATCTGTAAACAGACCAAGAAAAGAAATGGCCACTTAAATGTTCCATGTGCTATCTTACTAAAAGGTTACACAGCCCATTCAAAGGCTTGACAACCACTTCCACAACTTTTTGTTTATCCTGCAGATGGTGTAATTACACACACACACACACACACACACACACACACACACACACACACATGCACACACAGAGCAAACAACACACTGCCAGCTTGCAGAACATTTTAAAACTGCATTTCAGAGAACAATTTTTAAGTGTTCATAGAATCATAGAATATTCTGATTTGGAAGGGACCCAAGGAACATCGAAGCTCAACTCCTGTTACAAGAACCACCTTGCATTAATTGCAATTAACATAACTGGGAAGAGAGATGATGTACATCTAACAGTGTTTCAAAGAGACAAAAATCTTTGCCCAGACTGTCACATTCTCTTCCTGGATATTCAAAATAGTTAGCACAACTTCTGCTTCATCATGCAAATGTTTTGAAATATATTTTGAATATCTTTGAAAGGCATTTAGAGAATTATGCAATCATCAGGAACAGTCCAAATGGATTTACAAAGGGCTAGTCTCTTCCAACCGAAATATTCTGTTATATTCAAATATTCTTAATGTTCTTAGTACTTTATGACCACCAAAAGAGGTGGAATTCCTATGCAAACCAATAAAAAAGTACTATTGACATTTTATCACAGCATTCTGATAACATAGAAGCCCAGACTGCAGAAAAGTAGATCAAACAGCTGGGTTGTACTCATAGAATAACCACCCATCACGCAGAGAGAGGTTTCTCATTCACCATCTGGTTATGGCTCCAGCTCTCAAGGTGACCCAGTGAAGTCGTGTATAAACAGGAAGTGTGCAAGAGATGTTCTCTGAAACAACACTGTGATCCTTGAATTAAAAAAAAAAGGGTTAAGGCTTTGAACCAACACCAAGGCAAGAAAAAAAAAATGAGCTGTGTTCACTGTTCAGTGCAAAATCTCAGTAACAATTCTCACTTGGGAAATAGCAAATGCCAGAGGATGCCATCACAATGCAAATGTCCACCTGCTTCTTGCAAGTCAAGACAGTCTTGCTTGTGAACTTTTCTTCATAGAAATTCATGGAGTACTGCAGGAACCTGCCTCTGGGCATCACAGCTAACATCTTTGGAGTACACTACAAGGACACCCTACTGATGAGGCTGGTTGGACTCTGAAGGTCTGTAAACAACATAAATAAAAGGTACCTGACAAAATGCTTACTACCTACTTAAAACTTACTTTGAAAAATGTTAAAGGCATGGATACAGAGAAGGTTATACTAGATGTGTAATTTTCAAGGCCAAGTAAAATACAGACAAGCCATGTATTTACTAGAACGTGATAAACATAGAACCATGGGCCTCTGTGAGGGTCTGCCTTCATCCAACACTAAGAAAAATGGGAAGATGGATTTTTTTCCATTTGTTTGAAAAGGCTTGTCACATGTCAGACTGAGATTTTAAATATTAAGCTTCACCCTGGCAAGCGCAGTGTACTGTGGAGATACAACAGCCTCTGAAGCAGTATTCTACTGTGGAAGTGCCTTACAAGTGCAATACTACCGAGGATGATTGATCTCCAGGAAAGTCTGCTTGGAATCACTTCGGTTGTCATTTTGCAGGAATGCGCATACACGATGCTGACCTAAAAGCCAAACACGCGCTCCACAACGGGCTCCAATCTGTGCAAAGCAGGAATAAACGAAATGAGATATCCACAAGCTACTTACACACAAACTTGAAACTCAGGCCCTGTGGCTGTCACGGCAAGAAGGGCAAAGACACTTTCTCTACTGTCAACACAAACACTGCTGCACGGATTACTGGAACGAGCAAACAGCAACAAAACCCCATCCTTGTGCACCGGGCTTGAGCAATGCACTTACCACAAATGTTTATTGCTCATTATTATACCAAAGCTTCCCAAGCTTGGGTTGGTTTTGTTGTTGTTGGATTTTTTTGAAGCAATTATGGGGAAAAAATGATAAGAGGAAGATAAAAAGACCTATGTGAAAATACTATGAAGATTATGCATAAAGAACCAGTGGCTGGAGTGATGCTCACGGTATACGAAAAATGACTGCAAGATAAAGACTGTATCCCACCAGCTAATGGAACTGTGAAAAGAGATTCTTTTTTCATGAAGCATCCATGTAACTTCAGAACCTCTGTATAAAACCACTTACAAGACTAGAAGCTCTCAAGACACAGACTTGATCTCGTACATTTACGAAAGGGAAAACATAAACCAAACCAGGATACATAAACAGGTCTAAAATTACTTATTTCAATACCTTTCCCTTCCATATGAACACAAACTACATCCTACGCTCCATCATTGACCTTGTGTCTTCACTGTAACCTTCTCTCACAAGCTCACATTGAAATAAAAACACAAACAGTATCTGCATTTCTCTGAGAAGAATTTGTTACATGGAAACTTTGGTTAGTGATATATCCAAGATCTTAATTAAAGAGAGACCAATCCGCTCAAAAGCGTGACCATTCCCACAGGAATGAAAATAAATCCGTCCTATTGAAATAAGAGCAGAAAAATAAAATGGAATTCATTCTTGTTTCTGCCAAGAAAGGCATTTTCAAATCCCACTTGGTGTTGTAATTCTAATAGCTTCTTCTTTCAACACTACATTGAAGTACATGTTTAAACTTTCCAAGACTCTGGCTTTTTCATTGTCTTTAACAAATTGATACACATATTAAACATGAGTACATCCATCCATACACATATCCCTCTTTTTTTTGTACATCCTACTTAAGTTTGTCAAATAAAGGAACCGAACTAAATAACAGACTGATCTGGGAATTCAAAGACCTCTTAAACTGTGAAATCAAACCTGCTGCTACTTGATCAAATAATGCTCATGACCTAACATTTCAATCCCCACCCTTATCTGACTGATACTAATTTTACACTGGCATCCAAAAAGGTCATGATTTCAGTTGGTAATCACCTAAGGAGATTTTATTTTTTCTTGGAACTAGAGACATTTAACTCCTTTCTGACTAGTACATCCAACTTGAAACTTTCCTACCTTTAGCACCACCATGACTTCAGCTCCACAGTCAATTTGAATGGCCATTATTGGTCAGCACTCAAAACACATTCAGCACAAATATTGCTTTTCCTCGTTCCTGAACTTTGGGGCAAATGGGAGGATCTTTGCAAAGTGAGGCTCAACAGAGAATTAGGAATTAAAAGCTAGAAGTGATATTCCAGGGCTGAATATCAGACCTACAAACTGTTGCAACTTTTTTTTTTTTAATTACCAATTAATATTATAATAGTGTAAAGTGAAAAGTGTGATTTAATTTTCTTCCACTTTTCCCTCTGAATGTACTATGGTATGATACTTATCAATGAAATAAGACTACTAAGAGAACAGAGAGAATGTTTTTATCTAAAGCTGACTTCAACTGGTTACAATATCAGCTTACAGAAACAATTTCTAGCCCATGTGTTTTTGTCATGTCAACGGTTTCCAAAGATAATAAATGCTCTTCAGTATCATGCCTGGCATAACTAAGCCTGTGAGCAGGCTGCTAAAATTATATAGAGAATGTACAAGTGAACTCTTCAAGCAGTTCTCTAATGACTTCAACCCAAGAGCAGCACTCCAGCGAAACGGAGGGATTTGGGCAGGAATGCAGACCATACAATAGGCAGCCGTAAATAGAAACCAAACCTCGTCACCGCCAGCATCCGAAGCGCGTCTCCGCGTTACGCTGCACGATGCCGGCTCTACCTCACCCGGCTCCAGCCAGCGCTCGCTGGGGTAGGCACAGCTCTGCTGCACTCCCTCATAGCTGCAACCTACTGCAAGAGCTCTGAGGTGCATATATATCGAGTCTTCAACATTTTTTCTGCATTATACTGGCAATTTTCAAGCTCTGGTCCACAGACCATTTGAAAGGGCTGTGCACACAACAGTTAAGAAAAAGCGAGGCTGCTGACAAGCTTAAACTCATTGTGCAGATTGCTGCTCTGGGCTCTGCAGCACCCACAGAGCATCAACCCCGCACACATGGTTGTGGCACAGCCGATTCCCCATTAGCAATGATGTAATGCACTTTGCAGGATATCCTGCTAAGTTTAGATTATATATATATAGACACACACTAATTATGAAACAAAATAAACCTATGAATTTAGTATAAGATAACATAGGGGCATAATACAAATATGTTGGGAACCCAGGTTTGCTACAGACAAAAATCTGGAATCAAAACCGGATAAACTTTTACATACAAACAACTGCAGCCTTAGGCAAGATTGCAATGTAATGAAAATTAACAGCACAACATTACATTGGGACAGTACTTCACTTCTGAGAGAATATTCTTTTCTTGAAGTTCCAGTTCCTGAAATCCAGAAACTGCATGTGAATTTTGGCTTTTGGTTTTACAAGACAAATTTTAGCTTTATAAACTAAATACAATAAAATAAAATAAATAAATAAAGTCACCTCAATCCCTGACGCTCGGAGGCTGAAGATGTGTTATTTACGTCTGATTATGTGAAAATACCAATTGTCTAGCTCCTGTGCAAAATGCCCAAGCAGGCTCATGTTCATTTTATACACGCTTTACTGTGAAGTCTTAAATTGGGCATCCAAGCAGCACTCCAGTCCCACGAGAGATCTCATCTCAGGGCTGAATTCAACACACTGCTGACAGAGGCTTCAGAAGTGGCTTTCCCCTCTGACAGCATGGTCTCCTTGACAGTTTCTTAAAGGACTCAGAAATGCAACCTCTTGAATTTCAAATCTTTCTCAGGTTTAAGCTTTCTGAAAGCTGATTTTCAAGGGTCTGATCCAATGCTCAAGGAAGCAAGTGGAAAGACTCCAACTAACTTTGGTAGCCTCCGGATTGAGTTCTGCAGCTGGAAGCACTATTCCTCATTAGGTTTTACATTAAATACAACACATGTCATAAGAAGCATCTTACTGATCAAAATGACACAATCCAAGAAGATCTTAAAGCTGCTACTCAATTACCTCCTTCCTTCGACATTTAAAGCATTCAAAAATATAAAATATTTTCCTTTACTCCTTTCCTTCTCTTCCTTGGCAAACATCTCCTTTTCTTACTACTTCTTAAAAAAAAATACCACCCACCCATCCACAAAAAAGTATTGATTTAAATCAATACTTGAGCGTTAGAAGAAGTCAACACTGTACTTTCCAAAACTCATATAAATTGAAGGCAAGGTAAGGTCTTAAAACATAGAGACGGCAATATTTGAAACCACTGACAAAGTTTAATTTCTTCCACCTTTTCTGGAGAATTACAGACTCTGCTCTTAAGCATCAAATGGTCAAAAGCAACCTGTCAAAAATATATTATTACAAGACAGCAGTAGTGCCAAAACCTCATTTAAGTTGCTACAGCCTACAGAAATATTCCTCTTAAGGACTTTTCCACCTGCAGCTAAGAAAAATACTCTTTGTAAAAAAGCATGAGCTACACTGGTCTTTGCCTTCATCCAAAGAAATCAAGAGGTGTAACATTTAGACTTTATCCCACCAGACACAGCTGTAAATATGACACCATTGATCCCTTTCCTTCATGCGAAAATTTTACACGAAAACAATCAAACAGACAACCAGCAGGAACTGTAGTCACAAGAAACACCTTCTTACTACATCTTTCATCAGAGAGAGTTATGAGTACGTGTTCCTCTTTATTCATTTTTGATCAGCACTAACACAAAAGCAATGACGAAGGAAGACTTATGAAAATATGTAATTGCCTGTTGTTCTTCTGTCTCAATTTTAAAATAACTGAAGTATTAACTGGCTCATCTCTACAATGTCTACAGGTAGGCTCACAAAAGAGCAATAGTCCACTTGCAAACAGAAATTGTTTTAAACTCTACCATTAATAAATCATGTGAACTTCAAGGAAACATTTATACTATTTACTTTCAACCGATTTTACATTCATGTGCTTTCAGTGATGGTGTGACTTCAGGATGGAGAAATGCAGCCCGCATGCTGATCCAAGTGCAGTATTTCTCAGGTTGCTGCCTTTTGTCCCTGGTACAGTTAGGTGACTGCTCATGGGGCTCAGGCTTGAACAAAGCCAGCAGCACAAAGCCCCGACTGCTCTTGCTGCTTTCCCACAGCCCCCTGTGCCAGGGGTGGCAAAGGCCTTTCAGGGGGTGCCCTGGGACTCCCAGCTGCCGTTTGACATGCAAATGGCATCAAAGATCTTTCAATCCCACCTCAAGGAGGGAAGATAAAGGCAGCAGTTCCCAGAAGAGCTCTGCTCTCAGAGCAGCATCCCTGCATCTCTTCAGGATGCTGGCACTGCTGTGCACAAAGAAATCATCCTTGAGGTTATGTGAAGGGCTTAAAGAAAGCAACTGAGGGGAATTAGAGAAAGGGATTTCAGGCTACAGCAATTCTTGTCCTCAAGCATAACAACAGAATATCTTAAAAACTTCACTTTCATCTGCTTATATATAAGCAAACATTTGATAATTCCAGCATTTCCATTTTATTTAGATATCCAACAAAAATGGTAAAATTCACACCTGAATTACAGGCTCCAGTTGCTTCTTGTATCAGTCCAGTTTCATGTGCCAGTATTTTCCAACCGGTTTCATTGGAAATCAAGCTCTGTAAAGCTATGCAACTTCACAGGCCCCTAAGTCATCCCACAGGTACCTTACAAGGTTTTTAGAGTTTCTACTCTTATCTTCAACCCAAACAATTATTATATCCCTTTTACTATAAACACACCAAAAACCAAACCACATTTTTTCCGCTCCAGTTTAATGTGACCATCTACACCCAACTTCTTCAAATTGGAGGCTGAAAATTTAGCCATTACTGAAATAAAAGTTGAGTAATTTTCAGTCACCCTCAAAATACAGAAATGGGTTCCCATGACTTTAACCAGAAGAGCACCAGCTGATCCTTGTTTGTAAATTAAACGTCTTCTGCTTAGGTTGCCAAATAATGCTATCAATATGTTAAATAATTATGTTTTGCAGACTACCTTCAGAAATACAGGAATACATAGGAGACAATCTAAGTTAACTAAACTCTGAAAGTTGGAAAAACCTGTGGAAATATGAGTATGAAAGAGAAAGAATGGTGAGAGCAGAAATAGAGTGCATGAACAGATCCTATCCACCATAGTATCTAATGGAAAAAAGAGCTTTCAGCTTTTCTCATTTTCCAGATTTTAAAGTAAATCTATTTTTAAAAAATGCACCTTATTTGTAAATTCATTTATTACTTTCATATCCTGTTCATTGTTTTTCAGTCACTGAACGGAACATGACATGCTACTAAGTAACATTAATGCCAAAATCAGATGGCAAAACAAAATGTGACCCATTTCTTGGGATCCAACACTAAACAGCTTTCAAAGACCACATTTCTTCCTTGCTCCCCGCACATCTTGAGAGGAAAATTGCTATCTTCATCTCAGTGGTATTGGTAAGAATAAAGATATGTACAGAGCCAAGGAGAATATGAACACATTAGAGACATACACAGAACTAGATATAAAGTGACTGATAAAACCTCACCACAGACTTGATCCAATGGCTTCCAATCTCCTTGTAAAAAATACATTAGTCAAAGAAATAAGCCTGGTATTTTTACTTTACGATACTCAGGAAAATGCTAACAAGTGGCTTCCCTAGAGTCTCCCTTACCAGCTAATCTTACCTCCTTACTAACCACACTCCATGTCTGCATTTTTAAATACTTATTACAACATCAAGAAAAGATCTGTAGTGATTTGGTGAACAACATGATATCCTCCCAAAGTAATTTTTGCAATGCAGATAATAGTTATGGATAGTAACTAAAGGTATTATTGTAAGAAGAATGCACGAAGGACTCCCATCTTAAATTCAGAAGTTAATCACAAACTTAATTTTTGGTTTTTCCTCACCCTGAATTTTGGCATGGTCATGGACTATATATATAGTTTCCTCAGCCAAGACTTTGAAAAGACCATTATGGAACTTGTATCATTTATTCAGCTTGAATGAAGCAAATGTAGGTTGGCTGAGGGTTTCCTGTTTGTCTTTTTTTTGTCTTTTTCTCTTTGTCAGTTTGTCAGCTTCCAGCTTTCCACAAGTTTCTGTATTGCTGGACTTGGACATCATATTAGCACTGTCAAGACAATGCTAAAATATAATTTTAAACCCACAAGTAAACTCACTAAAAATGAGAAATTCAAAGACTCTAACATTCTGCCTAGGCATCACAATTTGTGTATAATCCTAAAAGGAATACTCCATGTGAGTCTGAATTCACTCTGTACTTTTAGTCACCAAAAAAGCCCAAACACAATCCAGAAAAAAAATAAAAAGCCACCCACCTGTCCCCAGTGAGACTAATATTGAAGTGTGCAAGAAAAAAGCAGGTCCAGAATTTAAGGGCATAGTCTTTTTAGTTACAACATTTAACTCATTTCAATACAATTTACAGTTGCATATTTATAGACAGTGCAAACCACACAACCTAAAAATTAAGACACTCAAGAAATGCAATAGTGGTATTTTTCAGAATAAAAGACACAGTAGTTGAGAAATATCTGGTACATGTTTTTCCCATATGACAGACTCCCACTCCACATTATACACATTTATTTGAAATTACAGGAGTGCTTGATACGAAAAAGCCCCAGACCGCTGTTTTTATTATTGTACACTGTGCAAAGACAAATTCTGTGGAGTCAAATACAAATCCTTTTTTCTCTCAGGCTTCTGAAGGCGAAAAGCCACAGCATAATTAAGAGTTGAGTCCTATATAAAGGGTAGTACAGTAAGCATTCTAATGCATATATTGGAAAGATTTTTTTTTATAAAGACACACAAATTATTACCAAAAGAAGGAAGAAAACTGAGAAGTGTGAAGACTCTATTCTTCATTATAAAGAAGTATGCTACACACCATTCAGGTTTATGCATTTTTGAATGCTACAAAGCAATACTTCTCTCTTGAGAGGTGCAAAATTATTGCAGTTTGGTGGCATGTCAACTCCTCCAAGACCCTGCTCCAAAGAACAGCAATTGCAGCACAAGAGTGCACTGAGTACAACTGCTGGAGTCAGTTCATGTGCTTGGGGTTATTTATACGCACCAGCACCCCGGGGATTAGATTCACAGCATAGATCACTTGCAATCTCTCTGGGTAATTACATAGTGAAATGATGACAACTAGTTCCCTTGGAACATAGAAATTTTTGGGCATGTTCACTATAATTAACCAACATCCATTTGTATCTTCTGACATAAAACCGAAACCAAGTATCTCACATCTTGCTCCAACTTTTTAATCCTTTGATAATGAAGTTGATGTGAAAATAGAAACATATAAAATAAATTTAGTGTGCTATTCTGAGAGATTTTTGCTGCAACTCTCCAGTTAATAAAGAAAAGTATACATAGTTATATATCTACATATATCCTCTGTTGGATACATGAAGACTTAACAAAAAAAAGAGGGAGGAAAACCTGCCTGAGGAGGGTGGGTGCTATACACACCCAGGTTGCCTTTTACATAGCACACTAAGCATTCGGGAAACACCAGTTCTGAAATAACACTCCAGTTTGTGTACTTGCATTTCCAGTCATGCTGCCTAACTGGCAAACACAACCCACTGCCACAATCACTAGAAATGACAGACTGGCATGGAAAGGTGCAGGATCTCCCTTTGGCCTGGAGCCTGACAACAGCTCTAGCCAGAAATGTAAATGAGCAGCACTTCTCTATTTCATTCTGCCAATGGTACCACCTTGAAAACAGCGATAGAACATTTTCTGGCCAATGGCAAATCATTACCATACCCCCAGAAGGAAAGACATCAATGGCAGTACTTTGTTGAACAGCATTTCTTTTTAATTTGTTGCATAAGCGACACTGCTAGATGTGACAGGCTAGATGGAAAGCTACAGCAAAGCATTTCCATCAGTTGAATTTCTGGAACCTCTCTTGACAGCTAAATTTGCCTTTGATAGCAGCTGGAGTTGTTTTGAAAGAAAAAAATCCCCAGCTTGCTCCCACTAATCATTCATTGGTTTGGTTTACAGAGCAGTTTTGGTGCATGCTAACATATTCCTTCTTTCACAGACAAATTAAACCAGAAGTCATGATCCAGACACAGAACACAAATATGTTCAAACTCCTAAGGACAAAGTGAAAGTCCAAGTCAATGACTGGTCTTTTACTCTTTTACACAGCTGTGAGAGACACATACACTAGGGTGAGACAGCCCAAGGGACCAACTAAATAAATGTGAAGACGCCACTCTGCATACAGTATAGAATTAGAGGCTTTAAACACCAATCATATCAGTGTCCAGATTTGACCATATCTGACCAAATTACTCATTAATTTGCACATAATTAGAATCTTCATTCTAGAGATTCATATATGATCAAATAGAAGTCATGACTAAAAACTCCTGCCTTTTAAAAGGACATTTAAGGTATGTCATATGCATACTGTAAAATCTCCTGCCTAGATACTCTACAAAATTATTGATAGATTTCAAAACACAAGAGGTTAAGCTTTGCCCTAAAGCTCAGAGAATGATGACCCTACATTTTAAAGAAATCTAATGAACTACTTGTATAGTCAGAATCAAGAAAGAATCTACTCTCATACTAGTTACATGACAAATCAAAATGAATTCTACTGCAGTATGTAGAAAAAAAAATCCAATTCCAAACTCTATCATTTTATGAATATGACAGTTTCCAATATAATAAAACTAGCAACAGATAATCATTAGAAACAATGACAGGGATAGTATTAGTGTTTCAATAATGTGCACAAACTTATTAATCTCTAAACTACAGAGGATTACTAAACTGCACTACAGAAAGCCTAGAGATGCCTTTTTTCCCCAAACCTCTCTAGGACTCAGAAGTAAACATGGACTTCATGTTTCCCCAAACCACAGAATGCTACACCTGTTCCCATTTTTAGCAGAGGAGACCAAATCCAAGTAAGATCAGTTTCTGCAACAGAGGGCACATCTCAGCAAGGCCAATTTTATCCTATATACTACTGAGAGCCGTAATGCTAATGCCACCCCTCTGACAAAACTCTAGCATTCAGTAATAGCTCAAAATTTAAGCTTTTGCTCCCTCAGGACAGTACTAATGGTACTTGCAGTACTCACCGCAGGAACAAAGAATGAGGGTCATGCTCCAAGTATTCCCTCTTCCACACAGTACCGTCCAAAAAAACATGCATCCGTCGCAATTTCATAGAAGTGGGTGGAAACTTTCACGGAATCGGTCCGCATCCCGATGTGAGGTGTTACAAAATTTTTTGCAAAGAACATCTATCAGTGTGTGTAACTGTACCTCACTTCAAGTACTAAAGAGACTTTAAAGCCACCAGGTTTCCAATTGGATGTAACCTGTTCCTTGCAGCAAGCAAGACACTTAACCGCTTTCATTATGTTTCCCTTTGTATTCTAGACATTAAACACTTGGCAGAATGTGCCTCAGCTCTTTACTAGGCCATTCTTAGCTGCCATTTGAGGAATATATGAAGTTAAGAACATTCACTAAAAACCCTACTCAGGAAGAGGCATCTCTGCACAGGACGAACAGGGTAATCTGAACTTGAGTGCTGAAGTCACTGCTTGTATTATATCAGACACAGAATTCAATCAAAGTGAAATCTGGTGGTAAAGCCCAGTAAAATCTTCACTAAATGGACAGAAGTACATAACATTTATAGAAATAACTCTGCAAGAGGGAACAAATTCTCATCACTTTTCAAACCAATGGTGTATTCCATCAGAGGCAACAGAACTGAAGTTCAAAATCCGATTTTCTGTTGCCTCTGTATTCCCAGCAATAACTGGTGGCTAGCCTTGTAAGTCAGGGCACTGGGGTGACCAACTTAAAATAAAAATTTTGTACAAATTCTAGTCTGAATTATCTTAGTTATCTTTGTAAATCCTTCTAGTAATGCTACTGTTCTTGTCTACTTCCAGATATCCACTGCATTCAATGGGGAAAATCAAACATACTTTCATTATTTTTGAAGAATGCACGAAGGTACACAAAGCTTCTGAAAACCCTAACTTGCCCACTGGCGTCTGCCTTTGCCCCAGGCTGAATTGTGACAGCCTAGAAGAAAAGTCTTGAAGTAGTTAAAATCTGCAGAAAGAATCTATTTCAGACCAAATGAAAGAAAACTCTTTATTATTAATAACTTTCATTTCATGAGGCATTTGAGGCTTCCCAATCTATGCCAGCAGCAAAACAAACATTTATTAACAGCACTCACATGAGACAAGTCAGAAAAGTCACACTAGAATTTTTTTGATGTATAGTTTTCTCCAGTGTAGGAGAAGAGAAAACTGAACCTAACCTTTGAGCAATACTGAATCTCTGTTAGCTTCCATTCAGCAAATACAGAGCTGAGGCACCTGCTGCTCTGCTCTTAATATATTTCTAGGAAGTGTTACATACCTGGTAACTGGCTTGCAGATTACTGGTAATGCATCACACTGTTTTCCCTTTTAGTTCTCCTGTACAAGAAGAGTGTTTTGCCCTGAACCCCTGACTTGGGCATGAGGTTATAGCTTCAGTGTGACAAGGGAGCTATTTCTTAAACCAAGTGATAGGTTTACATCTAACATTTAACGACAGTAACAACTCAGGATTTAGATGTTCCCCTTCCTTTGAGAGGATTAGAAAGTCAAGAGAGAAGACATAAACTGCATTTCACATACAATTAAGTTATATATGCACATATTCACCAGAAGCCTACACTTTCTTACTTACTTACCAACATAAAGACAAAAAAGAAAATATATATTATGGAATAAGTAAAGTAGCTAAGTGCAATGCTGACACTACAGGAAATAAATATTCTCAACATTTCAATACAGAAATTAACAACTGAGGGACACAGCCCAACATAATGACTTTAAAAAAGAAACTTACGTAAAAAATTCCCGTTGTTGAGGGCCGCCCATGCACCCTCCTGTGCTCAGCTAGAAGGTGCTGGTAGAGAAGTGCTTGTCAGCCCACCAGGAGTGGGACCTTTCCCTGTCACTACCCCACTGTGCATCAGAAAAAAAGAATCACCCCAGCTTCCTACTTGAAAAAAGCCTTTCAGACCTTCTGACCCCACTTCATCCCTACAGACAAATTTCAGCCTGCGCATCTCCTGCACGTGGCCTGAGCCACAAGACAGCCTGTCCCCACAACTTCCAATAGCCTATACACAGTCTCAGCCATCACAGTCTGTTTTCAACCATTATTCTCAACACTTGAAGGTTTCTGCCCCAAAGGATGACCTGACATTCAAAACTAAAGTTTGGGCAGAGCTCTGGTCCTGAAAACGGGACACTGGGACACCTCAGGGCTGTGCTGACTTCAGCTCAGGAAGGCAAGGACAGATGTTGCTGTTTTTTAAACTCTTGTTCTACTGTTACCCAATTCCTTTAGACACAATTGCTGAGTACAAGGTCTCTTATCATTTCCATAACTTTTTGAGCTTTGAGTGAAGTTGTACTTGGCAGGTTTCAGGGACTGTTAATAGAAGAAGCAGCTCTTCTTCAATCTATTAACTCTTATGGCAGCTGTTCTACATATAGGCTTGTGACTGGTCACAAAGAACAAACCTACTACAAAAGATCATCTAAGACAACATCAGTGCTGCATCCAACTTTAACTGTAATTGAACTTTCCTCCATCTTAACCTGTCTCTATATACACAAGACATCTTATTTCCTTTGACAGACAGATCAACCCACTAGTACCCAGCTAATTGCTCCAGCAAGGAACCAAATCTGATTACCTACATTCACTATCCAAATCTTAAGATAGTAAAAGAGGTTCACAGGAAAAACCACCATATTAATTTATTTCTGCTCACTCTAATCCAGGATGTATTTCACTAGTCTGAAAAGCTAGTAAGGGAAGAAGCAATTTAGCTGTAACAGGACTCTCTTGAACTTCAGCAATATAGCTACCAGATAATTAGAGTGCCTTATGCATGGATCGACAAAAAGAAGTATTTTCACAAAGCTTTAGAGAATTTACCTGTTGAATATTTCAGGGCTGCTACACTGCTGTGGCACATCAGTATATAGCCTCTGCAAATTCAGAAGCTCATTGATTTTGAAGGAGCAACAAACTCTCTGGTCTCTTTAAAAAAGAACAAGCTATTTCAGAAAATGAAGACAAGTCGTCACCTGGCATGACCTAATGACCTATCATAAAGTTTGTTGAAGTTATGACACAAATAAATCAACAGATTGTATAAGATGTAATGTACAAGATAATTAGAGTTGATAAGTACCAACACAAATTTTAGAACATAGTAGTTACTTATTTCTTGCTTTCAGCTACCAGGTTCTCTTACAGTGAAAAATTCTTTTTAAATTTATATGCATTAAGCTTTAAAAAAACCCAACAAGACAAACAGAATAGTAAAAACAAACAGCAATGTCATTGCCTTGCTGTTTCTTCTAGAAGAACTTCTCAAGGAGCTGAACCTGCTCAGCTCAAGAGAAAGAGCACAAGTGTCCTCTGCTTTTAGAGAATGACAACAAAAAAGGAGGCAAGGACCATTTCTCCTTCAAATACTGACATTTAATTGATGTCCTCACTTACTGACTTCCTTCATTGCTGTCCCCTTCTGCAAACAGGAATACAGTACTTTCCGTAATGCTGAACATGGATGCACACACTGCTGTGTATGTACACAGACCTAGAGGTATCTCTCTTTCACAAGTGATCTCTTTTTAAATGTCACAAGCCTTCCTGGAGGCGCATAAACAAAAATTCTATTTCAATGACTTTGTATTTTCTATCTGATTCCCCAAACATGATTCAACACCACTGCATCCTACAGCCAAAGGAACTGAAATTATGATACTATAGTTGAAGTGTGTTTAGTACAGCAGCTTCACTGCAGTTGTCTCAGTATAATGTGAAGTTGAGTAAGAAGCTTTTGTAAATAAAGCTTGGGGATCCCCTGTCCTGTGGAGCTTGATTTTTTGTTTTTCTTTAAGTTGTTGAGACAGAAGTAACATGGGCAGGGAAACAGCTGCTTGGAAACAACAACAGAAATTTGTGTGCCAGTCAGATTACTGTACTTGTGCTCTCAAGATGGTCCCAGAGGACACTTAGTGACATGGTGTAACACACTCTGCCTCTGGGATATGGACTCCTCCAAAGAGGAGTAAGTGGTAGCTCAGCACGCAGCAGCACACACGCTACATGCCAGCCACGCACAAATACCATTCAGCAACCTCCAACAGGTTGCCAGTCTGGTCACAGAAATGTTTCAAAGCTCCAGCCCAGCTCTTTAAAAATCTTTACTCACCCGAGCCCCTGGAGGATGATCGCTCTTCCAGAGTGTTTTCCATAGAAATGCAGCCCATGGCAGAAACGAGGAGCCAGCCCCAAAGGGGGCTGCAGAACACAGGGGTGGCAAGACAGCCATAACAAGTGGGCCTTCACAGTGAAAATTAAGCTTTGGAGGAGTAAATGGTCCTTGTAATGCGGGTAACCATCAGATTGCAATGCAACATTTTACCCTTCTCTCAGCCTGTTTTTTAAGACTTCCACAGAAACTAGTTCTTTGAAAGGCTCCATGCAGCAGTTCAATTGAGGCAGAAGTAAAAATTGAATGGATATACACACAGCTGTGTACATCTTCTGAAAAGGGGTAATAGCTGAAGAGATACACTGAGATACCTAAACAATCAGTGAGCTACTAAATACCTGATTACATAAAGTCATCATATGAAAAAAAAAAATCTAAAGTAATACAACTAGATCAAATTTAGAGTGTGAAATCCTTAGCAATATTATCCATTTACGTTTCATTCTATGATCACCCACACAATTTCACTCATTTTTAAGTAATAATAAAGCCTCTCACCTCCCCAGTGTTGTAGCCATGTCTAGAAAAGTGCTTAAAGAAACATGAAAATTATGCTTCAAATATACTGTATCTCAAGTCCTGGATGATTTGCCATACAGGAGATATTCTTATTTATTTAAATATTTTTAAATATTATTATAAAAATAATATATTTATTTATTTTAATTGAACTGTAGAGTATTTTGACTGTCATTTTTTTGTGTATCAATACAAAGAAGAAACAGACTTGGGTACTCCTTTAGATTGTGAATCTAACAGTGGGGAAGTGATGGGAAATGGAGAAGGAAAAGGAATAAACGAGATTAACCTGAACTGAACCTTTGAGATAACATAACCTATACAATGGCCACCTAGAGCTGCAAATAGAACAGTAAAATCCACAATCCAGTGTTTGGCAACCGAGGTACTTATGTTTTGACGTGGCACTTTTCCTGCAATAAATTGCCTGCTGGAGGTATTGGCAGTCACGCATGGTATGTCTCCACAAGAAATCCTTGGCAATAACCTCCTTTTGGAAAGATATTCAAACTGCTGGATATGGTCTTGAAAGCTGACTCAGAAACAACTCAAACGTGTATGTTATTGCTAAAGCTTTTCTTGCATAGTCTTTATAGTCGGTGGGATAATTTACATCTTTTGGTAACTACCAAACTAAAAATAAAGGAAAAGAGGGGAAGGGCTCAATGGTGCACTGTACCAACCAAATTCATTTCAGTGACAGAAACTAAGAAAGTTAAAATTATATTTGTTTAATTGTTATTTAATGAGAATTTTCTCACCAATGTTGATGGAAGAAGCAGCTGTTTTATCAGTCATGCTCAGCAACCTCTGAGCGACACTTCTGTCCCAGAACATCATCAGTAGGTTAGCTACAAGTCAGTCTGGTAGCTTTGCCTCTTGCTAGTGTCACCTAATTGCTTGTTATTTTAAGACCCTACTCTTCACTGTTTATTTTTTTTTAGCCAAACTTCAGCCATCTGGTCTGCTGTCTGTCCCCTCTTCTGCCCCTCCTGGGAGGCAAAGAGGGAGGCAGGGAAAGACAAGACGGGAAAAATGGTTCAGTTATGGAAGAGAAAAACTTTGCTTTGTCCCTTTTCTCCTCTATCAGCAGCTAGAAAATCTAGCTACCAAAACAGAAAAACTTGTGGTTTCTAACACATATTCCCTCCAACACCTAAAGTTAAATATGAGTTTGTCAATGTGAACACACTTTTAATGTCAGCAAATAATTGAGAAAACCACTGGCAAAATATAACTTCCCACAGACAACCTCAACCTTCCCATGCTATTGATTAGGGCAGTACCAGCTGTGCCAAGAAGTCCACAACACAGACTCATGTAAGTCTCCCCAAAAGCCCTGCACACAGCCCTGGATGCCACACTGCAGAATTTGACAAGAGTCTTTTTCAGAAAATGTTGCAAGCTGAACACAACTCTAAGACTTCTATGCCACGCTTAATTAAGGAACATACAACGCCATATCTGGGAATTGCACTGCTCACCATCACTTCTAGGCTGTGATTACATCTACATTCATCTTTCAGTACTTAACTCCACCCTTTAATAGCCCGCAGGATAGTGAGAAGTGTGCCATGACCCATGGTACATGCTCCACAGGTCCTTCTCACCCAGCATTTAACACACACAGGGGTCTGAAGTAGCAGGAGCAAAACTCCATAAGCAATTATCCCCATTCAGCCTTTTCTTCTTCTACTTCTTCTAGTATGCATGGCCAAGAAAAGAAACAGATAAAAAGTTCTGAAATATACCATAATACAAGCTTTGAAGTCTATTATAATTCCACTGTTCCTAACTTTTGAAAGTTTAACTATTAACCTCAACGGTTTCAAATACTTTCTGGATGAGCAATTAAGCATTTAAACTACATATACCTCTCTCTACATTGCTATAGTCAAAAATGAATGCTTTGAAGCAGAGATTATCCTTTTCAAGTATTTGGAAAGTACCTTGCATGTAAACATACAAAAGAAATCATAAGAGAAATAATGCTTTGTTTCTACTTTTATACTCGTTCCTTTTGGTGTTACAGCCAAAGACCTCCAGGAGAGTTTACTGTTGATTCCAGCCCTAGTCATGTACTTAGTGTCATGCCATACGTTTGTCTCCTGCCCTAATTACCTTACTCTGTTTCAATCTCTTTCCCAAGCAGTTGTCTGTCTGTTGCAGAAGTATTTTACCTCTGCTCATCTGACCCATCCTCCAGGAGTGAGCCTGTATTGAATTAACTCAGCTTCATTTCACTCCAGGTATCTGTTTACAGCAGCACTGAAGGCTTCCCCAATAACATCATCATTTTTTTCCTAAAGCAATGAGGAAATCCAAGTGTTCATTTTGGATATGAAGGTGACCAAGACCACTGTAATGTATATATACACTGCTTAGACATTCCTCATCCTCAGAAGCAACCATTCCCTCAGGAAGGGAGGGGAGGGAAGGGTGAATTGTTCGGTTTTTTTCCCCTAGAGTTAGCTTAGTAGCCTCGAGAGTATTTCTATATCCTCAAATTTCACTTTTGGTGCCAAATACCCTACTGTAATACCAGGGAAAGTCCTCAGTGAATTTAACTGCCTTCACAGCTGCTCCTTTGGAAATCTGCAGGGTATGCAACACAGCAGCATCCAGCACCAATCCGTAACATAATTTGCCCAAGAAAAATTGCTCAGATTCAGAAATTCAAGATTCATAGACAAACTCCTAGTCTCCTCCTTCCCACCACTCTAGACATTTGTCCAGTGCTTCTCAGTTGTCAATATTCAGTTAACACATGACACAAACAATACTCTGCTGATTAAAATCAATGCAATGAGAATACACTTGGCATAAAAATAATTCTGCAGAATTCCTAAGGGAGAACTGCTGTTGAACAGAAATGTTCATTCTGAAACTTGAGCATAAGATCCTAATTATTCTTTGACTACTGATCTCCACCCCAACTGTGTTTATCTTAATTTTATTCCACTCTGAGATTCCACCTTGGAAGCTCCTTGCTGCTTTGAACTCAAAATCTGTAGACCAACAACAAAGGTCAGCATAAGTATTTCACATCTATATGTGATAAAAATGACATATAGGCTGTCCCAGCTTCTCAGCTGACTTACAGAAGAATTAGTTTACATGGGCTAAAGATCTGATTCAGCACACACAGCTGTTCCCAAACTTTGGATGCCAAATCAGGTCAGCAGTAATTAAATCTCAGGCTGCAAGGTTAGCAGTAATTCGATTTTATCCAGGATCTACAGGGTGAACTTAACAATATGTAGATGCAACTGAAAGCAAAAAGAGAGGTCGTTGCAATGTTCATGTATATTAAGAAGGAATTTTATAGAGGAGATTATGTAATGTGGGAGAGCAGAGGACTGCTCTCAGAGGATGCCCTTGCCAGTCTTAAATCCCTTCATAGAGACTAGCAGAAAATAAATACTTGTCTAAAGTTATTTTTACTAGATGTGATGTAGTAAACTAACTTTAATACAGAACAGTGCAAAACAGCACTGATTTCCCAGAGCACGTTCTTTATAGCACACAGTTTTGAAAGCATGCACGAATTTTCAAATTAACATCCATAAACACCCTTGTGCATAAAATCTTAAGCTGCAGAGGATTCTTTTTTCCTTGTGGAAAGCAATGCTTATACCTCCTGAGTCACTTTATATTTCTGATACACGTAGCAGATTTACAGAGACTTTTTGTGAGTTTCCATGGTAAACTGATTCTCCTCTGTACACAGGGTCTATCAGCTGCCCTCCCTGCTCACCATTAATTGCCCTCAGCACCCTCATACTTTTCTTTGCCAGTATGGGACAGATTTACACATGAAAAAAGACTCTGCAGCTTTAGGATTTTCAACCCATATCAAATGGGAATTCACAATCACTGAGCAACTGAGTAATAAAACTGAAGTCATCAGCACATTGCCTGCTGGCAAACAAGTAGCAGTGACTGTACCACACAGCTCTAAGACACTGCAAAGCAGAAAGGGAAAGAAAAAAGCAAATCTAGAAAATATGAATATTTGACAAATAAAGGGACTGGTTTTCAGATAAACTAAGCTCCCAGAGCTTCAGCAGAAATTAATGCAACTGTTTCTGGCTTGAAATTGAAAAAATCTGTTCAGAGAGTGCAAATAACAGGAGGACAAGGGGATCAGGAGATTTGAAACATGTTAGATAAAGCAGGACAAGGAAAAAGTTCCCTCAGCAGAACAGATGATACACTCACAGTTTGCACAGGTGATGCAGATTGCTTTTTCTTAATCCTCAGAAGTTTAGGACCTACCAGAAAAACATTCTTTTTTTCTTTTAAACAGGATTTTCATCTTCTGTGGTTAAAATTGAGGACTGTATAAAACATCTTTTAGCACTCTGTGCTTGGAGTCCATCTCCCTCCTGTGCCAGGACACAGACTGTGACTTCTGCCAATAATCCTACTAAGTTCTGGTGACTGACCAAGAAGCGCAGTCTAGCAGAGGCACCCGTGTGATGGAGAGGACAGCAAAACATGGTGGAGGGGCAGGAGGCAGCACTCAGCAAGTCCCCCTTGGAAACCATAACCTGAATTTAGCTAATCCTCAACACACACAGCGTCCTCCAGTTCTCTCAAATCACCAAACTGACCAGGAGCTAGAAAGCTATTACTGTATTTCATTTCCCTCTGCAAATGTACACAAGGCATGACACTAGTGGTTGGGACAACACACTGACCCTTCTTAAATCCTAATTATTAAAAGTCATCAACAGGCTCAACAAATAGCTGGACCTTTCAAAACACAGAAGCCTCCTCAGCAAATGTGTGCAGAAAATTCTTGCATTCAAGTTTGATGAATGTACCACCATGAGGAAGAAGAGAAAATCATCCCTGCGAGCACTGTATCTTCAGCAGTTCAGCAGGTAGAGGGGAAAGCACAGTAACAGAGGAGTGGTGTTATTTCTGATAAGATAATGAGCTCATAAAGCAAAGACCTCTTTTCTGTCAAATTGTAGTCATTATTCTTACTAAATAACATTAATTAAAATTTACTGGTGATATTCAAGTAATTTTACTCAAATGATCTCAAATTTCAGCCAAACAGCAAACTTTTTTCTTGAGTCTGTTATGGATTCATGAAAAATCAGTGATGAGCAAGCAAAAAGAGGTATTAGTTACATTTTGATTAGAATGAAAAACAGATGTGTGGTGATTAATCACATTCAAGTTAAGACAAGCCCACCCTGGCACAATGAACATAAGGGTTAGTTCTGGCTCTTCAATACACCTGAACATGCATCAGGTTACACTCTTGTTTTCACATCAGAAGAGATGTATTAGGGCAAACTCAGACTTTCATTAACCTCTCAGAAAGTCCAGAGCTAAAATTATATCTAATTTATACTTACAAAATGTTAATTCAGGGTCTAGCTAACCGATCTGATGAAAAGGCCCTGTGCTGATCACCAAAATCATAAAGAATGTGAACAAAATCAGCACGTGGAAAGGGAGAAGAGTTTGAGTAGCTGAGAATGAACAAAGGAGGTAAGAGTTCCAACTGTGAAGAACTGCCAAAGAAGCATCCAATACTGACTTAGTGGGTGACAGAAGTGACAGATGAAATTCAGTGCAGAGCAGTGTTACATATTTGGTGTGGTTTTTTTGGGTTTGGGCTGCTTGGTTGGGGGTTTTGTGGTATTTTGGTGGGTTCTTAAAATCATATAAACCCTCCATATAATGATGGCCTTGAACTGAATTTTATCACTCAGAAGCTGCTTAGGTTATACCAGTCCTGTAGCAACGCTGCTAAGCAAAGCTCCAGAGCAAAACAAAGCTCCAGAGCAAAACAATCCTTGAAATTATTTTAAAAGGAATACAACACAAAGAAGAAAGCATCATTAAAATACTGTTTACAGAAATTGTGTACCCACATTTTCAATAGCAAGTACATGTGAGGCCCCGAGTCTCGAACACTACATAATTCTTATCTTTCCCAGTTTTGCCATTAATCAACCCTGTCATAACAGATAACTGTTGAAATACTTCAAGGAAGAATAATATGGTGAAGCCAGTCCAGCCTCCACTAGAGGAATGGCCACCTGGGCCACTCCAAAATACTTTACAGGCATTTCCCATCCTTTACAGGCATTTCCACCCCTTAAAGGATGGCTATTGAGGTTTCAGCAAAAGGCTGCAGGTGAACAAGGAATTCCTTTTCCAATACAGCTACTGGGTATAACATTAGTTTCAAGTACAAAATAACAAAAAAAAAAAAAAAAAATTGAGCCTCTCCCTCACCCAGATGCAGTTGAACTGTTTGAACCCTGACTTGTGATATTTTCTATACCCTAAAAGTTTGAAGGGTGTCTGAAACATAGCCGGGCAGGTTTCCAGGAGGAAAATCAACAGAGGATGACCAACTGTGAAGACACCACCTTGGAGATACCACCTTTGTGTCCCTGAAGCACAAAACCATCAGAGGATGGAGAATGCTCTGGCGAAATACTGTCTCTCTTCTTTACATTCTTCACTTCAGCAACTGAAATTAGCTGTTGCAAAGAGAAGCAGAAAGGTTGGAGAACTGGCCTAGATGAACCTATTATCTAATCCAGCAAAGGCCATTTTGTTACATAGCCCATTTGTGAATTACTTTATGTTTGCCCAGTATTTTTATGAGAGAAGATGAAAATCAATCAGAAGTTATCCACTGGGAATAACCTAATTAATTTATGTAAAATAATCCTCTAGAAAATAAAGCCATCACCTTCATAGTTTCTTTTGGTCATTCAGGTTATCATAAGTTAGGTCTGCACTTACTTGCACTATACCTGTACACTATAGGTGCTTGCAAGTCTATTTCATTTCATCAAAGCACAATAGCAAGAGCATGCATACACAACTTTCCTACAAATAATTGCTTCCTGAGGATGCTGGAGTTATTCACCACTACATTTTTACCTGCTTATTTTTCCAAACCTGCAAACCCATGCTGCAAGGGGTGGGTATAGTATTATTCTTTCTACTTGCTTGCTAGGGATCTTCTTCTTGGTCGCTAGGGATTAAAAAGTGGTTTCCTTTTACAAAACAGAGTAAGTTTTTATGCTTTTGCCTCACTTGCTAGCAAGGAATGCTCCCACAGATCCTGCTGTAGACTCTCTGTTTTCTACTTGCACAGTTGTCCCCAGGCAAGACACGCTAAAATCTTTCCTACTGCACATGTGATTCAGCTGCAAAAGGAACAGTATTCAGGTTTCAGGAGATGATCAGAGAGAAAGTATACTTAAGGAAAGGCAGCGCTTAAAAAAAAAAAAAATCCAGGCTGGAATTTTCCAGTGCTGAAAGCAGAGAACCAAGTGTCTTTAACTAACCAGCATTTGTTTTGCAGCTGTCCAGAGGTGTTAATTCATTTTCTGTGAACATAAGCAGCACAATATGGCCTTCCTACCTGTGCAGTTCAAAGTAGCCAAAGTACCAGGCAGCTACCAAAAGAGACCATGGAACAATAAACATAAGATTGAGAAAACTGGGCTATTCACTAACAGGTCTTTAATGAAAGTCTTATGAATCAAAATGGAAAAGAAATACCCATTCTCAGGAAAATCCATTTTTCCAAGAAATTTAATCTCCTTATATTTGACCACGACTGTCAAGGAAGCAAGCCTGAGAAACACAATCCTAATTACCTCATAGGGGAAAAACTGACCTGGTCACTTGGGGCATATGTGAGGAATCCACAGAACACGAACATCACCTTGTTGCCCAGCGTGTGTTTTGTTCAGTCTGATTAAAGCCCCTGAAAGCCATAAGCAAACTGCCTGCTTTGTCAGGCATGAGGCAGCCTGTCAGGAGCCTCAGATTCAGGGGAAGAAGCCAAGTTCTCAGTTGCACACACACTTCCCTGAAGACCGTGGGATTACTGGAAAAGCACTAGACCAACAGAAAGACATGGACATGGCTGCTCAGGCCACTGCTGCACAGACAAAGAGGTGAATGCTGAAGGCCAGGATCCACACCAATTTAAATCAGCAATGAAACATCCTTGTAACACTAAAACACTCAACTTCCAAACCGGATATGGGGCTCAAAATGACAAACACACATCTGCAAGCAAATACTCCATTCGCAACAGCCACTTTTGTTCTGAAATTAGAGGTTGATGAAAGTAAATATAAGAGGTTCCCTGCATAATTCTGATGTTATTTAACCCCAGGGTATTCACGAAAAGAAAGGGTGGGCAGATAGGAATTTGGGTTCTTCGTCCAAACTGCTACTGTTTTTCTTCCTGAAGAAAACAAGCTAACCCTGATAAGAAGTACCAAGGTTGTAATACACTTCATGTTCTATCAATGAGGTAAGAAAAAAAGAAAAATTAAAAGCAATGTTGTCATGCATGCGCAAGCACGTAAGCAGCAGCAGTACAGATAGATATGAAGAGGTCACCAGGATAGAGTTGGGTCACTGTAACGCGGGCTTTCATATCCTGTAGGGAAGGCAGAATTGACAGGTGTAAATCACAATTTCATTATCTACCAACAAGACAGGGCAAAAGGAGTGAATGCTGACATGTGCCACAGCCACCTCTGATAAGGTATCTCATTTAGATGCCCAGGACATTCAGCTGTCCTGAAAACAGATCCCTTGTTTTCTGGGTGGGAGAGGGCAGGTACAGCTACAGCCCACGAAGTGACTCTCTCCTCCGTTTCCTTGTTATTCTTAGGAAACACAGAAAAGATCTTTCCAGCTGGGAGCTGAATGCCCAAGTACAGCCGACTCGGCCCGCCCAGGGAAGGACAGGCAGCAGCAGCCCGTGTGGGCAGCGCTGGGGCTGCCGGACCGCCTGACACTGACCCATCCATCAGCAGGCGGCACAGGCGGGCGGCAGCTGCCTCTGGAAGCTGCCAGCTGCAGGGCATCAGGCTCGGAAGAGTCTGGCAATGCCAGAAAGTAACGGCAGCAATGGGAGAGACACAAAATAAAGGAAATTCTCCTCTTCAGCCTTCACAGCTTGGCATGTAACACGGCAGGCCCTGCAGCACAGGAAGCTGCTTCCTCTGAAGGAGGTCGTGTCAGAAAGACCAGAGTAAAACTCTGTAGTTTTCCTCTTCTCCTGAGAAGGCACGTACCTGCACATCTGATCCCCAGGAAACTGGGTGGTACAAGTTATCAAAAGCAACATCTCATTTGAGTGCAAGACTGGTGTTTTGTAAGGGTAAAACGGACCAACCCTCACCCCAAACCACCTTTTGGGGTAAAGGTTTGCCCAGGAAGAGTCTTGTGCTTCAATGTTGACAATTTCTATCTCAGTCCTAGCAAAGCCTTGGGTACAACTGCAGAGCAGACACCAGCTCCATTTCCTTCTGCCTATATGATGGGTCTTAGAGCCAACGGACGCAACTCACAGCCTGAATCTTACTTGCTCTTACCAAATTTCATTCCAGCATAACTTCAGAGGAGTTATTCCAATAAGTAAATTTACATACACAAATTACATATTAGATCCTCACAGAAAAGAGGAAAAAGAAATCAGTGCACTATATTTAGAGCTTGGCAAGAAACCAAATTTCAATAAAAAGCTGCTGTCATTTGAGAATGACTATCAGGACTCTGAAGACAGAAACCAGAAATGGACACTGGACTGTGTGGGTACCTCTCAGCCAGGCAGTTCCTCTCCCTAATCTGTTCCCTTTATAGTCAATGGATCAAGAGCACTTCAGCGCAGGAACATAATTGAGATGCTCCGATGTGCCTTCTGGGCAGGCTCTGCTCCCCATGACAGAGGGGATCCAGCAGCATGCCTGGCATCACTGGAAGGCTGACAACAAGAGCACTCCTGGCAGTGGCACAGCAGTAAAGCTTCACCTAGAAACAGTCTTTTCCTACATAGTTAAGAGCAATCCGAGATATATAAGAATAACTACAGCTGGTGACTCCAAGCAACCTGTCAGCTGAATTAGGCTTGCAAGGGTCTTACCCCTTTCCTGCCACAAAGAAATGAGGGAAAAACTACGTCCATGCTGTTTTCTTGTTGCTTTTGGTTTGGTGTTTTGTTTTTTTTTTTGCTTTGGGGGATTCTTTTGAATTTTTTTTTTTTTTAAGAGTAAGACTAGTCTTCACAAAACAGATACAATTAAAAAAATACTTTTTCTGCATAGCACCTGCTGATTTTCTGTTTATCTTTTTGTTTTGTCTTTTCCTACCAAGAAATTTAGAAACTGTTTGGACATTTCTGTGTTTGAACTGCTCCCAGTTCCTGCCTTCCCGACAAGCATCCGCAGGGGCCAGCTGGAAACAGTACCCAGCACCCCAAGGTAAGAGGCAGCTTGCCAAACAGGTACTGGCAACTCAGAGATGGTCCTTTAGGTCCTGTTAATTGGTACCAAATTCTATGCATTTTATAGGCTTTGAAACAAAAAGATTCAGTCTCATAGCTGTTGGGTTAGAAAAACTCCTCCTAAAGTCCTAGTAAAGATCTGCAAATGACTGCATGTCAGCCGAAAACATGCACTGTACAGAAGAGAAGACCGCACACAACACCTGCAGTACACAATATAAAACAGGAAGACCGTGGTGACAGCAGCGTGCAGACCACTAACCTCAGGGTGAAAACCCAGGAGACCCAGTCACTGCCACCAGAGTGCCCCACAGTGTGTTATTTAGGGTAACTGTGGGTGCTTGCATATCCATCACTTGTACTAGCCTAGTGTCAAAAGCACCGCATGTGCCCACATCCAGGGCTTTAAGGAGCTGTTCAGAATATCCTTGTAGCTCCCCTTTCCCACGGTGCACCACCCCTGAGAATACTGCAGTAGTACCTGGCTATTCTAGCAAATATATAGGGAGGATTTTATTTCCTCACCCACTCTTTTTGGATCTCAAATATTTTTAATATACTGTGAATTTTACCATATTGGTATTAATAAAAATTAATCAATATTTTTAATATACTGTTGCTGAAGTGAATAACATGGCAGAACTCTCTTGTCAGGGTTTTAATAAAGGCTTTATGGTTACTTATCTATAGTGCTGGACCTTTTGAGCAAACATGCCCACATTTTCTACAGCAAGTTTACCCTAAGTGTAACACCAAGCATTTTAGTGTAACAGTATGAGGGGAAAAAAAGAAAAAGTAAGGAAGCCTCCTGATGTATTTCTGATGCAGTTACAGGGAACCACTCATGCATGCTCTGACCAACAAGAAGAAGAAAGGCTGTCACAGCTGGCTGCTGCCTTGCCGACATCATCACCATCCTCCTCACCCACAACAGCTCACGCAGCCCCCATACGCTGCAGAATTCAGCTCTTCCACTAAAAGGGCTGAGGAAAACCTCAGCCCCCGGGCACGGGTGAGATCAATCCCAGGCCTCCTCCCGTGCCCATCCTGATGAGAGCTTTCCACAGTCTCAGCTGTTCCTATTTCACAAAAACTCAAGAAGTAAGAAAATGTCTCCAGTGGCATTTCATGCTGAACAGGCTCTTAAGTGTCCATTGAACCTAAATTTAGGAATATGGGAAGAAGTAAGGAAGACTTCCAACATTTATATTTTACTCCCCAGCACAGAAACAAGTTAACTTGATATGCCTGTTAAAGACATTCTGAAGTTATAACTGGTCCTTAAAGATGAAGTGTAAACCTTGTGGGCAGCCACAGGGAGAAATAAACTGGCAGAAAGAGGGCCTTTTTTTAAGCACAGAGTTTACCAACATACCCCTCTTCATGTTTTAATAGTAAGACCAGAGCTAAATATTTAATGTCTGAAAGGTTAAAAGAAACCTGATATATAACTTCATACATACCAGACTTATCTCAAACTGCTAAATGTGAATTGACATGGCTTATGACATCCTACATCTTACAATAGCATGCTGCTCAGCCACAGTAACTGGTAAGGTTCTAAATTAAGAGGTTGTAACTTTACCTCTTTGGTGCCTAAATTTTTAAGTGCGTTGTTGAGTCTTAAGCAGGAAAAGAAAGATTTAAAGAAGCTGTTATCATTATTAAAATGCAGATGCTGATTCTAAAAAAAAAAACACCACCACAAACCAAAACAAACAAAATAGAAAAAAACCCCACCAAAACCAAAACCCTCACACCCAGAAAAGGACAGCTCATGATTGAAAACACTTGAAGACATGAAAAGCTGTGAAATAAAGCAAGTTATCTGCATTACATAATATTGCCAATTAAATATTGCCATCTCTCTCTCAACCTTTTCCAGACAGAGATATCATCATTTCCTCAATTTCGTCAAGCTCATACAAGTACAAAACCATAATGACAATGAGTGCTGGTTCTCCCACCACTGGTGACCACATCTGACCATGGCATGTTCTGAGCCCAACTTGAGGATTTCATATAAATGCTTCCAGAGGTACTGTTGTAATATTTTGCATGATAGTTAACACTTTCATCTTGAAACTGGAGAGATTTGGTGGATATCTCACTTGAAAGTCTTAGAGAAAACAACATATATTACATCAGGGTGCCCTGCCACCTATTTAAATAAAGCTCCTCAGTCTTTGAAGTATTTCTTTCAAGAAAGGAATAAATTGAGAGACGCACAATTTACAAATTAAATCATCTTAATTTCTACAGAAATAAAAGCAGCTGCACATGAAAAAGATGAAAAGAATATAAATGAAAGAGGAATAGAATAGCTGAAGGCAAGGAAAGAACAGTACACACTATTGAATGCCACAATGAAAATCAACAACAGAGAGCAACTATTTCTTGACTGTTGAATTATGAGATAGTGAATTTAGCATTATATATCATTGTGGGGAAGAAAGTTAATATGAAAAATCAGTCCAACAGCATTATGAAACCTCATGTATTTTATATCATTTTCCACTGTGAGATCTTCCAATGGTAACAAAACTTAACGTTCCTTTCAGTGCATGTAAGGACTGAAGCAACGTAGCCCTGGTCTGAAAATAGGATACCCGTATACCCGGATTTGCATAAAGTTCACAAAAAGTTGGCAAGCAGCATTCATTTGAAGCATCATTAACCATGAGTCTGCACATCTTGCTTACCATTTTTAAAGATAAGCAGTCTGAAAATGTTCAAACATACATTTCCTGACCTTGCATTTCAATGACATACACAGACTCTCTTTTTTAACCTAACATGAAATAAACCATCATAAGGCATCAAAAGCATTGCATGTCATGATTAATTTTGAAGGGAAGAGAACTTCCTTTCCATAGTAGTACGATTCCCTGCTTTATGAACTAACACCTCTTCTGCCCTTTCATTACACTACATGTACAGGTCCATGCACCTTAAAACACCTCAGAGAGGCTGGGATCTATATTTACCCTAGTTCCACTTCAGCAAAATTGGCATCCCTCTGCCTTCCTTACAGACACAACCAAAGCAGTGGTAGGAGAACAACATCACAAAGAAATATGAACATTTCTTATTCCAAACCCACAGCTTTTAAATAGCAGCTTCTTATTTCTCTTCCATAGGTTAGGTCCTTAATTTTGTTTTACTGTCCTAAATTGTGCAGGGTAAAGCTTAAAACAGGATGGAGTGTTGGACAGTTTCAAGAGAACTAATCTGAATCCAATTCACTTGTGTGGTTCCTATTTTCTGTATAGAACAGGTTTACGTGGAGGCAGGAAACAAATAATTCTGCCCCTTTCCAAGAGTAATGCTAATTTATTTGAAGATATTTAATATGAACTTAACTTTTTTCCCCCTAATTAAGGGCTTGAACATGTTGTACTTCAGTCTGCGGCAAAATGAGTTCAATACTCTGAACACTGACTGTAAAGAGGAAGAACTGCTTTGTCTGTCAATACAAATATCTCTAAAGTAAGTGGGGAGTGCAAACAGCTAAAAAGGGAAACTATACGAAAACTATCAACAGTTATTGATGTGCTATCTAAAGCACTGACCTCATTGATGTAGATACAACTGCTGTTACCAGTTATTTCCAGAGGAGTCTATTTCTGAGGCCCATTATAAGCAGCTATAAACAGTTTAAATTTTTATACAGAATTTTTTCAATCATCAAAAAGATGTGTTTAGATTGCAGGAAAAAAAAAAACACTTAAAAAAATTCTATGTATCAGTAATACTGTACTTCATAATTATTTTAGAAAAAAAAATCTGAAACAAGTCTAAATGGGCTTGTGTTGGGGAGTTGGAAGCGAAGTACCATACTGATTTTCCTTCCTGGCTTTATGAGGGGATGGTTTCCTTTATGGTACCATTGAAGATGACTGAGGAATCTGCTGTTGTTTTTATTTTGTTTAGAAATAAGACTTGTTTTAAATCTCCCTATGTTTTCAAAGTCAAAAGTAGATTCTGTCTTCCTTGAAGATTTTTACATATAGCAAAAAAAAGGAGGAAAGTTGTCAGGGAAAAAAAAAGGTCAGAAAGAGGATATCCCAGTTCAAATACATTTCACTGATTTCTGCAGTACTTCCCAGTGTGAGCCAAGTCAGATAAGCATTCATATTTTAAAACAAAGCTTCCCAAGACAAGAAAAGCATCCCACTAGAATGCTCCACAGATGTCCTTTCAAACCTGGGACAAGCCCATCTAATGCAAAAATCTACCCCTTTAATGTGACAAGCCAATGCTAATGGAGGCTTTATCTGCTCTACAGCTTCTTGGTTCTTCTTGTTACCAAGTCTATTTTAAGTCTTATAATTTAAATTAAATAAGCAGGGACAAACCTTGAAAATCTACCTTTGTCTCAAACAACTTCTGAGATCCTACAGGATTGGCCCAGAGCTTTCTCAGTGAGATATCAGAAGGTAAATCACAGGTTATGGGGAAGTACCGTGGTTCATCCCCACAAAGGAGGCTGACTAAACACATGCACAAGAAGTACAACAGAAATCTAACATTTCAATTTAAAGAGGTGTACATTTTTAAAGCGAAACCACAAGTTATTTATACGGATAGATTTTTCACAAAGTAATCTGATCTGGGAACTGGGGGATTTTACTTAGAGCATCTGTGTTCCACATTCTCAGGAAAGAAAATTTAAATAACCCTAAAAGCTGAAAAAGGTATTTTTATCACAGCCTCTGAGCTATTTCACGTTTCACTCAAACTGAAAGAGAGCTGAACCAGATATCTCCAATCACATCTGGATGCAGACCCCAGTAAGTACTGTGTGCACTGTCTTAACTAGAACTCAAATTATTCTATTAAAAAAATCCCAACCCTTAAAAATCTCCCCCCAAGTTCTGGCATTCCTTCTCATGTTTTTTTAATTTGTGTGATGTCAGTTTACATCTAATAAGCATGTTGTTTATTATCTTCATTTAAGTCAGGACTTTTACCAAGTTACAGCAAGAGTCATAGGAAGCATATCACGATTACAAATCCATAATGCATGCAAGATCCCTGTGTAGCACCGTTAAATCCATTAATCACAGTCTTTTTGGTCCCAATTATGCTAAGAAGATATTCGATAAAGCAATTTCAACTCACCTCTCTCTCTCTCCTGTTACCATCAGTGCAAAGAAGGCAAAACCACAGCGCTTCCGACAAATTCTCAAGGCACCTCTTTTGTTCCCTTTAAATTAAATCCGAATTGGTTGCACGTTTTACTGAACTGCTAATGCTCTCCACATGTTCCTTCTCTCAAACTGAAAATGTTTTCTATTAGGAATGCCTAACACTGAACATAAAACTGTAAAATGTCCTTCAAACAACCCAAAGTTCCTCTCTTTCTTTGGAATGTATCACTACTTGCCCAAATGAAGAGCTCACAGTCCCACAATTAAGCTTCCTTTAGGAAAGCTTTTAATAAGACTCCTTTTCTTAGTGTGTTCAGAAACTCCCTTTTCAAAAGAAAGCTGTTTATTTTAAAATCTACAAGTTATTTCCTTTAAAAAATCAAAACAACAAAGTTTTAAAGCATGAACTGGAGGAACTTCACATTGTCCACGGCCATGAAAAACCTACTCCAGCACTCAGGACACAGCAAACGCACCTATGCCAGGCAGATGAAATGGGATAATGATATTTGCAGGGAGAAGCACCTCATGTGAGACAGTACCAAGAACACGGGTTGTAGGCACAAGCTTAACTTTGCTCTCAGAGAATGAAATGCAACATGGTTTCACATTTCCTTAAACATAACAGCACTGACTTTTCAACACTTCCATTTTATACTCTTGAAAGGAAAACCCACGTTTCTACCCCCCTTCTGTCCATGTATCTTAACTTATCTGCAACAAAGGGCCAGGTACAGTTGCAGACTCAAGACAGGACTTTGTGAAAGCACTGTGGTTCCACTGGGCAGGAACTTCTCCCGCCACATGCTTGAGGTGCAAGTCCTACCAGAAGGTTCAATAGATGCATAAATAGTTGCAGAATCTAATCATATCTGCTCTAACACATGCAACAAGTCCACATAATGGATAACAGAAGGGAAAACTGTACATGGAAAAAAGGACTAGCTGCATAGTTCAGCTATTACAGGACAAATAAAAACAGCTGGCTTCTACTAGCCCCCTAGTTACAACCAGCTTACAGCTTCCCTCAGGTATCCCAGAACAATACAGGCTCAAGAAGATATTTATGGCTACATTTCATAAATGATATCAAGAGAAAGGGGATATCAAAAAGATAATCCCAAGAGCTCTGTGGAAAGGCTGGGTTATTGGTGCTAACACTGCCAGTTAACACAGATGCCCTGATAATAGCAGCTAGAAAGAGCCACGGTGCGGCATGGCAGCCCTTGTGTCCCAGAGTTGGGAATAATCCACTGCTGAGGTAACTCTGCATCCGCTCATGTGCAAAAGCCAATAGAACAGGATTATAAAAAGGTTATAGCAACTAATATTGAAGCTATATCATATATTTAGCAAGACTTTTGCAATAATATACTTGCACACTGTTTAGGGTCCTCACTAGATCAAGCTATGAAATGTAATATACACAAATATCTATGCAAATTATTTGTAATATATTGACAGATAAAACAAAGACTTTGCATAAATATAGGAGAGAGATATAATTGTACCAAAAAAATGTAATTTTATAGTGCACAAACATTTTAAATAACTGACTGGCAGTACTGTTTGTGTGTTTTGGTTGGGTTTTTTGGTTTATTTGGTTTGGGGTTTTTTTAATAACAAACTGACACAAAAAGGTAGTAAAATTTAAAACACTCCTTGCAACATTTGCTGACCTTCCAAGCCACAGTACTCTAAGTAATCCCAGGTCAATACATGCACTCAGAATCACATCGACTTTTGTTATTTGCATTCTTCTTGTATTACACTGTATTAACAACTGAAGCTTATATCAAACTTCTTTTGGAAGATCATTCCAAGTCACTGTCATGGATCCCTGTCCAAACATCATTCTCAGTATTGATTGCAACACTCCTGATTTAACATCACAGGCATAAGCATTTTAGAAGAGGACATGGGGGTCTCTTGGGCTAAATACAGCATCCAGATATGTTAAGAGCAAATGGTGCCTTTTCTCTCAGAGATCCCATCAGATTTTGAGAAAAAAAATATGAAGCAATGAACAAACAAATTAAGCAGGAACCACAAACAGAGCTGCCCAAGCAAGGATCTAATGGCTAAACCAATTCCCTCTGCAGGAAAAGTGGAGCTGGTAAAGATCTTTAAAACTTCACTGTCAAAATATCGCTCTGACTAAAACCTTCCGTTTAGTTTCAGGGGCTACAACTTTTGACACTGTTAGTGTTCACTCTGTATAGCT
Organism: Ptilonorhynchus violaceus; assembly: GCA_013397565.1. Taxonomy (NCBI): domain Eukaryota; kingdom Metazoa; phylum Chordata; class Aves; order Passeriformes; family Ptilonorhynchidae; genus Ptilonorhynchus; species Ptilonorhynchus violaceus. The sequence continues at coordinate 470,126 of VZRJ01011027.1, read as the reverse complement.
ACATTCTCATTTACATTAGACTTTATCAAGACTTCAGCTGAGCCCTGTAATTGTTAAATATATACAAACTAAAATAATGTTAAGACACAACTAAATACAAACAAAGTCATATGACTGCCAAAAATATTAAAAAGACTTTTCCCACAAGGGTATTAACTCATAATAAATGTGATTTGAATAAAAGGTCAAATTTGAAAGCTTGTGGGAAAAAAACCCCACAGTTGACATTATCTGATTTAAGGAGCACTCAGAGCCCAGAAGGCCAACTGCATCCTGGACTGCATCAAAAGCATGGCCAGCAGGGCGAGGGAGGGATTCTGCCCCTCTGCTCTGCCCTTATGAGACCCCCACCTGGAGTGCTGCATCCAGCTATGGGGTCCCCCGCACAGGAAGGACATGGACCCGTTAGAGCGGGTCTAGAGGGCACAAAGATGCTCCAGCCCTCTGGTCACCTCTCCTGTGAAGACAGTCTGAGAGACCTGGGGCTGTTCAGCCTGGAGAAGAGAAGGCTTCAGGAAGACCTTATAGCAGCCTTCCAGTAATCAAAGGGGGCTTTCAAAAAACAGGGAGAGCAACTTTTCACATGGGCAGATAGTGATAGGAGAAGCAATGGTTTTAAACTGGGAGAGAGCAGTTAGATGAGATGTTAGGAACAGATCTGTGAGTGATACTCACTGTGAGAGATACTGTGAGTGTTGTGAGGCACTGGAACAGGTTGCCCAGAGAAGCTGCAGATGCCCCATTTGTGGAAGTGTTGAAGGCCACCTTGGATGGGACTGTGAGCAACCTGTTCTAATGGGTGGTATTGCTGCCTATGGCAGTGGGTTGGAATGATGATTTTTAAGATCCCTTCCAACCCTATCTATTCTATGATTCCTCCACTAAGGTCTTTGAATAACAATAAGTACAAAAACACACCTATAATTTTCAATTAGTTATGTTCTCTGAACAAAACTGGTTTCAGCAATGCTCTTTTGGTATAAATATTCTAAATATTGAAGTTTATACTAAAACCACTTAAATTTATTAGCTATTAATTAGTCCTGATAATTTAATCAGGAAGAAGCCAAAATAAGAAAAGAAGTAGAGTAATAAAATTTGTCCCTCCATGCTGAAAATCCTTAGCATGAACATAAGAACTCAAATTGAGAGGAAAAAAAAAAAGAAAGTATTACTGCATTAAATTGAGTAAGATACTTAAGAGGGACTCGTATGCAACAGGGAAGAAAATACTACAACTTCTGCACTCAAGTTATTAAGCATTATTCCTTCCCTGTTCTGCTTAAAACCAAGAACAACCCCAGCCCATTTGACATGGGACTTGCTAAGTCCTCCCAAGTCTCAGAAAATATTGGCCTGTAGTCAATACATCCTCTGACACTAGAATCCAATGAATGCTCCAGAGATTTGAAGTCACTAACTATGGAAAACTTTATCTGGACATCTGAACATAAACACTTTTGTTATTTCCCACAATTCAGAAGTACAGTGAGGTGGGAAGAAGGAAAAAATATTGATCCAACTTCGAAATGGGAGAGTTTATGACAGGAAAGCTATTTCTTTACACCTATCAGTTCTTAAGAGCAAAACACTGAATACAAAGTTAGCAGGAGGCTCTGCAGAAAGGTCACTACATAGTAGACCACATCTTCTCAGAAAGCAGCCCTAGCTACCTGTTGGGGACTTTGCAGAGTCAGTAACATTGCTAACCACACTGCTTTCCAAGGATACTGTGAAGACAAAGAAAATAGCCAAAGCAAGACAATTTTACTCCACATTATACAATCTCAGATTCCTCTAGCTCCTCACTTCTACTCCAAATATGTAACACATCTTTTAACCGCTAATCCTAATGCTTCCTTTTCAAAAGAGATGTTAACAGAGAGCTGATGGGCACATACACACAAGATAAAGAGAAGCAGTACCCACTGTACCAGTGAAACAACCCTCCTATTCTGTGACAGGTTTAACTGACAGGCACAGCTCTCCAAACAGGGCCAGTAGTAAGAAACAGTGTTCCCTGACTCTTTCAAGCTATCCCATGCCAAAAAATAAGACAACCTTGATACACAAAAATGAAAAAGAAAATAAGAGAAAAGAAACTACATCAAGCCTATGGGCTGAAACAAAAACTTACTCCAAAAATCTAAACTTCAGCAGGGGGGATGGAAATTAGAACCAGAACTTCCATTTGGCTTTTCTGCCTATAATGAACCAAGCCAAAATCTCATATCCAAACACACCTCTTCTCTAGGAGTTTGAAATCTGGACTCAAGTTTTGCAGCTTGGCTTCCTCTGTACTCACTGCTAAAGGCATCACTGCTGCCAGAGAGCAACAGCACCTGACAAGGGAATACACTTTCATACAGGAACAATTAAGATACATGCACAGTAATATGCCTAATTGCCCACAGTAAGCCTGAATGAGAACAGATAACAACAACGCAACCGCACGTGGAAGCTCAGAACCTGATGTGCTCCAATTCCTCGATGGCTGCACTCTGGAGAAAGAAAAAATTACATGAAAATTCTTTTTATAAAACCTCAATCTGGGAAACTTATCAAATCTTGTCTTGCTGCACTGGTCTGTTTTGCCAGATATATTTCCAGACCTAACAAGAACAATCTTCTCCAAGCTGTTCTTAATTTCATTCACATTTATAAAATCAGTTTAGACTTTGCATCATCTCTGTTCCTCCTCTAACACTTAACACGTAGGCTTGCTCTACTGTACTTCCTCATGTCAATGGTAGTAGAGGAGAAACTTTTCCTGCATGAGGCAGCCTAGAGATCGTTCTCAATGAGAGGCATTTGAGGAATTCTGTAGGTTGCTTATGCTCAGTTTGAATTCTCAGAAATGCCATTTCATAACATATCCTGGGGGCAGGAGAAAATGTTTAGCTATATTTAAAGTCTGAATCCTCCAACAGCAGTGTCACTGTGGAAATGACACAAAACTTTGGCTTTCTCCTCCTCCTCCTTTTAAGGAAAATATTTATATTTCAAGGCTTCAGTTATGGTCTCTTGAAGCAAGACCAACAACAAGTTAAACATGTTAGAGTGTTGAATCTACTACAGAGAAGCTGAAAACAAAACAGGCAACTGTGGCACAGATACACGAGGTTTTTGGCTTTTGGGTTTTTTTTAAATCAGCCTCCCATAACATCTACCATAGCATCACCACAACATGAACATTAGCTTTGCCACTGACACTCAGTGAAACTCTCTCTTCTGTAGAACGCTGGTGAACATATTTACACCATCCCAGAACATCAGCCTCCATTCATGCAATCTTAAAGCTCTTTTGACAAGCACTTTATGACTCTCATTAGACTTTTCCTTGTGACAGCATTGTTTTAACCAGGGTTTTTAAGACACTGACACTGTGATAATGACAAATATGCAGCCAAGATCTGCAAGATGTGAAGTAATAAACTTTATATGCTATTAAAATGTAGCAGTTAGCTGTCAGCCAACAATTCTTCAGATCTCATTCCCAATCCAGAACACAGTCTTTTTCAGGCACACACAAAGGCTGTGACAAGACAGATAATCGAAGATTCTTCAAAGCACCACCCAACCATCTCACTTAACTGTCAAATGCTATACTTCCCTGGGATGTTTAACATGCTTTAAGGGTAGTGTAGCTAATACAACCTAATTTCAGGATGCAACAAACAGAATAATAAAATCAATTTATTGGCCAATATCCTCAACTTGGAACACAGCCAAGTCTGATTCATACTTCCCATATTTGCTTCTTGGAAATCGATTCTGTTAATTTGCTCTCTTTCAGACATGTGGAACTTAACTTACCAATGCAGGCATGGACTCTCACTGACAGCTGGGTCCTCAGAATTATACTGTGCTTCTTGCCCCTCCTAAAAAGAGAAGAGAAGAAAAATATATAAAGGTTTAGTGAGGAAGAAGAAGAACTGAAAAATAAGCAAGTCAAGAATAAACGAGTCAAGTTGAGTCTAGGAAAAAAGGGTGGGAAGTAAAGGAAGGTGCTAGACATTATGTCTTTGTTTCTTATAAGCCACTTCCATTTTAATTTACAACAAATTAATTTTCCTCAAGTCAAGACTGTTTTGTCTATGATAGTAATTGTTAAGTGATCTCTCCATCTTTATCTCAATCAATGAGTTTTTTAGCCTTATTTCCCCTCCCTTCTGCTGGGGACAGAGAGAGAACAGCTGGGTGGGCATCTGAACACTCACCAAGGACAACACACCACAACGAAATCTGTATTAGAGAAGTGTCAAGCGATGACCACACATTTTGATTTTCACAAAAATACTTTAACGCTACGTATAATTAAGCATTAAAAGAAAATCCAAGGTAAAACAAGAGGTTGCTGATACTTCCACAGATCTGCTCATGTAGTCTAAGGGGTCTTTAAAGCACAAAGGTAGCTGTGTTTTCCATGCAAAGAGGCAAAACTGAGTCCTTCACTCTGGCTCTCAGTTCCATACTGGTCTCAAATGGAAAGACTATTTTAACTAGCTGGTACATACCTCATTTGTTTTTCAGCCAAATTACTATTAGTTGCATTTCTTCAACCTGGACAAGAGCACTGTTTTGATTTCTAGGTGCTACACCTGCAAACTGGCATGAGGGCACAGACAGCACCTTGTCTCTGCATCAAACCCGCTCACCTGATTGAAGGTGGGAGGGTAAGAAAAGCCAAATGTCTTTTCTGCTTGTACAGCAGCATATTCTCCTCCTTTTATCTGAAACTAAAGATGCAATTCCTGGACAGATGACCTCCAGAGGTCCTCTCCAACTTCAGTCATTCTGTGATTCAGTGAATTTATTGTGGGAAAACACACATGAAGGTAAACTGTTTTTAGAACACAATCAGATGCAGCTTAGTTTGTGTCATGTGAACCCTAGACCCACTTCTACATACAAGTTAAGAGCACAAACCAGCACAGTCTTTCTCAATCATACACTTTGCAACTCTGCTGAGAGGCTTCAGGGCCAAACCCTATATACAGACACCCACCAAAATTTTTTACTGACTGTAACTTAAAACCCCACGGTTTTTTGGTAACAACAAAAGTTCTTCCCCACCTTATTGTTTTCCAGCCCACAGTTGTTTTGTGGAACAAAAAATATTTTTAATTACTTTAATGAAAAAAAAAAGCAAAACATGTTTTATATTTCCTTGCAGAGGAAGGCAAGACAGTGAAGTACTGACAAGTATTTTCAGAAGAATACTAGCCCTCGAAAAACATATGGGGAAAAAAAAGAGAAGTAAGGAACTGAAAAAAAGTGGTTAATGTGGACCTATGTACCTGGTAGTAGAGGAGTTAGTTCCAGTTTCAGAATGGCAACATTTCTCTACAGATTAAAAAAAATAATTAAACATAGATTAAAAAAAAAAAACAACCCAACATTGTTATCATGGTACTCTTTAGAGTTTCAGCAGTCTGTAGGGTACAATGACTTCACCAGCTCTGCTGAAATCTACAGGTCTGTGGTGATCTGCTGGAAGAACAGACAGCAAGTAGTGCTCAGCCATCACTCAGAGTGAATGAACACAAGGACCTAAGAAATCAGCAACTTTTTAAGGCCTGTAGAGATTCAGGCCCATTACAATTTAATACAGTTTTTCCCTCTTTTCCAAAAATCCAATGCATGATGTTTCTTAGTACGAATAATGCCCTATTTCTGGTAAATCTCCAAGCTTCACCAGTGGCACTACTTCCTCTTTTACCTCACCTCCTTACAAAGACCCCTGAAAACTTATAGGAAAACTCAGAGCAAGCTGTCTTCTACAGGTTCTGTTCTACACTATCAGCACAACTGTATAGCTTCCAAGACAGAAAATTCTCACACACACAAACATTAATTTTTATTCTTATCTCCCACTGGTCATATTGGCAATTTTTCCAGTCTACCAAAATGAGTATGATTCAAATCCCAGAAATTACAAAGATGAAGACTCACTTAGGAGGGTGCATGGCCACACTATGATCATCACTACAGAGGCATTTCATGGGGCTTAGACATACTAGATTTACCACACAGCAGCTAATTAAAGTAAGACCAGTCACATGTAAAACACCAAAAACTGCAATTTCTTGCTGAATACTTTTGACTATCATGCAGCATGAATAATACTTCTGCAAAATGGAGATCACCCTTGAAAATTACTACATCCATGATTCTATACACACCAATTTCCTGTCAAGCATGTTACAATAAAAATACCAAAAAAAGGGGTAACTTGAAATGTATCTATAATTTCGCAGACACATGAACTACTGGCCAAATAGGATTCAAAAGCATGCCTGTAGGCAAGTTTGTCCCGATACCAGGGCAGGGAAGGGGGTGCTATGGGACAGACAGGTCATTTCCATTAAAAACAAAATAGGTTTAAAAACACACTGCAGAAAAGAGTATTTCCAACAAACAAGCTTCATTTATTAAAAACAAAACTTAGACGTAACAAAGTTTATAATCTATTCTTAACTAAGGCTTATATTTTTATTGATATGACTTTCTTTTTTAAATGTTTTAGTGAATTCAACTGGCTACAATTAATAAAAAAAACCCCAACCGATATTTAATAGAGTTAATTTAATAGCTGCACTTTAGCAGTAGCAGAGTAGGTAAATTTCAAATATTGTGCTGACATAGCATTCTATTGATCTGTGCTGAGATCAGAATCATTACAAGATTAACTTCTAGTCTTTGGAGTTAGCAAGATACAAAATGTTTTCTATATTCAACTTCTCTAATAAATTAATGCAAATAAACACATGCCAACAGCTCATTGAGTGCCTGTCCTGTGGAATGCTTTATTTCGTCATTGTTTATGTACCACATTACAAATAGTTTAACTCAATTATACATTTCTAAGACTTGATTTAAGTGACATTTTGAAAATAGTACCTCAATTGGCTGTCTTAAACAGTTACTTGTTTTGAAGTAAAGCCTATGTCTGAGCCAAGCAATCGCCTGACCAGAAGAGAAACACCAAGAATGTTGTTGGGGTAGAGAGGGGAAAAAAATATTAATAAATAAAATAATAATAATTTACCTCCAAAACAAACAAACAAACCACATATTAAAAGAAACCAACACCACACACAGTTTTCCTCTTAATGTTTCAAGGAAACTTTGAAAGGAACTTTTAAGAGAGTCTATTTTATGAAGACATGACATCCTTCCTCCTCAGACCTATACTAAAGACTTGCTGGTATCCAAAATGGGATTTTTATGTAAATATCCAACCAAGATTCACTGCTCTTATTAGCAAGACAGACCACAATCATTTCCTTGACAAAGCTCATCTTTGTAAAATAGGAGAATGCATCAATTAACATACATTTTCTCTTTCAATGTTTTCTTTCTTTCAGGACAGGCAATTATTCAGACTTCGTAATATTCTTCCAAAGGCCTGGATATTTCAATTCAATAAATTTAGCCTCTTTTAAAACAATCTCCTCCTTCTGAAAACACATTATTTTGTCATTTGAAAATCACTTTTCAAACTTTCTTAGTGATTGCTTAATAACTCAATAGAGAAAATTCATTCGATCAAAGGTGTTAATTCTACAAACGGCCATGCTACATCCTTCTGGGCTCTTCCTGTTCAGTTTTCTAGGCAATACTTGACAACCATGGAAAAAGCTAGTTTTATGGCACAGCAGCAGATAAATTGCAATGGTTTTCATAACACTCTCTAGTAGCATAGACAAACAAACTTACTATTTTTCATTGTATCTGCTCAAAAAAAAAAAAAAAGTCTGTAGCAGACATCTGAATCATCAAAAGGCCATCATAAGCAGAAGCTAGGTCTGGTGATGTTAGAAACCATAATTTTAGTTTGTGAACAACTTGGAGCCTTTCAGCTAACGTTATAAAAGAGTATCTAAGCTCTACTTTTAGCTAGGGTCTGCACACTCTTTTATTTCTGAAATATTTAAAGAACATAAAAAACCTTAGCCCTGTAAAGGCAAACTTGGATCTGAAACTTTCGTGAAGTGCTACACACCTTCAGGTGGCAACACAGCAGCAACTAAGAGTGATGCATCTTATTGGGGTAACCCTGGTTTTTTTTGTTTTTTTTAAAATAAATGAATAGATTATAATAGGCAATCATACCCTCAGAGAAGTTTTAAACCTGTATATTCCCATGACTGTCATTTTACTCTGTTCCAAGCAGGGATTTCATCCATTAAAATTAGTGTTATCAGTCAGTTGTAGACAGGGATAATTCTGAAGGATAACTTGGAGAGAAAAATCATTTGCTGTGCTAGAAAGGACAATTACACAAAACCTCTGAAAACTAGAGTAGTTTGCTTTTGCACATATGTGTTTTGATTTAAACTAACAAGTATCCTTTCCCTCAGATCCCAGCCAAGCTTCCAGCAAGACAAACTAGATGTTGTGGAAAACGAACACTAAAAGTTTAAATTCAAACTGGCAATACCAGTAAACAGATTGTAAGGATGAGGGTCCAGAGCATGGCCCTTATCTTTCCTGCTGCACCACTGCAGTGGGCTAACAGCACAGCTGGTGCTCTTCTTCATCCTACTTTAGAGGAGCACTGCAAAGAGCAACCAGCTCACAGCTGCAGCCTGCATGTAACTCCTGAATCTACACAAAAACCTACAGGTTAGATTAGGTTTACCCTCTTAAGTTCCACCATGAAAATAAAGATGCAATCATATACTGGCAAACAATATAGGTACCTTGTATTTTTATCAGTTAAATACTAATTTAGTTGTTGTTAAATGGGAAGGTTTCCTGCTCCCCCAGCTCCCAGCTCCCCCCATATTCAGTTTTTCTGAACACTGCTATGAGGTGCAGTATCAGTCAACCACTCACAGCAAGGCCAGCTCTGAATCAGTTGGTATCAGATCAGCCAGGCATACATTTACCTGGTCCCCAGCCTCTCATGAAATAAACGGATGAATTTTTCATAATCCTTCACAACCACTACCGAAGCAAACACAACAGGTTACTGAACCAAGCTAAACCATGGGCTGTTGCCAATTTATCCCAAAGAGGGCAGAGGCTGGGTGAAAACCAACTTGGTAACACTGAAAATATTTCCAGACTTGGACAGCATTCAACATCAGCCTAACCTGACAACTTACCCTATAACAATTCTGCACCTAATTCTGCCTGATGTAACAATCTAACCATTATGAAAACCCATCTAACACAGATGCTGCTTTCAAAGTACACATGCATAACACATGCTTCACGTTTTGTTACAGCCTCTCATAGCACTCAGGTTTCTTCGTGGACCATTAACCATCTCCAATAATCACATCCATGTTTTCCAAGAGAAGTAGCTTAATGAGAACAGCATCTAGCAGCTCCCAAGCTCAAGAGGGAATCAGTGACTCCCACAAAAGAAACCTAGACTATAGTATGCCACCAGAAGCAGACACATGGCAACAGACCTGCTCTAGAGTGTATTACTTTTGCAAATGGTACTTTTGCAAATGCACTTTTTCATTTCAGAATACATGCATTTTCATCTTCACTTGCACACACCTTTTAGGGAGTGGAAAATGCTTCTGCAATGGGGTGATGCCTCACAGTCAGCTGCTTCATAGTTAAAGGTACTCCACAGCAGCAGTGGAAAACAAACTGTTCCTTGTTGAATGCATAAAGAATGAAATTTTTGCCAGAGTTCAAGCACTCAAGTCTATCAGGTTTTCCCTGAAAAAGATCTTCAAGCCAGCACACACACAATAAGGAAAGTGTTTTTTAACCTACTATTAATCAGACAGCATAAATCCTAGGCTTTGATTTCAAATCTGTTAAGATATGGTTTGACTGCAGTTTCACTAGGATATTCTTCTCCATTCAACTGCAGATTCAAGAGATTCAAAAAAAAAATTCTGACACTTTTAAAAAAATGTTGTATAAAAGACAGCTTTTGAAAGTGAGAGAGTGCACATGTGCATGGAGAGAGGAATTAAGAATCTCTCTGAAACTCATCTGAAAATCTCATCCAAACAAATAACCTTTTTGAAGTTCTTCAGTGATTATTATCCAAAGATCCAACTGTCATGTTCAAGCTCACGTTATTGCCATTGAGTAATGGAAACAGAGGAGCTCAGGAAATAAAATCAATAATTAAAAATAAGTCTTTTAAATGCTAATACCTTTCCAATGGATGACAGCCCTAGTAACCTATTCTGGTACATGACAGGCAGTTGGAGGCAAACACACACACTCATCTGCATAGGAAGTCAGTGGGCTTTTCTTTCTTACCTCAGCTTTTCCATCTAAAAACTTAGTGTGAAGTCAGAATGTGTCTGCATCCTGTTCTTGCAATACACTTGTAAGTCATCTAATTATTTAGCATAGTGGTTTTTATTCAGAGCATTCCTGTATAATGACCTATTTACTAAAGTAACAATCATTTGGCAAGAGTGGACAAAAATAAGTAAGCAGACAGCAAAAACTGGGCAGGCAAAATCTTGCCAGTTATTCGTGCAAGCAACAGTATACAAAGGAACAAAGCATAAAAAACCTATAAATCACCAAAAAAAGTTACATATGAATGCAGTGAGTGGAAGAGCATCCTGGCTGACACACCATTGTCCGTGTAACTGTGCAATAAGACTGTCACTACAAGGTGCTAGGTTTTTACATCCCCCTAACTCTTCCCAAGTACATTTACTATGCAAGGTTGTCATTTTCCTTTTCCTCCCNGGTTTTCCTTTTCCTTTTCCTTCCCCCCCCCCCCCCTCATTTTACATGGAAACAAAATGGTATAGAAGGAGAAGGTGGAAGAAAATGAGAAACTGAAAAGTGTCGAGAGAAACAATCAAGGGATTTTACCAAGCATGCATGGTAAGCCACATGAGTAGTACCAAATTATTTACTAATGTATTCTGAGTATATGTCAGTAAAAGGTGGAGTCTTCTGTGTACCTCACCACAAGGAAATGATTTTTGCCAAAAGATAATGAATCACTTTTACAGTCTGTAAAATGCAATGAGTTAGAAACAAGGGGACATTTGTTCCATTTGTCCTTTTTAGTAGTTTATGTGCAAGTAAACTTCAGAAGCTGGAAAGTGAGAATCCCCTCCCCACTTCCTACCCCTACTTTCTGAATCATCATGCTGGCTATTTCTCAGTTGTTAATGGCTCAATTTCCACACATTGAAACAAAAACCTTCCAACAGCCCCTCAAATATTTGAGGGCTGACTGCAGCCTTCACAGTCAGCAAATGACCATTTTTCAAGAGCTGTCATTCATGAAGAAAATTAGGTCCCTTCCCAATCCAAAAGCTCAACCCATATAAAATTGTTTTCAGCAGGATGTTTATCCTATCATTTTGTGAAACACTGATAGCATGATCAGTTAAATCTCCATCTTATATTTCTGTGTTAAGAAAACACAAACTTTATGAGTGGAAAAAGGTGAAGGGATTTGCATTAGAAGAGCTATTTTAACAATAATATTGCTTCTGGGTAAAACACAAAACCAAAAGCATTGTTTCCACACTTCTTGTCAATCTCACATCACATTCTTCCACAGAGATGACACATCACTTAACCAATGCTTTCCAGTTCTTAGGTTATATATTTTCCACTGCTGTCAGTAACTCTCAAGCTCCAGCTGTACATTCCTCCCAGGAATCTCTAGACCGGGTAATTTCTGGTCATGTGGTTTTGCCATCACCTGTACTTTGAAGTTCACATTACATGAGGATTTTCATTTAAAACCTCTTCACACTTGGAGAAACAGATGCCTTGAAAGATCTGGATTTTTGAGCAAAAAAAAAATGTTAGAAGAACTGGACAAGGGCAAGGAGGAAAGGAAAGTAAAATAGATTTATCTCCACCAGCTGTGTCACTTGATGCTTCTACCTCATCAGACAAAGGGTCCCTCTAGTGCTCCCAGCCACACTGTGGGACTCACAGTTTTGGTTCCAGGGGAACAAAGTGCCAGACCACTTCAGGTGGTCTGGGTGCATTAGGAAGAGCATTGCCAGCAGATCAGGGGAGGTGATCCTGTCCCTTTACTTAGTCCTGGTGAGGCCACATCTAGAGTGCTGTGTCCAGTACTGGGCTCCCCAGTACAAGAGACATGGAGCTCCTGGAGCAGCTACAGGAGAGGGCTACGAAGATGATTAAGGGACTGGAGTATCTCTCTTATGAGGCAAGGCTGAGGGAGCTGGGCCTGTTCAGCCTCCAGAAGAGAGAATCTAGAGGGGACCTCATCAATGTTCATAAGTATCTGAAAGGAGGGTGTCAAGAGGATGGATTCAGACTCTTCTCAGTGGTGCCAAGCAATAGGACAAGAGGCACCAGGCAGAAACTGATGCACAGGAAATTCCACCTGGACATGAGGAAGAATATTGTGTGGGTGACCTACTGAAGCAGGTTGCCCAGAGAGGTTGTGGAGTCTCCTTCCCTGAAGATATTCAAGAACCATCTGGACACAATCCTGTGCAATGTACTCTGAGATGACCCTGCTTGAGGAGGGAGATTGGACCAGAAGTCCCACTGTGGTCCCTTCCAACCTGACCCATTCAGTGATTTTGAGAACAGCTTCATTAGAAGTTCCATAGTTGCAGAGCAAAAGCAAACAGCACCTGCATAGTAATTTTCTTTCTCACAAAGGCCCCTGCTACCTGACCTAACTCTGACTTACAGTTCCAAAAGAGGCATCTAATTTTTTCATAATTAAAAAAAAAGGAAAATACTTAGTTTGTAAAAAATAGTTTTAAGAAATTTTCATAAACATTTCCTTTTTACTAGAAATCATTCTCTACTACCTTAATGGAAAAACCCCTATCTTTTATGGTTTTCCAGTGTAATTGATGATACTGAAAATATAACAAAGTGAAGAAGATATTCAAAGCGACACAACACATTTCAAAGCAATGTCCTACTTGCTTAAGTGGCCATTTATACTTTCTCAGAATGTGATCATTTTAACCAAACTCAGCAAGAACTATTTTAAAGCTGTCCTGCCTTGCAGTAGAACATGCATATGTGTATGTAAGTACATAAAAATAAAGTCTACTTTGCACTGATCAACATACTACTTTGTGTTTCTTTCTGCTTTTGGAAGTTTTCCATTAGCATCATATTTGGCAAGAGATTCTTCATAACTTGACACACAAATTCTTAAATATAAAACACTGGTCTCAGGACACTTATTTCTCCCTATTAATTCCATTTCAGAAATGGGCTGTATATTTATTGCTGGGCCATCAGTGCTTTTGCTAGCAAGCACAATTACTGAGCAGTAAATGTGAGATTATCTACTCTTTTTCTGTACTGCCGTGGTCTTAACCCTGGCTGTATTCACTAATTTTCATGGCTTCATTACCGGAGATCCTGGGCTAGTCACAGATTTGCAGCGGTTTAAGCTGTTAGCTCACAACTGGAGGTTAAATTGGAGACACTTATTTTTATCAGAAGCAGATTACCACCTTAGTTTAGTCGGGAGTAAACCAAACAAACACACACCACACACCCGGCACACAGACAAACAGATTCCCACGGGATAAAACAGAGTGTGAGCTTGCTTACACAAACCTCTGTGTTTACCACAGGGCAGGAGCACACGCACGAATAGTTGCCATGGAATAGGAAGTGTAGCTGGTTTACAGCTTTTACTAATCACCCAGCACAAACTCCCTCAGCCGCCCACACGCTCTGGGCAACACTCCACTGGTTTATCCCGGCAGACGGGGAGTGCCCACGGTGCTGTTGTTGATCCAGGTTTGGATTCCCAAAGCAGTGCCCTTACTCGCAACAGGAGTTGAGTTCAGAGCAGCTCTGCAGCGCTTGCTGGCAGCCCTACCTGAAGCCCCGCAGATGATCTGTTTATGGAGAGAGGAAGGGATTTCCTCCTCGCAAATTGAAGAGAAACACATTTCCAAGCCTCGAGAGCTGCTCACTTAACTTACAGCCTCATCATCGAGGAGGAGGGCAGAGTGCAAACACAGCTATTAAGCAGCTTCAATGTTAATAAAATTAAATGGTTTTAAATAGAACATCTGGCATCAGCTGTTTCCACAAGCTGTTTTTATTTCAGTTTCCACCATAAAATACTGGACTTCTCAGCTATTTTCACATGTAAACCTGAATGCCAAATTAGGCTATCTTTAAAAAAAAGCTGTCCTAGGAAAAACTGTAAGAATTATTCACACGCTTTTTGGTTTGGCACTTTATTTGGTATGCCATGGACTGGGAGAGAGCTAAGCACAACGGTATTTTTGAAATATATTTTGCAATGGAAATTATTTTTGAAGAAAAGCAGTCTTATTGCATTTATTTGCCAGCAGTAATCGCTAAATTTGAAAAGAGCAAATCTTCAAATGTTTCCACAGGTACCTTGATACAGACATGGATTTTTCCCTTTACAACTGAGTAAACTCTGGGGCAAAGTGGGAGAGAAAGAGACACAGCTGCTGCAGTATTGACAAATAAAGGCTGTAAAATCATGAGTCAAGCTCTAAAAAAAACCCAACAGAAAAACACCCTCACCAAAAAAACTCACCCACAAAAAACCCCCATAGGACAAAACCAGACTGCAGAACACTTTAGTACTTGGTATTTGAGGTGCTGTCTGACACCCTAAAAGCCGCCGTGAGCTTTTGAAACTACTCTAGGACACATGGGCACTGTGTCCCTTCACATTTCATAAGTGTCAACTCCAAGAGCTGCCCACGACCCGCCCCAGTCAAGTCTACTAATCCCAGGTTCCTGCTCACCCCAAACCAAAATCACACTGAGAGGCAAAAAAAGCTCATGAAGCTTCCTCATTCAAGCCAGGGAAGGCGCTACTATGGATGCTGGCTCCTTCTCAGCTAGAAGTTTTGTGGTACAGCTTCGAAGACTGGGGCACTTGGAGAAGAGCTAAACCAACTCTGCTTCCCTTTGAAGGACACGTTCAGTACATCAGTGAAAGTTAACACTACACAGTATCACAACTTTTGTTTTGTAGGGTACTTGCCTGAAGGTTCTCCATCTAAATGGGAATGAAGTTGTAAGGTGCACAGACTGCACCCCTATCTGACATCCCCAGACTTCTACTACACACTACAGATAAGTTGTGATCCCTGTAATTTCTGTGCTTACTGCCACACACTGGGTCCCTCCTAGACAGGACACACCGAAGTAGGGGACCACAGGTTCTTTTCACAAGCCCATATAGACTTTGCATGTTGCGTCTTTTGGAGCAAAGTGGCTTGCAGTCTCTGACCTGGTATATGCAGAAGAGATTTACTTCTACACCATCAAGCCGTAAAAGCTGAAACTATGTAAGAAAACAAGCCTTGGTCTGCAGTAAAATTTATTCAAGTTTGCTATTATTTTGCAGATGCTTGTTTTCTAAATACATTTTACATTGATGAATCAGTATTCATTTTTTAACTACAAAAGTAGTAGCATTTTACAACAAATAGGAACCTTAGTTTGACAACCAATATCATAAGATACGGTGTCGAGGAGATCCACTGACAAGAAATCCTTATCTCATAACTGGTCAAAAATTTCCATGGTGGAACTAATTGCCTCCATCCTACTTTCAGAGCACATCCGTCAAAGTCACATGTCTCATTTGTCAGGCCTACAAAATACATGCACATTTGTGTAATTATTTTGATTACATGTTCTGGAAGCAGGAATGCTCAGAGATGCTTTGTCTATTGTTCTATAGCAGGGAAACCATACGGGATCAATAATTTTATCTCATTTTGCTGTCAAGGATTATCACAAGATAACTATGAAAATGAATTACTACAGTTCCACCTAAAGATTAATTTCAGTATTTTACCTAATTATTTTTTTCTTTCATAAACAAAGAAATTGTACTAGGAATAAAATTAAGAAGTTAAAAAGCTGCATGCAGTTTTGAAAACATGGGTAGTGATAGCTATTGCCCTCAATTTTTGTGAGGTAATTAAAAAAGCATCAATTTACTCATCTATAAAAACAATGTATTTCTTTAGAAACGTGATATCTTAATCTTTACGGCCATTTGTTCTGCAACAGTAAAGTTTTAGCTAAGCATCCATTCAAAATCTGGTTCAGTATTGCAATCTGATATATTCTAGCCTGGAATACTGCTACCCTGTAGAAATTCTTACACCTTCCAAAAATTACCATAACCTCTCAGCTCAGGTTTTTTGGTTTGATGTTTTAGGGAGTTGGTTTTGTTGTGGTTTGTTTCTTTTTTCCTTGCTTTGTTGCATGCTTTTTATTGTGACCATCAATTACATTTTTCAGATTCAGCAATTCATCAGACTAATAGCTAAATATCACAGAAATCAAAATATTTGGATGGGCTAATATTCTTCACAACATGAGTAAATAATTTCAATAAGCAGTCACAGTCCACTATTTGTAGCAACACAATGACAATCTTTCACTGGCATGTCCCTTATTCTTCTTGCTGTTGGAACTGAGAAACACAGAAATGACATCAAGACAAAACACAGAAAGCTATCAGAAGTTGAGAGCATTGTCCAGCCGTGAACAAACACAAATACACTCTGCTTAAACTAATACAAAATTAGCATAGAATCTGCTAGTTTTCAGTACTGTTTCAAAAATTGAGCCACACCATTTTCGTAAGACAAAAACCAAATTAACCTTCAAATGCATCCTCAACTTCCTTACATAAAAAAGTGATGAAAAGTTTTCATTCTCACAATTGTCCTATTTGCAAAGTCTAAGTGGGCAAAAATAGAGTATATAAGCAGGAAAAGAACATTAGAGATCCCTGCCAGACTCTATTGCCTCCAACAGATTCTGAATCAAGCCCAGAATGAACAGCACCATCAAGAGGGAAAAGGTCTGTCATGGGGTTTGCCCAGCCAAAATGGCTTGAGATAGGGTGTCTGGAAGGAATGCAAAAACATTAGCGCTGAAGCCATTTGTCAGAAGTACTTTAAAACAATCTCTCTGCTCATCAGAAGTCTTGAAAACATATTCCCTGAGGAAATTTTCATTGCTCACAGCAGACTGTCTGAAGGAACTCAAGTTCTGCATTTTAGGACTGTGTTACCTTGTGGGCTACCATGATGGCCTGTTAAGACATGTCCATAAAGAGAGCTTAGGCAATTATATGGTAATTTAAACACATCAGCTTCTTGACAATTCTTGTTTGCTCTGTAAAATCTCAAGGAAACAAAGGAAAGGAGCACTGCCTGTCACCGACACCTTAACAAAACAGCCAGCCCACCTAAACAGCCTCCACATTACCACCCTACACAATTAAGCATCCACAATATAACTTGCGTTGGAAGCAAGAGGGGAAAAAACCCAACAACTAACCAACCCAACAAGCAAACACCCAACAAGCAAACAAACCATGAATACATTCCAGACTTGAAAAGAAATGTGGTTTTCCTACATTCTCCTACTGACCCTTTTGCTGGTTGCAACACCTTCTGCAGGGCCAGCCTCATTACTTGGCAGATGTTCATCCTAGCTGTTCCAAAACCAACCCCCATATAAAACCAATCTGATTTTCCTGAATCCCACAGCTATTCCCAAGGGTGCAAGTGACAGCAGGTAAAGTTGTGGAGACAGGAAAACAGTCCAATGTCCATCCACATTTTGTTTAGTTAGCCCTACAGGGTATGAGGGCATGTGTGTTGGCTTTTCTCCTTCCCTAAACACAAGTTTTGATTCTGCTGGAGTGGACAGCAATTACCAAAAATTTCTTTTCACTATATTCAGTAACAGAAGAGCATTCATTTGAAATTGCATGAGTGCATATGTTTCTTCTACAGGTTATTTACAGATATACATTATAAACCTCCAGCAATTGCCACCATCCTCTTCTTTTCTTTTGAAGAAAAATCCTTCATGTTTTTCACTATGCTCATCCAATCCCTCCCAGAGAAAACAAATACCTACAGTCTCTCAAACCAATCAAAAATTTTAAGACTGTTTTCTGCTTCTTTTGTTTTATTTATGTCTCTTTTCAACTCTTTTCAGTGTTAAAAAAAAAAATCTTCATCATCTTTCCCTGGACGAACAGGAACTTTTGGCAAAAAGATGCTGAAAACAGCCAGATTACAAGACATTCTGGTCACTCTGAATAGGAGTTTCCACAGTTGAGGTTCTAAAATTTTAAAAATGCCACGAATATCCAGCTACTAAAGCCTTCACTCAGAGTTCAGCAAGCTTCAGTGACCCTGATGAGCACAGCAGCTTTGGCATGGCAGAAAGGCAGGTCCTGAGGTAGCCTAATCTCAGAAAATTAAAAGCTTTGAAGATTAAGAGCAGGACCTTGAAATGACCCAGACAGAAAAAGAGAGAGACTAAGTAGTTTCTGCAGCCAGATCCTCCCAGACAGCGGGCTGCTGCTAAGCTCCCAAGGTCTGCAGCCAGAAGCTCCAGCTCAGGAGTGCTCCAGCTCAGCACTTTGCTCTCAGAACTGCAAGGCCCAAAACGGAGTTTAAGCTCCTAGAAACACGGAATAGAGGAAAACATTACTGACTGCATTTGCTACCCTACATCTAGAAAATTCTGTCTTTCTGAAGAAGATCACACAAATTGCATGTACCCTGAAGTAACAATGTTACTAAGTTGTAGAGAAGCTTATCACAGAAATTTCTAAAGTTCTGGTTGTTCTTGTTTATCCCTTCTTCTCTCACAAAATGTGGACAAAAATAAGGTGCCAAAATCCATCTGAATCCTCACCAGTACAAAACCCCAAGCAGCAGTTCCATGTGTTTTGTTTTGTTTTTTTCCTAGGATAGTCGGTACAGAGAAAATTAGAATCATGCTTTAGGAACAATTCATATCATGGTTTTTATATGCCCAATGGAATCATAAAAATAAAACAAGGTGGACAGTAGCTTGCCACTTCAAGTGCAAAGTCTGGCAGGAAAAGCACCAAGTGCTCTCTTACTTGCCAAATTGCTTGGCAGTGCCAAATTGCTACTGTAGGGTGTCAAAAGTAAAGAAGTTAAAATTACCAGAGTTATCATGGAGATACCAATGGAAGGGAAAGGAAACATGACAAACTTGAAACATATTGCTACAAAAATTTTTTTAAAAAAATTTCCTTCATCTTACTTGCTTTCAACTCATTTACTACCTGTGCATAAAACTGAAGACTAGATCAACTTCTCCACTACCCTCCTATTCCATAGGAAAGGAGACTCAGTTCAGCTTGTATTGGCTACTCTGTCTATTGGAGAACTCTCTTCTAACTGCTTTCTAATACAACAGTTTTTATGTTGTAATGGTTACAAAACATGCCCCAAACTGGTATGTGTGAATAAGAGATATACAAATGCACGCACATGAATATCTGGAACATATTATTTAAAATTCTTCTCCACATATAGTAATCCTCAGTAGCACAGTTTAAATTTGTGAGACATATTCAACAAAGGCAAGACAGCTATAAGAAAAAGTAGGGAAGAAGCATAAACAAAAGGGCTGCCCCTCTTAATGTCAACAAACCCTGATCAATTCAGAATGCAGTTAATTATCAGGAAAAACTTTTTCATCCAGAGGGTGGTTGGGCACTGGAACAGGCTCCCGAGGAAGTGGTCACAGCACCAAGCCTGACAGAGTTCAAGAAGCAGTTGAGCAATGCTCTCAGGCACATGGTGTGACTCATGGGGTCCTGTGCAGGGCCAGTAACAGATTCTATGAATTTCCTTTTGACACAGCAACATTACTCATGTGTGAAGTCCATGCCAAAATGCACCCATAAAATAATTACGACTATCCAGTCCAATATAGTAACCAGCAACACAAAAATAGATCTAGACTTTCTGTTCATTTTACATCTTAACCAAGACAATCACCTGAAAGGTCCAGAAAATTCTTCAAAAAACCAAATTCTCTATGTGCTTTCACACAAACACACAAATGCTAACTTTTGCTTTCACTTTCAGTTCTCATAAGAGATGACTATGAAAAGCTGTGTCATAGCAATCCATGCATGTCAGCAATAACTAAATAAGAAAAAGAGCAAGAGGAGAATTTTCAAAAAACAACGTGCAGCCCCATCCCTGTGGCTGGCTAAATCAATTCCAGGAGTAAAAAAAGAAATCAATGGAGGTCTTTTCTTAAAAAATATAAATGGAAGACTTAAATACCAAGGCAAAAAGAAATGGAGTTTATAACTGCAGGAACACCACCCCAATATAATCCTCCACATGGCTATTGCCATAAGAAAGATCTTAGAGTTCTCCAAACAAACCATCCTCATTTACCAAGTTCCAAAGAACTATAAAATCTTACTAGACTTGTCAAGATATTCATGTTGATAGGTTTCTTTACAGTGTGACATCTTCTATTAGAGAAATCATAAGACTGCACATAGATAGAGAAGTCATAAGATTCTTGAGCATACAAAGGGACAGATGTACAGGCATACAAAGGAAAGATTTTTATCTTTCCTGTTCCTATGCTGACCTGAACACATCCAGTTAATCACACACTCTCCTGAAGCCTCAATGCTTATTTATAAAAATTTAGTAAACATTTACTTACCCAGCATCCTCTTGGAAGCCTTCTAATTCATCTCTCTGCTCTGCTAGGGTGGACTCTAGATCCAGATAGGTACCATTATGAGACAATTGCAGGGTGCAGTCATCAAGCTGTAGAACAAAATTCAGACCATGAGATTACAGCAGACATTCTTCTAACACAACTCTAATATTGCCTTCCCATTTTCCAGGTCGCCAGACAAGATCTCCCTAAAACAAACTATATGTTGGGAGCAGATAAGAAAAATGAGTGCCATTTGGCACTTTATGCAATCCCAAATCCATGTTCACTAGACCATGCCTGTACACAACAACATCAAAATAACTAGCAAACACAGAGGAATTTATTTGGACATATAGAAAGAGATGAAAGGGTTTTAGCACAGTGTCTTTAAAATGCAATACAGAAATAAGTTAATTTCAAGGTGTATCTGGGATATAAATGACTGTTCTCGGTTCTTACAGTACATTTACAAGTAGAGTTTCTTGGCCTCTGGATGAAGGTAGTAGGAAGAAGGAGCTGTTTCGTGAGCTACTGAATGGCCCGCATGAGGAAGGATACAGGCAAGGGACAGTGCAAAGTGTGGCAGCCAAGAGTCGGGGTCCTGCAGTGAGGGGGAGTACAGTCAAACAAGTCACAGATTTTTCTGGCATCCTGCCTTCAGGGCCAGGCACTAACCACTCTCAGAGGTAGCAGGGACAACCTTTCTAGGCACTGGGTGGGGGGAAGATGGGAAATCTGTGCCAACTTCCTACAAAGGTACCGAGGTAAACAAGGACCAGACCTGAAAGCAGGAACCTGCCTGCAATGATGCTTAAGAGGGAGGGAGCAATGAATAAACCTGTCTTCCCTCATTGTGAAGTTTTCCATTAATTGTTCCAGCTGTTGTTAAAAAGAGCCAGATTTGACCAAAGCTAGAAAAGAAATTTTCTGAGGTTTTTTTTGCAAAGTGTTCATCACACTAGAAGATCTAGGAAGAAGCATTCCAAAACTCTGGCTAACTTATTGAAAAGGCATACAAAATAACTACTGGATCGAGAGGGATAACTAAAGAAGCTGGGAGAAGAGCTAGAAAGAAACATGAGCTGCTCTCTCACCATGACATAATGCAGTGTCAAATAACAAAGAATGAGGAAAAAAGCTTTACCAGGGCAGAGAAACAAGACAACATTTACCAGGGGGCAGGTGAAGGTACAGGGTTATCCTGCCTCACAACTAGGGAGGTAAGTGACCACCTGCTCAGAGCATCCAGCCTGGAAGCAGAAAAATGGACACCAATGAATCCAGCTGAACAGGCTGCTGGGACCTTTGTAGCACTGCACAGGGGGTCCTTTTGTAACTGGTTCCAAATGCACAAATATTGTAAGCACCAGGTGTATTGTGCTACTAGATACAAAATCCAGTCTGACAGCCAGGCAGTCTCAGGCTGACTTGTCAAAGAGAACATCAAATCATTAAGGTTGGAAAAGACCTCTACGATCGAGTCCCACTGGTAATCCAGCACCACCATGTTAACCACTAAAGCATGTACCTCCATGCCACACCCACATGCCTTTTGAACGTTGCAGGGATGGTGATTCCACCACTTCCCTGGGGAGCCTGTTCCAATGCCCGGCCAGCCTTGCAGTGAAGATATTTTTCCTAATATCCAATCTAAACCTCCGCAGGTGCGACTTGAGGCCACTTCCTCTTGTCATAGAATCATAGAATGGTTTGGGTTGGAAGGGACCTCAAACATCATCTAGTTCCAAACCCCTATGTCATAGTTTTCCTGCTGCATCATGGCTTCCAGTTCCTCCTGTTTGTTTGTCATGCTGTGTGCACATGTATAGATGCACTTTGGGTGATCAATCCCACTGCCTTCTCAGGGGAAGAAGCTCCAGTTCCTGCATAAGCATTCCCAGGTGCTTCTGCGGTTTCTGGCACATCAACAGCCCTTGCTGCTGCATGGATCTCCATCCCCTAGCACTAACAAGACAGCAGACCAAAGGACCCCACTAGCACACTGTCTCTCAAACAGTGGCATGCCACCTCCAGGTTTGTCCTCAGTGCTCATGATTTTATCTCCTGCCCCTTCAAATCTTGTTTAAAGCTCTCTCTGTGAGTGAGACCTGCTAACTCCTATGCAAAGATCCTTTCCCCCTTTGAGACACATGTACCCTGTGTCATGTGTCAGCAGGCTCAGTGTCATGATCAAAGAACCCAAAATGAAGATGTTTCATTCCTCTGGATTTAGCAAAAACAAACTGACAGGTTCTTTGCATGCCTCCATCTACCAAAAGGCAGCCATGGCAATGGTGGTGTAACCATAAATCCCTTCTGCAAAGGCCTGAGAAGAGGAGAATACTTAACACTGTATTTTGCCACAGGTGGCAGCCAATGACTCTGAAGGGGTAAGCAGGGGTCTGAAACAGCCAGTGACTCAAGGAAAGGAAATTACCATCTTTTATCACATCCGTGGATTTTTGTTCCTGCTCTTTTTAACACTTAGAAAGAAAATCAATTAAAATCTATCAGTGATGAATTACCTCTTTTAATTTCTCATCAAAGTTTTGATTCCCAGTACCTGTTCAGGAAAAGCACAAAAAGCAGCTACTCATCTATCTGGCAGTCAATACCTAAATTTAGTCACCCAGTTTCCTGCCACTGATTTATATATACAAGAAAAGAAAACAAATAGTGTATTTAGGATTAGCTGCATTGGAAATACTGTAGAAAAGCTCGTTTATAATTAGTGATAGAGTGCAACTTTTGGATTAGTCCACACCACTATGCTTTGCCCTATTTGCAGTCTGAAAGAAAAGTTCATTCTCTGGAGAAAGTGTAGAGAGAGGAGGTCAAGTTGTATTTCAAACTTGTTCTGGTTTTTTTGCTTTGCTATTTCGGATTTTTCCCTGGTGAAAGAGTAAGCCATTAAATAAGGTGACATAAGATTTTACTCCAATTCCTGGGAATTAAAGAAAGCAAAGAACCTGAAAGTGCAACCCTCTGATATTAAAAATAAAACAGTATTGCTACTCTGTCTCTTTCCAGACACAAAGGACATTATTAACCTATACTAATTCAAAATACACTCTTTAGAGAAGAAAGAAAATACTACTCTGGGAAACTTTTTCCAAGTAGTTCAGGGTAGGTAATGAAATGCTAATTTATTCAAAGTAATGCCAAAAGGCAAACTACTAATTAGATAAATGTTGTGCTGTCACTATGGAGATTAGGAGGTTTGCCCACAACTTCCATTTATACTGCATAATTAGGGAAAAGAAGTTGTGCTTTACCAATATCTTGTGACTTTAGTGTACAAAAAGCACTACAGGAACAGGAAGTCCTTCATGTACAAAATAAATAAGAATAGTACACTGTACCTATGTTCATCTCATTTTCGTAGTTTCAGCTGAACATGGTATTCATTCAGGTTTTAAAGCACTGTACATTGCATGCTGTATTTGTTAATAGGTGTTAGGGTGATGGGAGAAATGGCAATATCTTTTATTTCTATTACTTAATGCTATGTCTCGCCAAAAAGCTGGGTTTTTTCCTTCTCTTTCACGTGTACAAACAAAGATGGAAGGGAGCAAAACAATGTTTTTAAAGTTAAGTATTAAGGCAATGAACTCTAAAATCATCCTTATATAGGATCACTTTGCTACTCTGCCTCCAAGCTTCACTTGCACACATTTTACAGGCAGAATACAAAAAGAGAAGCCACTTTATGAATTATTTTTAATTAGCAAATTGCCTGCATTTTTCAACACAAAGGACGGCTAATGTTCACTCATTAGTGCTTATTAGTAACAATTCAGGATGTTGGTCCCTTCCCTCTGCTCAACGTTAATCCCATGTTTATCTGCTACACATCACTTCTGTCTCTGGAGACCATCACAAATGGCCCCATCTAGTTCATTCATTACATGCTTTTCCCATAATTCACATTAAAATCCTTATTAAACGCCATCTTCTCTTAGGAAAATCAAAAGGCAGAATTCATACAGACAGTCTTTCAAAGAACATTTAACTGAGCTGTTTTACATCATCATGAATGAGACTGCTATTCAGCTTTTTAGAAATTAGTTTTATTTATTTCACTGTTTTCTTCACAATTCTCTTTAATCCTTCAGCATTCCTTACTGGTCACAAAATTCCAATCCGCATTTTCTTGTTATTAAACTGCATAATTCATTTATACTATTGTCCAAAGGTGAGATTCTCCAAGACCTTTTCAAAATCTTACAAACCCATTTGTTCTAAAAATCTCTTACCCGTCCCTTCAAATCACTTATCATTTTTTGCACCACACTTTACTGTATCGCCCAGAAGAGCCCAAAGGTTGATACAAGTCATTTGAATGGAACTCATCCTGTAGGCCTTAGAGCATTTTTCCATACTTTCCTTAAGTCACTTTGAAAGAATACTACAGGCATCATGGAATCATAAACAGAAGGGTGCACCATCAGATATGACAAACATAAAGCTACTTATCCGAGTCAAACACAGGGTTACTCAATCATCAGTCATCTGCAAGATTTCAAGTTTTTTGATTTTAGCTTAAGCATTAAATGATATCATAAAGTTATAAAAAACCTATGTGTTCAATTACATTCTCATCTTCTCAAATGAACAATTTCTTGGGAAAACATCCATGGTATATTTTTGAAATCTCTATAAAGTCTCTACAAAGAGTGGGACTTCCTAGGAGTAGTCTCTTTCACAGGAGTGAAGAAACAAAAACACATGTAACAGTCAACAAAACAAGTGCCTTAGTCAGAATCACCAGCTGTGAATAGTCAGAGCTACCCACTGGGTTTACATGAAGTAAGCAGGGAGAATAAGACAGTCTTTATGCCAGTCTTCCTCATTAAAAATGTAACTGATGTGCTAATTATCATCTTCAGTTTCGTACTGAAATATTAAGATCTGTACTCTGTCGTGACAAGATAGGTATGAAGAAGTGATAGGCACTCGGTGCTGATTCGCTGATTTATTGCTGTCTGTTTGGACAAGACGAGAACCTGGAAAAGGCTTCTTAAACAGCACTGACCTCACTAGCTACTCACTGATTTTCCATAACTGACCAGAAACATAGAAACAGTGAGAGAACCAGATGCTTCTATAAAACAGCCTGACATGCAAGTAGAGCTATTAAATTAAACCACTTTTTCTGTAATAAAAGTTCCAAAGGAAGAACAGAGAGATGTTTGAACTTTCTTGGATCATAACTGGTATCCACACAGTGGTAACTGACCCACACTGTCCATACCCTATATAGTTCCTATGCTGCAAACAAAACTAGCACAAATGGAAAAACATAAAAGCATCATGCACACACAAACCTAAACACCACCATCACAACAGTTCCATATATATATACACATATATTTATATATATACGGGTGTATATATATGGAAACTAGTTGAATTAACAGAAATAAAAGTAAATAAATAAATAAGTAAATCTGAGCTCAGTCATTGTTTTCATCTACTGCCTTTAGCTTCTTACAATCCAAGAGAAATACCTAGCAACTGAGGGTGAGGGGTGCGAGGAGAGAAGAACGAAGGAACTCCCACGTCCACGCACAGACTGAGGACTGCCACGTGTTCCTCCTCACGCACCCTTGTGAGGCTCCAGGGACACACCAGTCTCCTCACTCCAGAAGCTCAGTGGGTACATAATTCAATGCAAAAGCAACACACATTTTAGTGTGTCAACAGAAACGCCCACAAATCTGTTTTCTCTTCCTCCAGAAGGCTTTGATAGATCAGTGTATGTTGCATCAAGTATACATCCAAAATGGACTTGGATTTAATGTCTCTGTCCCACAGCAACAGTAGGTTGGCAGAGGTTAAGGGAGGGGAAGGGGAAATGCCAAACACACCCTCCTGGCTTTTCAAAAAGGCACAGCAGAGCCACAAGCCATTCTTCTCTTCCCTGTTTGTTCAAAGACCACAGAGTTTTATTTTTTCAACAATCAATCATGAGAAATGCTCTTTCCTCACCTCCAATGCCCTGCCCTGAGAATCCATTCAAAAGAACATATTTTGAACAAATCTCTAAATGGCATGATGACGAGCAGATTGAGGGAGTAGGTTCTCCCCCTGTGCCTTTCTGAGACCCCAGCTGGAGTACTGCGTCTAGCTCTGGGGTACTCAGCCTAAGAAAGACGTGGACCTATTAGAGGGGTCCAGAGAAAGGCCATGAAGATGGTCAGAGGGCTGGAGCACCTCTCCTATGAAAACAGGCTGAGAGAGCTGGGGTTCTTCAGCCTGGAGAAGAGAAGGCTTCAGGGAGACCACATTGAGGCCTCCCAGTACTTAAAGAGTGCTTATAAATAAGAGGGAAAGCAGCATTTTTTGTGAGTAGGTAGTGAAAGGACAAGGGGAAACAGTTTTAAACTAAATGAGGAGAGATTTAAATTACATATTAGGAAGAAATTCTTTACTCAGAGTAGTGAGACACTCTAACAGGTTTGCCAGAGAACCTGTAGTTGTGCCATCCCTCAAAGTATTCAAGGCCAGGCTGGATGGGGCCTTAAGCAACCTCATCTAGTGGGTAGCATCAGTGCCTATGGCAGGGGGTTGGAACTACATGACGTTAAGGTCCGTTCTAACCCAAACTAATCTATGATAAATGCAAAACAAATTGTTACCAAGTCGGCAGAGCCAGTGTAGGCACCCTGCAAAAATGCAGTTCAGACAGTGATCAAGGATCACATTCATGGGACAAAGGGCCCTACACTGTGAGATGAGAGGATACACTTGTTTACCGGTGTTAGTACAAATCACCAAGGCCACTTGACTTTGCAGCCACTGGCCGGAAGCACAGCCAGCTCTCACCAGATTTCCAGTAATTTGAGCTAGACCCACTGGACAGATTATTTTGTTCACTTGGTTGTTTCCAAAATGACAGAGAAAGAGAATGAGAGAGGGAGAGATTAGAGTAATCCAGTATCAAGCTGCAGAAATAAAAATCCCTCTTCAATTCTAGCTTCTAGCATAGCCTCTGAAAATCCTTGTCTTACTCAAATGTCTTAGCTCATCTTTCATTTAAACATTATTGGGTTACAATTGTTCTTATTAGTGGTGGTGTGCTCCTTATTTCCTTATTCACCTACAGCATGCTTTGCAGAGTAGGGTTGATGAAAAGCAAAGTTTCTTTATGCTGTGTTTTCCCTTTCTAAATCCAAAGCCTTGTTTCGCTTTACACATCACAAGTCTGACATATTCACACACTCGAGCTATGCAGTTCTTAAACTCTCTCCCTTCTGGTTCAGCTGTTTCCAACACAATGGGAATCCTGTTACCAAGGCCAACAAGTCTCCGTTTTCCCTTTGCATTGCTGTATCCTCCCTTCTTTACTAAAACAAATTACTCCTCAGGAAAAAGCAGAAAAAGCAGATCTTACTGCTTACCAGCCCAAAAATGTTCCCTGTTTCTAAGCAAACTGGTACAAACTGATTGGTGTAAATGAATATTTAATACTGTTTCATTCAAGGCCAAGCTTCACACTGAGAATGACCACATTATTTTCAGAATGCACTATATTTTAATGCTTTTCAAATTTTATTGCAGATCAGTGGATGCAGGTTTTCTGTACCTGCACGTGGCCAGTGGCCCTTTAAAATTTAACAGGGTTGCTGTCACTGTTACTTCTCACAGACTAATGAAAATGTGAATGGTCTGGTTGCATCCAGATCACAGCAAACCAAACATAATTATTTATCTGGCTTCAGAGTCACAACCAACTGCTCTCTTGATAATGGCCTCAGTCTCTCCCTGCTCATATGAGTAGGTGCTACCCAGTCTGTGCCATGTTATCATCATTTTGAGCAATATGATGGAGAAAGAACAAAGCATCTAGCCCAGGACTGATGCCACACAACCCATCTCAGGTAAAAAGTTCGACATTAATGAAATAAAAGAAAAACAAGTAATCTGTATGTAAGCCACGTTAGTGCCCAACATTAGCAGTGTACACTAAAAACTGCTCTCATTTTCAAGTATGACAGCAACCCAACACACAAGCACTATCTTGATCTAAAAGCCCTATGTGCCAAGCAGCTCCACTGCAATTACTTGAAACAAAACTGTACTCCTTCATCCATGACTTTCTTCTTTATAAAGCTAATTTTGTAACTCAAAGTATTTTCTATAAAACCTCAAAAAACCTAGCTTTTAAAATTGCAATTAAACCAATACTTCTGTGAGGTCAGAGTTTTGAAAGTAAGGTCAGGCACATGCTCTATATACATAGAAGGTCTTTTTGGCAATGGCCACTGTGCTACCTTCACCCATGCTCACAAGTCAGTAATGTTTCTGAACTCTAGCAAACTCACTCTTCCATACTCATTTAGCGATTGGTGGAAAAAGCCCTAAGAGTTTCCTTGATCTTAAACTTTACATTATAAGAAGTAATTTAGCATGTACAACAGTATTCCTGAATTTTTCAGCCCTTGAGGAGACATTAGCATATCTTGTAGGAGCAGTTATTAATGCTAATGCACATCTGATTTATTTTTAGCACAGTAATTGCCATTGTCAAACTACTACATAAACTACTTTTGCTTTGCAGAGCTTATGTGCAGTTGCATTGACCAAGCCATGCCTTCACACAAAGGATAATCCAAAGGTTTGTGCAACTGGGCGTAGGAGCACAATCACTTTAAAAGGAACAGCTACTCTGATATGGAAATGGTGGTATTTTGAACATAGCCTGCACTCCTAGTCTGAAACAGCAGCTTTTATCTCTGGTCTGGTAGACGCCACAAAATACTCCTGGGGTCAGGTAATACAGTGCGTGAAGTGAAACATAAATGCCACATTAGATCCTCAAGAGCCACTGGAAAAATACACTGCCAATAAAAATATTCTCCTGAAATAACAAAGACATTGAAAACAAACACAGAAAGCTGTTATATTAATATTATGGGTTTGACTTAAGAATAACAAAAGGAAGTTCAGAGTTCAAAATTTTGAAACTGCTATTTCAT
This sequence comes from Ptilonorhynchus violaceus, assembly GCA_013397565.1. Lineage (NCBI taxonomy): Eukaryota > Metazoa > Chordata > Aves > Passeriformes > Ptilonorhynchidae > Ptilonorhynchus > Ptilonorhynchus violaceus. The sequence continues at coordinate 440,673 of VZRJ01011027.1, read as the reverse complement.
GGGTCTCTGAAATACAGACAACACACCACAGTGAACACGTAATGAGTGGATGCCTACCTGTTGCTATTCTTGGGCAGCTTTGTCACTGACTCTCAGACCTTTTGCTTCGTGATTCACTTTAACACAGTGCTCCCCAGGGAGCAATTTAGAATTTATTAGAGTATCTGCATCCAAGTGTGACACAGTGGCTTCCAACAGCAGCCACACAGGCATTGTTAGAAAGCGTATGAATGCTCGAAATGTCAATAGCCGTGGAACAAGAAAGCCAAGTTCATTTAGAGATGGGTGTTACTGCAATGTTTAATATAAACTAAAAAAAAAAGTTAACTGAAAAAAATTAAAAATAATTACATTTCTGCATAAAAACACTGCAAATAACATGTTGAATGGGGTACTAACACACATTTTCTCCCTCTCACCTAATTCAATCATTTTAAGTTATTTAAATTTGAGATTACACACAAACCAAACAGGCAACGGGACTTAGCAAAGTCAAATTTAGACCAAAAATGCTCCATCTCTTTAGCTCAAAAAAACTATATTTCTCACAGTAAACATAACAAACGTATAGCATGAGAATAACCCAAACTCTGCATCCTCTCAAACTTTTTGGCATCTAGATTTTTCAAATCTTTTTCCCCACCTGTGTTCAGCTTTTCCTAACTAAGAAGACAGAGAGCTAGCTCTCCTCACCTTTATGGTTAAGGACATCTTCAGCTGAACAGAAAGGAGACAGGCCATAAGAATAGGATTCTTTATTTGAAAATATATACAGCTTTTTGGCTGATACACAGGGAATGCATACAGCTGACAAGCTCTCGTTATCATTTGGCTGGAATTGCTGTGAAGGTATCCAAGGAAATGGAAATAATCTCAAAGAAGGAGATAGGTCAAGAAAAGTGAGAGGAGGAGGAGGGAAAGGATTAGCTTCAATGGAGTTTATCATCTGATGGATCTTTTGTTCAGACTGTGTGTATCTGTGTGTAGGAGAAGCACTGAGTTAAAATCTCAGAAATCATTTTTTTAAAGGTACGTAGTAGTCCAGGAAGGCAAAAATGGTAACTACTTCATGACAATTCCCTCTGTCTTCTTTTGTACATCTCTTATTAAACTGAAAACTGAAGTATTTCATATTTGAAAAAGGGTTTTTGAAGTCCTGTAGCAGAATGAACATATAACTTGCAGCCTTTTTTTTCTCAACACATAACCCTGAGAAAAAGCTTTCTGTGGTATCCTCCACCTTGCTTGAGCAGTTAAAACACACAGGTTGTTCTAAGAATTGCACCATTGCTACTCTAACTGCATTTGAGGCACTGCAGGTTTTTCACTACTCTATCACAAAACTAAAATACTGGACTACTTCAGAACGACCCACACCATTTACAGACGCACAGGAAAGCACACAGTAAGCAATAAATGAAATTACTCATCTTCAGCTGTGGTGGTTTCATTGCCATAAGTGGCTGAACACCTACTAGACAATAAACCACAGAAAGAAAGATACCAATCACTAACCTAGGGTGCAGATGGCATTTCCATCTATATGCCCACATCAGCACTCTTTTCAAAAATAGTGTAGCTGAAATGTCAGTCCTGAGATAAGGTTTACTTTGATAGAAGAGGTTATTTGCATCCATGAGCGCTTCTCTTTGAAAAATTGAAACTAAGGAAAAATGAGAAAGTAGGGACAAGATACCAAGCCATTTGAAACCCTAGCACGGGGAGGTCCTGGGGAAGACAGCTTCAGAGGGAGAGGAGTAGGGAGCAGTTCTGAAACAACAGCAGTTCTAGTAAAAATCACAAGCTTTTGAGGGATAAACCACAAGACGTGGGGGGTTGATGTGAGTCAAAGACTGAATCCTATAGGAAGACTATAGGAAATCCAGGATAAAATGTCTTGTTATAATTAAAATTTGACTCAGAGGTTTCTGATCAGGTGTCTGAAAGCTTAAAAAAACCCCAACAACAACAAAAACTAGCACAAACCCACAGGTCTGGATACAAGAAAATACACTATACCTATTCACACAATGGGTTTGAGTGAAATACAAAAGAAAATAAAGTATGGCAGCACTATCAAAGAGAACATCATACATTTGTCAACAGAATCATTTTTCAGACATAGCCTGAACCTTGGAGGTTTAAATGAAAGATTTGCTCTACTAACAATATTCTAATGAGTACAGTCATCAACTCTTCCTAATACTTAGACTACCTCTTAAAGGCTTTGTGGTTTCTAAACCAAACATCAATTGGGATGTCATTAAAAGAGTAAGATTAAAGTTTATGAGAATGAAACTCAATATAAGAACATTGAAAAAATAGTGAAAATACATGTACCCTGAAGATTGTCTTCTTAACTTCGAGATTTTATAAAAGCACAAAGGATCTCAAGCTACATTTTCTACCCTTAAGCAGAATTTATTTGGCACTTGTGCTTAATTTTTTTTTTTTTTTTAATCAGTCATTTCTTCCTTGTTTGATTAGCTGCCAAGAAGTTTCAACCCCCAGCTTTAAAACAGTTGTCTGGACTAGCACAGGCAAACAAAAAAACCCCTCTGAATTCATTAGGATAACATCTGAATAACAGTGAAACAAAAAAACACACTCTTCAATGCAGTTACAAGTAAAATAATAAGTTTGTGGGGAAAGAATAAATGCAACACTACCAGCCATATCTCAACAATAGTCATTCCTTGCTTACACTCTGATCACCCTGTTTCAAAGTCCATCAAGAAAATAAGCAGAAACAAATGGCTTTAAGAATAAACTCCTGATCTATTTTTCTTTATAGTGGACAGACCCTAAATGGTACCACAGAAGACTAGGTGATCCCCTAAGAGGAAAAAAAAAAAGATTTAAATAATTTGGGGAAACAGCAAGAGAGGATCATGATCCTCCAGAACAACAATACAAAGAAAGTTAATTATGCTTTTATCCTGAAAGAAATGCAAAACTGTTTAAAAGTGAACATTCAAAACAGTACCTAATGGACCAATAAAGCTTGTAATTAGAGTTCAAAGCTAATCAAATGCAATTAAGTATTTCTTGGAATAAGAAGACTAATTTTTTTGTACATAAGAGCAAATAAAATATGTATGTTTCCAATATCTAGTATTTAAATTGGTTCATTAGGGTGGTATTCAGTACAGGTCATAGAATCATAGAACAGTTTGTGTTGAAAGGCACCTTAAACATCATCTAGTTCCACCCCCTGCCATGGGCAGGGACACCTCCCTCTGCACCAGGCTGCCCAAAGCCCCATCCAATCTGGCCTTGAACACTTCCATGGGTAACATATTGGCAACTTCTCGAGGCAACTTGTACCACTGCCTCAGCACCCTCACTGCAAAAAATTTCTTCCTAATGTCCAATCTAAACCCACCCTCTTTCAGTTTAAAGACATTCTCTCTTGTCCTATCACTACGGGACCTTGTAGAAAATCCCTACCCAGGTTTCTCACACCCCATTTAGATACTGGAAGGTGCTATAAGGTCTCCCTGCAGGCCTCTCTTCCCCAGCCTGAACAATCCCAACTCCCTCAGCTGTCTACAAAGGAGAGCTGTTCCAGCCCCCTGAGCATCTTTGTGGCACTCCTTTGGACTCTCTTTAACACATCCATGTCCTTCTTATGTTGGAGGTCCCAAGCTGGATGCAGTACTCCAGGTGGGGTCTTACGAGAGCGGAGCATGTCAAGGTCCCTCTGGATGGCACCCCTTCCCTCCACACGACACAGCTGGGTGTCATCAGCAAACTTACTGAGGGGGCACTCGATCCCACTGTCCATGTCACCGACAAAGATGTTGAACAGCGCTGATCCCATTACTGACATTTGAGGAACACCACTCACCACTGGTGTCCACTTGGGCACTGAACCAGAATGCCATAATTTCTCAGATACGATATATAGTGGTTTAGCAACTTCATCACCAGTTCCATCAGGATTCATGGATGTATCTCATCAGGTCCCATGGATCTGTGCACCTCCAAGTTCTTTATATGGTCTCAAACCCGATCTCCTACAATAGACAGTTCTTTATTCTCCCCATACCTGCCTTTGCCTCCTGCACCTCAGATGGTGTGGCTGGAGCACTTGCCAGTTAAGATCAAGGCTAAAAAGTCATTGAGTACCTCAGCCTTTTCCATATCTTGGGTCTCCAGGTCTCCTGTTTCCTTCTGGAGAAGGTCAACATTTTCCCTAATCTTCCTTTCATCACCGATGTACCTACTGAAGCTTTTGTTGTTGTCCTTGACATCTCTGGCCAGATTTAATTCTATCAGGGCTTTAGCTTTCCTAACCCAATCCCTGGCTGCTTGGACAATTTCCTTGTATTCCTCCTAGGCTACCTGCCCTGGCTTCCACCCTCTGTATGCTTCTTTTTTGAGTTTGAATTTGTCCAGATTCCCCACTCCACTATGGAATGTGCCTGCATGGCCTCAGTGATCCCTTTAAACACCTGGCATTTGCTGTTATAGATCACTGACATTAGTTATCACTTTCTTCTATTCACCAAAAAGCTAGAAAGTACCTGTGCTTTGCTATAAGCACAAAAGTTCATATAAACCAGTCCACCTGGGCCCCTTGTTTTCAGTGCTTTCTCACAAAATTTAGAAAATGCCCAACATCTGAATGTCCAAAATAAAGCATAAACAGCAGTTTCAATACACAAAATGGGTCAAACTCACTAAGACAGGACATGGTTTTCTGCAGTACATGATTGGACTTACACAGGTCTATTTAATTCATTTCAAATGGATTTGCTTGCAAAAAAAGGTTCTGGAAATGGTCCCAGACACCTACAAGATACACATACGTACGTGACACCTTGTTGTTACGTACGTAACTACATGTCCTCACCAGCCAAGCTGGCACTTGTCAGCTTCAGAGCAAACAGCCTCATGTGTGTACTCCAGCCCCTGACCAGCAGTTGCAACTTGTAACATAGATCACTTTGGCAATCTACCTCACAACAAATGGTTGGGTTTTCCTTGCAATGCAACTGGGCATCAAGCTGTCAAAACAGCCCAGGACCAGCTGTTTGGAAGTGTCTGATGCAGACTTGCCACCAAACCCCTGTATCATGGAAGAACCAGCCTTTAGACAGCTGAGAATTAGCAAGGAAGGGGAAGACACTATTTTGAAGATTATCTGTCAAAATTATTGTGGAGAAGCCCAGGGCTACTGGGCAGATCTGGTCCTTAGCGCTATGCTCTTAGGAGCTGGCCTAGACTACACACAGCTCTTCATTCCCAAATCAATTGATGTAACATTTTGTACTACAGATAAGCCTTTATAACCATTTGGTTGAGTTCAGATGATCCTTGCAGCTGCCTGTAACTCAGTAACCTGGAATACCCTATTACATACAGAATATGCCCTGAAGCTGTACGGACTGTCTGGTTTGATATTTCCCGGAAGGTGCAGGAACACCGTATTTGCACCTCACAAAACTAGGGATTTCCCAACTTTGTGATATAGGACTTCTCTAGGGAAAAAAGAAAAAAAATCCCCAGTAAACACACTGATTACAATGATTTATGGTTTTGAGTTGAATGAGAATGTGGATGTGGTTGATGAAGGGAACACGGCTGCATGTATACACCTTTAATACTAAAAGTTGAAAAGAGTTTTAAGGTTTTCACATGGAGAAACATGCCCAATACTTGAAGTTGGAACAAAGCTAGGAGCAAATTTAAAACAGTGGGAAGAATCACACTTCCCACAGCAGAGGCAACCCTAAGGTGCTTAACCCACAGTCACACAGCAAGCTTCTGGCACAGTCAAAAAGAGCAAATGTTCTCCCAAGCGTTAGATCAAGGCATTCATCACAAGCTCATTCCCTCTTTCCAAACATGGCCTTTTGGTACTTGTTTTGAGACTCAAAAGTCTCAAAACAAAAGTATATGCTTTATTCCAACACGAGAATTAATTACATACTACCTTACACTAAAAAAAGCATTATGTTAACTGGTAATGATGAATAAAATAGGTTTCCCTTCTATAAAGCTACTTTAATCACATTACAAAGTATCTGGCACAAATAAAACAGAAAACTCTCTCCTCCGAATAAAACAGTGTTCGTTTTGAGCAACTAATATGAAGGGGAGAGACAGAAATGTCTCTCACTGCACATATTCCCTCTATAATTACAATACTCTACACTGACTTCAAAAAAACAGTAGAATAGCCATAAAACACAAAAACAAGTAAAGAACACATTCAAAAAAAAAAAAATAGCCATTAGTCTCTCTCTTCAGTATCGATTTCACTACAAATTACAGCAAGAACTAATTTATTTTCACTGTGAGCTTAACTGCTATTATACCACAATAACATAACAGAGCTTTACCTTGGAGCTGTTGCTATTCATCCTTCCAGTTTCATCCACTACAGGCAAATGTCTCACATAGCTCACACTCTCCAGTGGGAGCTAGCTACCATCAAAAACTCTGAAATACGAAGCACAAAGCTCTGTTTTATTCATGGTGCTTTTGTTCCCCAATTAATTTGAAAGCAATTCTTACAGAGGGAAGAGTAGTGCAGCTTGGTTAAGCTGCCCACAGTAAAAGGACAGAGGCATAACCCCTGCATAAGTAAAAAAATTAGCATATAAACAACTGCAGTTTGCCAAGCATCGAAGTCTTTGGTGCCATTCTATACTTAAAACGCATACACACAGGTGTAACTTTATCAGCTCTGCGGGGATGATGTCATCTTCTCCAAGAGCTTGTAAGTGAAATAAGAAACTGGTTCTTTCAACAAGCAACAAGGCCCAATCTTTTTGTTTAGCTTTCATAGAATCATAAAATCATTTAGGTTGGAAAACACCTTTAAGACAATCAAGTCTAAGCATTAACTGTAACACTGCCAAGTCAACCCCTAAACCATGTCCCCAGGTGCCACATTTACACATCTTTTAAATACCTCCAGGAATCAGGACCCCATCACTTCCCTTGGCAGCCTGTTTCAGTGTCTGACCACCCCTTCCATAAAATAATTTTTCCTAATATCCAATCTAAACCTCCCCGATGCAACCTGTGGTCATTTCCTCCTGCCCTGTTGCCTGTTAGCTGGGAGAAGAGGTTGACTTCCACCTCACTATAACCTCCTTTCAGGTAGTTGTAGAGAGCAATAAGGTCTCCCCTGAGCCTCCTTTTCTCCGGACTAAATGATCACAGCTCCCTCAGCTGGTGCTCATAAGATTTGTACTCCAGACCCTTCACCAGCTTCATTGCCCTTCTCTGGACACAGTCCAGCACCTCAGTGTCTTTCTTGAATTGAGGGGCCCAGAGCTGGACACAGGATTCAAGGTGCGGCCTCACCAGTGCCAAGTACAGGGGACTGCCCTGGTCCTGCGGGCCACACATTATTGCTGATACAGGCCAGGATGCCATTGGCCTTCTTGGCCACCTGGGCACACGCTGGGTCATATTCAGCCACTGTTGACCAGCACCTCCAGGTCCTTTTCCACTGGGCACCTTTCCAGCCATTCTGCCCCCAGCCTGTAAAGCTGGATGGGGTTGTTGTGACCCAAGGGCAAGACCCGGCACCTGGCCTTGTTGAACCTTGTGCAGTTGGCCTTGGCCTCTCAATCCAGACTGGTCAGATCCCTCTACAGAGCCTTCCTGCCCTCCAGCAGATCAACACTCCCACTCAACTTGGTGCTGTCTTCAAATTTACTGAGGGTACACTTGATCCCCTCATCCAGATCATCAATAAAGATATTAAGCAGGACTGGCCCAAATAATGAGCCCAGGGGAACTCCACTTGTAACTGGCTGCCTACTGGCTTGTAATTCCATTCACCACCACTCTCTGGACTTGACCACCCAGACAGTTTACCCATTTTTTTTTTCAGTGCACGCACCCTGCTCTCTTGAAACACTAGCCCTTCTCTATTTATAATGGGCAAAACAAGAACTGAGTATTGGGATGCATTCAAAAGGCAGTCTGTGAAAGAGAAGACAGATTTGAAATTCTCTACAGGTGCTTTGCTGTTGGAGTTGGTTGGTGCATGGCCCTGGCAACCCTGGACACTCAGGGGCATTCCTGTGGCCATGGATACTCACTCTTCTCCTGCCTGCAGTCCCTCTGGATGACCTTTCACTTCCAGAGCAAAACATAAATTTAAAAAAAAAAAGGCAAGAGGCAACATTCAAGCCCATCCTGGCAGTGGTCCAAAGGAAAAATACCCAAACAAAACACAAGCCAACAAACAAAGATCCACAGATTGGAAAACTGCTGACAACTTAAGTAGCAGGAAGTTTTTGATGATCCAAAAGCCATTGTGAAGCCCAATTAAAAAGAAAACAACAGCTATGGTTGTTCAGCTTGGACAGGCAAAGAATAGCTGACTCAATCATCCTAAAACAGGAGAGGAATGCACCTTTTTGTCATGCATGAAGAAGGTTCAAAGTAAGAAATTAAAAATACAGATTTCCCTTCCATAAAAACAAAAAAAGCCAAAAAATCCCAACAAAAAATATGAGAAAACATTTTCTCTAAATGTCAGCTCAGTGCAAAAAGTAACTACGCACACAAGACTTTCCTACTCTTCCTTTATTTTGAAAATGATACTTTAATTTCTGCAGCAGAGGTATTTCAGGTTGGGCTTTTTCTGTCCTTTTTTTCTAAAGCATTTCATTGCTCTTTGCTGGTAGAGCAAACATCCTGCTAGCTATTATGTTTAAATACATGCTTCAAACAGTTTTCAGGTTATTTGGTTTTAGACAGAGAAATAAGCCCCAGATGTTTCACTGAGATGGTTTTCCACCAGGAAATTCATGGCCCTTCCAGATGTCTCAGATACCTAATAGTCCAAACTTATTTTTTCTACATGACAGGCATGAATATGTTCTTTCCAACAAGTTGCTTATAAGATTATTATAAATGTATCCATAGCTTATAGGCACAGACGGCACCAGATGGATTCAGGATTATTTGAAAGAGTGAGCAGCAATTAAGTCTTCCTAGCCCTTTCCTCTTAGAAGTATTTAGCATACTCTGTATCCTTGTGTTTGGCAGACTAAGGCAAGCAAAATTTGACAGAAAGAATATAATTAAAAAATACATCATCTCTATTTGTAATTACATGAAGTAGGTCAAAATGAGGGCTGGTTTTCATTTCTATAAGCCTTGGACAGTCTTGTTGTAGCTTTAATGATCTGTAGACCTACAAAATATCTTTTAGGTAGTAAGATGCAGAACTCTTGACGATAATGCTATTTCAGTAGCCAGAACGTCATGTCTCTCTCTGCTTTTCCTCATCAACAGGTAGCTTTCAGATGTCTTGTAGGCAGTAACTGCTGCTGTTTCTCCACACCTTTGCTAACATTGCCTCTGTACCCCGTTTATCAGTCATCTTCCCTCTCAAATTGTTTATCATGTTAACATGGTTCAGTTGAGCTATCAGAAAGTGCTCTCACATTCAGACCTCAGAGCTTCCACTTCTATTTGAGACCTGAGGATAGGCTCATTTACCCATCTAAGAAAAGAACACTACTTCTCTTTGCAGTTCTTTTTTTCCTCATACAGTGGCACAAGAATTCTAAACAAGCAATGCTGGGAGGAAAAATTAATACCAAATGCTTTTTTTTTTAAACAGGAAATAAGTCAGCTGTCATCTTGGGCAGCACTATACAAGATCAGGTTTGCAGGTTTATTTAACATACTCTTGTTGGATTTTTCTGGCTGCAGCACCTCCTACTTCTCATAGATATACTGGCACAATTCCCAAAGAAGATACTGGGACTCTACGTGGCCACCTGTAGGAACAGACAGATTTTGAGCACGTATTTCTCAGACCGCCACAAAAAATACATTGAGAAATATCAAGCAGGAAATTATGAAGGTCCTGATTTTAGGGGAGCAAACAAAAAGCATTCTCCTCAATGGAAAAGGAGTCAGATCTCTGTCATACTCATGGTTATACACCAACTTCTCATTCTCATCGTAAGTGCAGCACTTCCATAAATATCCACAGTCATCCTCAATAACTCCTGCATCTCAGAGCAAAGCAGAAAGCTCTGGCAACACCATTTACAAGGATTTGCTTAGAGCACCTGCAGAGTTAGAGCTCTGAAGGCAGTTTTTTCTTGTCTCAGTTAGCTGTTTTTCCTGAACACACTCAGAGAAGGTAAAATCTAACTGATTTATATTTTTTATTAGACTAAATGTACGAAGTTGTGTCTTGAGCTGCACTAGCAAAAATTTGTAAATCTTGATTTTATGTTCATTGGGGCACAAAACTATTAGTGAGAGAATGAAATCTATGATATTTCTCTTTTACTCTCTCCTTTTCCAGTTAGACATGTTTATGATATGAAATTGCACTACGTTTATAGCAAGAAATTGCACTAACGAGTAACTGCAAGCCCTGTGCACCAATAGAAAAGTTAATAGACACAATTCATTTGTCCGGACTGCCCTTCCAGAACCATATGAAAATATTGATTACTAGTGAATAAATAGTCCTTCTTTAGAAACCACTTATTAAATAATCGAGGTGGGGGGGTGTAAACAGCCTAGGGGATAGATCTGCAGTCAATTCCTACTATACTTTGCAATTATTATGTAAGTGGTAAATTTGTCCTTACGCTGGAGGGGAACCACAACTCAAAGTCCATCACTGAACACAAAAGCCAAGAATGCTGTAAATACATGATATTCAGAAATCCTGCAAGTGAAGCTTTGCAATTTAAGCTTATGTAAATTTGCTCAACCCCAGCATTAGGCTCCCCTCATTAGCTTTGACAATGCTATTTCTCCTGCCTGCCTCCCTCCTCCCATCCCTTCGCTACACTCAACCTAGAAACATGGCCTGTTACCACAGGTTCCCAAAGTGCCAGAGAAGTGGAGATTAGAGAGTCCTGGCACAAACACTCACTATCCCAAAGCAACTTTCACATCTCCAGTTTCACCACAGGCTGCCTGTCAGAGGCTGGAGCAGCGCCTCAACCTCTGTTAGGGGATGATCAAACTGCAAGTGAGAAACAGTGCCAGGCTAGAAAGGCACAACTGGCCACTCTTCCAGGGAGCTGGCAGCAAGGGGAAGGAAACTGCGCACAAGACAAGGGTGCAAAGCCACATCAAGCTAAATAACACCTACAGTTTTGGTTGAGTGATTTTTAATTCATTTGAATTTTAGCAGACTCACTTCACTAGCTTGAGTTGTGGTTTAAACATGTGATGTGGTCCCCAGTGGTCTTCTGTCAACTCTTCCAGGAGAGGCAGTCAGAGGCCAGCCTGTGCCTCAGCCTGCGAGACTGAGGGCTCACCCAGAAATCTTAAGCATCAGTGGATTAAAAACTTCAGCTTTGGGCATATGCAGTAACTTTTTCATCAGTACTTCTTCAGTAATAACATGGTCTAAATTGGAAAGATATTTGTGCACCTTAATGGCCCTGTGAGCTGTAGGGGTGGTGGGGTTCCCTGCTAAGCAAAGGCAACCATTCAAGCAAGGGTGACAGAAACAGCTCTCAGTCACACAGTCTGGTGAGACACCAAGCCATATAACTGATTCCATAAAATAACAAAGCTTATACAGCTTATGGGCATAGAGGGTCCCGTTGCAGAAAGGCATATAAGAGAACCTCAGCATAGAAATGCATAACAAGCCAAGGGCTAACCCAGGCATCCATGCTTTCCTCTCACTGCAAGCCTTGGTTGGAATTTAGCATCAGGTGACACAAGTCAACTTGAGAACAGTGGTACATTTTGCATTAAATATTCAAGAGATTCTTTTCCCTGGTTATAGACCTTTTTGGTACACTATGATCATCTTTCAAAGAGTGTAATCAAGTCATTCAGTAATTTCCAGAAGGGTCAGCCCCGATTGCTAAACAACCATGTCATGATAACAAGCTGACCCTCCTTTGGCTCAAATAGACATAGTGGTTGCTGAAATCTCAACAGGATGTGAAGAGAGGGCAATCTATGTTCACTACTAGCTATGGTTGGTCTTCTGCTGGGAGAGTTTTGGTCGACAAACCACTCTGCTAAGTTACCCTTAAACATGTCCAGCTTCACATAGTTCTGTGTTCTTTGGTAGCATTTCATTTGTTTGCAAACATAAAACAATATTTAAAAAATGCAATAAATTCCATGTAAAGCCTATAGCAGTTGCTGGATGACTGTTATTATAAGCCTAAATGATGGCTTGTGACAAAACTGCCAGTGCAATACCAAATAGGGGTATTTACTTTTTCCAGGAAAAAGAAAAAGCAGAAGAACAATCAGGTTCAATAAACAAGTACAAACCAGAGGCTGTTTATTCTTATTTTATGGATACTGAGTAATTTTACAGCATGATCAAAAGCCACTAACAAAGGGGTAAGAGACAATGGAAGTACCTCATCACGAGAAAAAGCAGAATAAAGCACGCATACATGCTCTAAATGTTCATTCAGTAGCCAAATGATATCTACAATAAATTTGAAAGAAGTACCTTGGGTTTGGATAATAAAACAATTACTGTAATTTACACAAGGATAGTGTTACCACAGAAACTTACTGTTTAAGCCATTAATTCACTATAAAGAGCTCTTGGAAAAATAACATTTGAGAGCCCAGCTGAGCTGCATGTTAAGGCCATACTCACGGCCCACTGTTCCAATTCAAGATGATTCAAACTTCCAAGAAAAATGTCTCCTCTGACCCATATCTAGAAAACCCCAGTGGAAATAGCTAAGCAAGAAGGAAAATGGCTTCCAAGTACCAGTCATTCACCACTGTGCTAAGGAGACACACAGGAAAATACCAAAAGTACTTATTGTGAGGTCTGGAGTCAAAGTTTTAGCCAACACTGTGTCATCAAGAGCATAGAGAAAATACCCCCACCTTTGACAACTGGCCTGTTACAATCTGTTAAATAAGACTAAAATTAACTAAAATATATTTATACTGAGAGCACCTTACATATCTAGAGAGTCTCTTAATAGATATGCCAACATGGTGTGTTCCTTCAACAGCAAGTATTTTGCAAACAAACATCTTCCCATCCTTCATTTTCTATGGTCTTTCACAAAAACTGAAGGTAGCTCAAAAGAATCTTATTCTCAAATCAGAAGTTTAATATTATATTTTTATTTAAGTTCCCATTTATATGTTCCTTCTTTACTTTCTTCAATTTAAATGACTTAAATTGAATGGGAAAAATATAGCTTTTTAAACCGAGTTCTTATTCACTAATATAATTTCAAATATCAATAACAGTCTAACAGGAAACACAACAGTCAGAAGACTCTTAAGCCCATTAAAAAAAGTACATCCCAAGAGAAGTCTCACTAACACCTTCTCTGTGTGAATGACAGAATTCAACATGCTGAAACTAGGGTGATTGCAGCCTGAGTTGTATTGTCAAACATCACTACTCTCCTGTATGTTGGATTTCTATTTTTAATACAAATGTGGAATGGTCCACATTTAACAATGACAGCCCTCTCTTGAGAAGTGAGGAATGGAGAGAGAGATCCCTTCAGGCAAAGGAAACTGAATGTTGGTAAGAGTCCCGTTGAAAAATCAGCTGCTTAAGCAGGTACTGACATGACTATCCTGACAAATTCCGTAAAACTTTTCATCCCAAAAACTTTTCCAACAAGCATTCAACTAACTACTTTCAAACACACAAAGTTTACACTTGAGACAAAATAGTCCATCTAGATACAGTTTTATTGCACTAACTGGGCATTTTTAGTACACTGAACTAGGAAACTAAAACTTTAGCTTACATGTTTCACCTAAGATACAGTAAAAAGGCAGTTTTCCTCACAGCAACTTTAGACACTTGCTCCTCTGACTCTGAAGAGACAAAAACATGAATATAATTTTTCCTCCAGACAAACAAAAAAGCTGGATACCAACCCATTTGTGAAATGAGTTGTGAGTTTTCTCAGGGGCAGGCTGAAGTATAACAGTTGGTTCAGGGAAGTTGGATAGACTTCATTTTTTTTCCAGGCAATAGACATACTTCTTTAACCTTTTCACTTACAAAAGCCTGAAGAATTTAAAGATGGCAAAATAATTCCCCTGCCTCCAAATCATAAAATAATAGATTAAGAACAAACCTATTTTATCCTGAACCGGAACAAACAAAGTGCCAATAAAAGATTGCTCATCAGCTTAGTACTTTGTTTTGTACAACTCTAGGAGACTATGCTAAGGGCATAATACAACATTCAAAGGAAAAGTGCATAAACAAAACATTAACTCTATAATCTGCAGCAGTAATGTTGGTATTTTAGCTTCATGCCAATTTTGCCATTAGGAGACATTCAGCTGATACGTTTCTCCTGGAATCCCAGGCACTGCTCTTCCCTACCAACCCACTCGTTCCTGAACCCAAAGAGACAATGGTCCATGCTCCAAAACCTCTCGTGTCTCTGGGAAGATGAAATGGCTATTTTCCAAGACTTGATACAGGAAATAAAATTTGCTTTGCATTCTTCACTATGCCACACAAAGGTGTATCCAAGGGTGAGGTAGGCTTTGTCTGTATTACAAGGGTTCTGTTTGGTTTTTCCTTTTGCTGTAGCGTAGTAACTCTACCAGTTCTGCCTTTCTACACTGATGGGCTTCAAAGCTTCAACTCTCCTCTGTTTCAAACAGAAGCTCTTCACTCAGTGACCTTAAAAAATTAACAGGTCATCTTTATGTGACCCACTGCAAGCACCTCTACAGGTAACAGTGTTTCCCAACTGTAAGTCAGGAATATGGGCAGGAGTACACAAGGCTTTCAATATTGGTTGTACTGCACAGTTCAAATGTAATTTCATTACTTGCTATTCTTTTTGTTAGCACCGGAGGTTACAGCCATATCCTTCTCATACACGGCCCTCCAGAAACCGCTTCTGAGAATCAAGCAATTACAATGCTATTTCTGGGTTTTAAATAAGTGCTGTTCTTGAAGAAGTACAGACTTTCTCCAGGCTAGTTTCCTTCCTCCGTTACCTGCCTGCAAGAAAGGAGCAGGCCCTTAAGGTTACTCAAGACAATTGTCCCATGGACAAAATGCCCATCACCACGGTTTCACCCATCAAGAGTAACAAAGTAGTTATCATCAATGACCAAAATCTGTCTCCTTGAGGAGGTTGACTCACAGCAACCCACAAACCCACATTAGTTTTAAGCTGAGTGTGTGCCTTCTGGTATAGCACAGGCTGCAATGCTGAAAAGCAGAAAGGGTAGGAAGAATGAGACGCAGCACAAACCATATAGCCTGCTTTGCTACACAGGCCTTTGTAATTGCCCAAACACCTCCGTGTGTTTGTATAAACATTCTGTGGTTGGGGATTTGCACTCACCTCCCTTCTCCACAAGAAAAACAAACTAAACACAGTAATTAGCTTCAATAGCATCTGATTAAGTAAATAGGGTTTTCCGTTTCCATTAGTAGCTCATAAAGGCCGACACTAACATGAGCACCACTCAGGTCATTGCCCAGTGGTGACAGCTTTACAATCAAGCTAAAACAGGTTCCACTGCAACAGCAAACGTGAGTCAAATTCCCTCGAAGGACAGGCACAAGTTCACACAACTATGCTGGTACAGGCTATGGTAAGAACATTCATGCCAAATCACTCAGACTTGCCCAAGCAGCTAATTACAACTTCTCACAACAAACCTCATCAATATTTAACAGAGACACACAAAAATAAGCAAGTGGTTCGGTTTGCTAGAACAGATTCTCCTACAAAATATCTTAATGTAACCCCTAGTCACAAAGTTACAAGTGACTAAGTGCAGTCTACAAGAGATACTAAATTGGGCTAGCAACCTGCTCATGATTGTATTCCTGTTTCTGGGCCAGGAAAGCTTTATAGATCTTCCCTCTTGTTTTAATTCTCATGTATCATCACCTACTTCATCAGTCTTTGGTTGTCTCAGAAATCTGCCTTCAGAAATAACTCAAACCATACAACTTATTAGTAGTCACATGGAAATATAGCATGAAATCAGTCCAATAGCCAGCCTGTTAAAGAGTACCACACGGGCATGACTTCAATATTAACCTCCTGTGACTCACCTACAGAACACACTTCAGTCTTGACTTATTTTGAAGAAATGGACAAATAACCAACATGACAAAACAAAGGTAGGATTAATATTTCTGTGATTGCATCTACATATACACAGAAACGTCCAAGAAAGTAATCTTTTTACAGTAATTATTTGTAGCTTATTTTCTCTTCCCTGATTTTAACAACTAAACACAGAGACTGAGTACTTGTCAGCCTTCATCCCATGTTAGCTCCTTCAGAGGAATTCACTGAGGAAAAAGGTTGGGTTTTTCCCTTTTGACTACTTCTTCAAACCATATTTTGTGAATTGGTGCTTAATTATCTCAGGCATTTAGATTACTGTTTTTATTTCAAGAAATCTAATTTGGTGGATGAAGAACATGAGAGCATAATTTTAATCAATCTCCCTTGAAACTTCTTAAAATAACACTAGCTGATGACTGTTCACAAGATAGTAAGCTATTTGCCTCTTGTCAGATGCATATATCTTTCTGAAATATTTGTTGGAATATCAGTGACAAACCATAATAACATAAAGGAAGTAAATATAGCTCAACTTACACTGCACTGAAAAATATTTCTAATCTCCCTTTTGTCACTCAAATCACACCTAGCTGTAATGATTTCCAAATGCTACGGTCTATTACCAGTGGTTTTCCCACAGAAGCAACATCAATCTAAAGAATGGGTTTAAGGCAAGGACATTCTTTCAACAGCCTACCAGAACTATCGAAGAATAGTACAGTAGGTTGCTTATTTGAGCTGTAACCATGTGAGCCAAATTCATCAACTTAAGAAAATACCTTCTTCAAGCATGAAATCCTAGAAATCATTGGACAGCATTCTGCCTATTGCCTTTGTCAACTTTTAATTATGTCATGTTACCAACAGACTGCCAAAGCAGAGTGCAACTGATAGCACACAGCGTGTCTGAGTACAGCCTATTTTTAGCCTGCAATTCAATCAGCACTCTTACAATGGCTAGGATTAAAGCCCAAGACAGCCACGTTGCTGTATATAGGCCAATGCAATTACATGTTGAAACTTGTTGAGGGAACGTGGTGGTGAGCTGGAGTCAATGCTGGGAGCAGCGGCGCTGGACAGGCAGCTGCCCTGTGGTAGCCGATGTCTTCACTGGCAGAGCGCACGCTCGCATCTCGCCCATCTTTATTAATGGTCCACTCAGGAAAACCCTTAACAAACGACAGTTTTACCCCAGTTCCTTCCAATAGGATTTAGCGCTTATGAAAGGCAGACAACATTTTGGCAACCTTGAAAATCAATATCCTTCTACCTTCACTGGCAGCTGTTCAGATGCCTGAGCTTCCTCAATGCTAAGCAGCCCCTTTCAATCCCGTCCTGAGAATGCTGCCAGCAAGGAGACAACTCTGTCCTCATCCTGCGCTCTCCTCAACTCTTGTGCTGAGGTAGCAGTTACATTTGCAAGGGTGCTTTTAAATACCTTTCATAACACTGAAAAAATTACTTAAAATCTTCAAGCCAATATATTTTTACATATTCGAGTGCTAACTCTTAATTAAAAATGTTACACTCTTGCTGGGTTTTTAATCTTCAGGGGTCATATTTTCAGCCTTTTCCCCTCCAACTATACAGACATTTAAAAAAAAATTGGGAGGGGGGAAAAAAAAAAGAAGAACCTTGCTATGTAACAGACAGCATCATATTTAGGAGCTATAGGATCTAATGCTTTGAGGCTATGAAAACAAAAAAAGGTGACACCACAATGCAATCATTTACTCTCTAGGATATACGTAAATGATTCATCAAACAGTAATGACTTTCATACACTACAACGATGGCTGGATACTAATCAATGATGTGAGGAAGTGTATGGCTGCATTTCATTACCAGTTTCCCGGCACCATTAATCCTTTCTGATACAACTTCTGAAAACCAGTCTAAACAGTATCCTCTTCCTCTTCATCTTGGTACAAATGAGCATTAGGAAATGCTTCATTTAAATCCCTTGATGAGAGACAGAAAAAACTACAAGGAACACACACATATTCTGAAGACTTTCAAGCTAAACACACATATAAATTAAGGCACATCTAATTACTAAAGAAAGAATTCTGTATCTTGAAACAATTCACTCCATTATAACAAGCTTCCAGATTTCAAACTTAGTACAGGTGGTCATTTCTGCAAAGGACACGTTTTTGAGTGCTGATCACTTCTCTTTAGCAAGTTGAAATGAAGGCACCAAAAAACCCATATTCAGAGTATCTGAATAATAAGTTCAGAAACTCAAAGATAGGGGCACACGCTAGGCTTAACATAAATTCAGCAGCATCTTAATTGAGAAACACAGCTTAAGTCTCAGAAACTATACTTCTTTAACTTCTAAAAGATCAGGATTTTCTTCCACCACTTTCTCCCACAACTTTCAGCTTTGTCAGAAAGATGGCTGATTTTCCTTCCCAAGCCAAAATTCAGTCTAGAAGAAGCTTAACTACAGTAATGCATACATAAGGCAGAATAACTCCCAGTAAATCCACCATACAGCAGCTGAAACAAAACTGCAGACAAACTGACTTTTTAATTAGGCTAAGAAAGCAACAATTGAAATCAGCATCTAAACAAGAGCACGTTACTATCTACAAGGCAAGTATAACAAATCTAAATTCATTACTTGCAGTAATTCATCCTCACTTCTGTGCAAAAATAAGGGGGACAAAACCAAGCAAAAATAATGAAGATGACTATATTATAAAGTAAAGGCTGCATAAGACATGAAAGGAGTGCTTGGGTCACAGGCAAACGAAGCTATGGATACTAAACTCAGAAGAGTTGCATTTCTTTCTGCCTGGTACAGTCACAGAGAAAAACACCTCATGTATTATAATCAAACCAGAACAAAAAAAGTCACAGTAAGATGAGAGTCCTTCAACTGTGACCAGCAATGATCACTGCAATACATTAATCATTCAGAATGCTAATATAGGATAAATCAGTCAAGTCTGTCTGAAATAAAATATCACACTTGATTTATATACTGCTTTTCCACTTGTGAATGAAGCCTGCCTACCTTACTTGTAGTCACTGGAGAGTTACAGGCTGCTTGCATTTATAACTGAAGCTCGATTCAGCTAGTAGCATGATAGAGTACTTGAAATAAAGAATGATGAAAACACTAAAAGAACACATGTAGAGACTGAAAAGCACAAATAGTGTAATTTAGCAGCACCTTTTCTTCCTCAGGTACATAGTTTTTCAAAACACACCCATTTTCAAATCATGTTACAGTTTCTTATAAAGATGCCTAAAGGAGTTCGATGAAGTGTGTCTCAAGAGGGGAACTTCTGAAATTCAGAAAGCACCAGCCTTAGGACCAGCACACTTCCTTAACCGGACATACGTGAATCTGCATCCCTTTGGCACTCACCACTATAAACTTCCCAGTCTTTGCACCCTTTTGAAGGTGATCAACTTTAAAAAAAAATAAGTAAACGCACACCAAAACACAAAGAAAATTCCACAAGTTCACTCACTCTTGACAGACAATAGTCAGACAAAGAGGTCCTTCCTGCCTGTGCAACAGGGCAGCACAGACGAACTTCACAATTTCAGGAATCTGAAACAGGTATCCTTAATTCTTTGCCTGGCAAACCTGGAAGAGTCTTCCCTAACAGAGACACCAAGACCTCCTATAAAGAGGGCAGAGGACTGAAGATTTTCGTAAGCCAAGTCCCTCACAATGCTAGAGCTGAAGGGGAAAATAACAACCCTTTGTGTGTGGAGTCAAAGGTCATGCTCCAGGGCCAGCTGCTGCAGTATGGTAATAAACAGAGGATAGATATGTAGTTTTTTCGATTTCGTCACTTCCCATAAAATGCCAAGTATTTCCAAGTACTAGAAGTCTATTAATGTCTACCCCATAGCTAGAACGGGTTCATCACTGGTGCTTGGAGAAAATTCAGAACTTTTATTCCACATTGACAAAAAACAGGCACAAGTCCCCATTTGGCATTTCACTAGCACAGATGAGATTCCTGTTGGTTTCCTGATTGTACATTCCACTATTATGGTCTTTCCTTGCAAGCCTTGCTGTAAAGTAGCCTTGCAGTAACGAAGTAAGAAAGCAGACACAATGTGCTTTTTCGACTAGCTTTACCTGGCATACGACCCTTAGATGAGCAACCCGGCTGGCACAGCTATGAGAGCTACAAGTGCCTTCTTTACCAGCCACCAAATCATGCCAGGTGGTTCACGTCAAATGTGCTGAGAAACCCCACCAGACAGAGTCCAGGAACTTCATCTTCCCCTTGCCAATAACACAGCCATCAAAAAAAGCTAGACACAAAATCCCCAGGGATCTGACCAGCAGCCGGAGCAGCAACTTTACCTCTGATACTGCTACTTGTGGCTGCAATAGTATATTCACAATTCTAAAGAAAATACTTACTTTCTCAATTTCACTTACAAAGTTTGAAGGGCTCATTAGTAAATCTGAAGCAACTAGCTTCAAAGAACTGCACTGAAAAGTCTCTCATTTTTATTTTTTAATCAATATCAAAGTTACTTAAAATTATCTTTTTAACTGGCATAGTGTGCAGCTTCTAGAAGAGAAGACAACACAGAAACCAAGATGAAGGCAAACTTTATTTCTTTCTGAAATAGGGAAATACAAGCTATCTGCAAGTGCATTTTATTCTAAATGCATGCTGTGTACAAGAGGAAAAGTATATTGTTTTATCTGTATACCTAGAGTTAAAGCAATACAACTGCACAAGATACAGTTTACTATTTTTGTGGCCGATGAACATAACACTGCAAACCCTACACAACCCTCCACTACTGCATGTAATCACACATACCTGACTTTACTTTGTTACAACTTGCTCATTTATGCAGCTTCTTCTTATAATCCTGATATCAAGTTCAATTGTTAATAAACACAAGAGTTTGACTGTTAGTAAACACAAGTCAACACTGTACAATTTTCATTTTTCTAAGTATATATACTTTGTCATAAAAGTCACTCTAGAACTACAACTAAAGATGAAGCTGCTTTTACAGTCACCCCATCTTTGCTGTTCAGCCTAACAATCACTACCATGTAAAATGATGACCAATATGATCAAAAGATTAATAATAATGTATTGCCCATGTTTAACAATAGCAACTAGGCATGCAGGACCAAAATTAGCAATTTTTCAGGACTTTGTAATTCAAATAAATATCCTCCTCACAAAACAGGTAGAGGATCAGTGGAAAAGTATGACTACTAAAGTCAAGTAGTCATACTGAAAGTAAAGGAAAAGGTCTAAGCTTTTTTTTTTTTTTAAGCATCCTTAAAATGGTGGGAATGACAGAATTACTTCTTTTAAAGTAAAACTCCAATGCATTTTTTTCATATATGTGTGTTAAGCTGATGACGTGGAAAGTGAACGCTCAAGTCTCGCTCACCTTTACTTCAATAATTTCATATGCCAGATGTTTCTAGGTAGCTGGGCCTACTAGAGAGCTCACTGCTACTACTGTCCCAACTTGTTCCTCTGCTAAAAATATGTAACAACATTCCTTGCTGTCTTATTAATAACTGTAATACAATATAAAGTTAATATTAATATAACGCAATCCAGGTTGGGTGGAAAGTGATGACAGAAGTGTAAGTAGCTGGCACTCTTTCCTCTGAGCCGGTAATGAAGTAATATCTTAGCACATGGGTACAGCCTACTGAAGCAGCATTTACCAAAGGAGCTGTACAGCCACCCCTTGGGGTCACTTAAAAACACAAAACACCTTTTCAAAGAGTAGCGGTACCAACCTGTCCTGGCTGAATTCCAGCCAGAGAAGTGGACTGTAAAACCAAGTAGGGTTGTCATAAGTGATAAAGTGATGGATGGGCGACTTGCAGCTCGGCTGCCTCGCGTACATTTGCACAAGGGTTGTAACACTCAGTGTCACCACCCAGAGAGTGAGACCAGACAGAATAAAAGGGATACTCATTTAGACCCTAATTACTGGCAAGGCAGGATGGCTGTGGATGCACCGGCAAGAGAAAACTCTTCCTAGAAGTTGTGAGAACTTTTGCTCTTATTTAGAACAACACAGGAAGGAGATTGCAATATGCCAAGTCCCACATTTCTGAAACATAGATATGAACTGAAGTCATCTTAGTCTCTTGCTCAGTGAATCCATTAGTAATCTTCATACAAAAAGAATTTGGATGGAATGAGATATCTACAAACTGGTTTTGAGAGAAAACATAAAAGTTTGGAACTGCAAGTACAAGATTTGTGGTAGAATAACATCAAGGTCGGACTTCTTCCTATTAATCTCCTTTGTTTGATTAAGAACCTCCAGGAAGCACAGGATGATGCAAGTTTCCAGAGGCTGCATCTGACCAATCTGTGATTTAAAAATTTAGTGGAATCCTGAGAACTACCAGCACACTCGCTCCCATCATTCTTGACACAGAGTTCTGCTAAGACTCTTGAGCTGTGATCAGCCAAACAGAGCGACTTGCAAGAGAGAAGGGTCAAAGCCAGGAATTGAATCCCTGGGGTAGATTTGTGCCCTTGCTTTTACAACACAGCTTTTAAGCCTAGATCAAATAACTGAACTGAACTAAAACTTGTAGAAACCATAACTTGTCAGAAGAACCTTGCAAGAACTTCAAAGGCATCTTACTTTAAACAGCCAGAGGTAAAGCTCAGTATTTGACAATTACTTTGTATCTGTTCTATGGGTATTCCTTCTCCTTTGAAGGCCCATCCCGCAGAAAACTATAAGCTGTTGGAGACCGAGATGCTTTTCACAGTTGTGCTATTGGGTGGGTGTTTATACTTCTCCAGAAAAGAGTTCTTCACACAGGGCTCTGATGCAGCTTGTGCTTTCAAGTCAGAAGACAGAGCAGTATCCCACTCCCTCTGCCCTCACAAATACTTCCCCATAAATTTCAAGCACACACAACAACTACAGAGTCAATCTCTTGAAGCAGGGGAATTTGTCGGCTCCAGAAATACTTGACTAGAGTCAGAATACTTTGGAAACCTGTTGGAAACAACCAGTGTGTTAAATCCCCTCTTCTCTCGAAGGATGAAAAAAAGACTGATGTCCATCTGCCTCAGGGAGAATATGAAAGACCTATGTGTCTTGACAGCCCTCAACTGAAATATTTCCCAGTCCTCAGCAGTGACACCTGCAGAAAATATCAGCCAGTTTCCCCTGTGTGTGGGTTCATTTTCCCTGGGACAATGACAATATTCCAGTTTCCATCTTCTATTCTTCAGCTCCCAGTAAAGGCGTAATGACTACCGCAAAAATGCTCTCTTCAGAGAATGGCTGCTCTATTTACCAGTACTTCCATAAGGATCAGGACCCAAACCATACTTTCTTCTTCTGTTTCTGCCTAGCCTCTATCCACCAAGGCATTACTAAATGCCAAGGAAACACAGGGAAGAGGACCCAGTTGGTAGGTTTACTGCTCTCAGAAAACCTGAGCCTGACGCCAGGATATAGCCTGGCACAGAGCTCAATGCCAGAGCTGAGCTCCATGCCAGGACACAACCAGTGGAACAACCCCTGCTATCAGTTTACATCACACCATGCCTCAGAGTCCGCCCTGGCTTTAATCTAGGGCTAAATGACAGCAGCTGAAGACAGAAATGTGGATAGCTTCTTTATGAATGAAACTCCCGAATCCCTCTAGTGCTCATTGGATTTATTTGCTTATACCACTGCTTTCTGAATGACACTGTTCCTAATTACAAATTCTTGGAAGGGATTTAAACACAGAAGTTGCCTCCAGTTTTCTCAGAGGGAACAGGAGGTCAAAACAGGAGTCCTTATGGCACTATAACTCTCCTTTCCACCATCGCCACCAGTACATCATATGCACGGAGAGATTTTTTGTTTTGTTTTCCATTGTTACACAAAGTATTTCAATTACGTTTTCTTGATAAATTAGAGAGCGTGATGTCCTACATAATCGTAAAGACGTATTTCTTACAGAGCTGCCCCAACACTGAACACTACTGTGGGACGTGAAAACAGACTATGGCAACATACTCAGCATGCTGTAATTATGTGAATAAGTTATAATGAAGAAGATCTCTAAAAAAAGCACAGCACTTGACATCGGCCATGTATATATAGCTGCTCTCCTGAGCGACCCTATGTCAGCAAGTCATAAGTATCAAGTAACTCAAAGCAATTCAAAACCAACAAACCCAATGTACCGAATTAGATTCAAAGAGCATTATTGGCACTGGGCCTGAGCCACAAATTTAGACCCAGTTCTGAATTTTCCCAAGGTTCACAGAAATGGGCAAAAGGGACATCTGAAGTCAGAGTCCAGACTAGATTCCAGTTCTTCTTCATGCAACAGACAGTGAGTGACCTAAAATCCTCATAAACAATAAAAGCCAAATTCAAAATGGCACCTTAGGCAGCCAAATCAATATAAGCAACCCACAAAAGCTCTGCAACGTGGCGTAGTTACTCAGCAGGACTTTGTAGATGTGCCTAAAAATATTGTAACAGAATTTGTGGTAATTCATTCCACTGTCAACTAAGATGGTGTGTTACCATCTAGGACCAAATCATCCAAAACCATGCGGGATAGCCAAAACAAGCATTCCTGATGGCAGTGCCCTGCTCCATGACACTCAGTGTTGTGCCTGCCGGGCAGAACTGAGCACAATGAACAGCAAGCTGCTGAATCCAGAGATATGGATGTAGGGAAAGGTATGCACACAGACAGAAGCAGAGGAAAAAGAATGAGGGAAAAGGATACAATTAGGCACCCAATTCCCAGCGAAAGAAAGATTGCAGACACTTTTCTTATCGATTTTCCCTGCCAGCCAGCTTAGGTGCTTCACATTATTCAGGGTGGTAAAGACCATCCCAGACATTATTCACAGAACTCAGTTTCTTAACTTCACTGCAAACTTCCATAAGGATCTAAAAACATTGCTGCTGAGAAGACACTGTGTAGATCTAGACCTGCATCCAGACTCAAGTAAAATTGTAAGTTTAAAGAGAAGAAGTAGTAGTATCAACATGTGAAATTGAGTTGTACTTCCAAAGAACTGGATTGAAGAAATCCTGCCCTTTGGACTCAAGCTAGAACATCTGTTGGTTAGAAAACGGCAGCTAATGACATACTATGACAGCAAGCATATGCCAAACAAAAATGTCAAACCATTTTTTGTTTACTTTTTAATGGTTTTCTTAATAAATGTTTATAATGTTTAACTTACAATGATTTGGAATATACAAGTTGCTTTACTAACTACAAAAATACCATCGTCACTACTAACTTCAAGACAGCAATGGCGAAATCTGACCCCACTGAAGTGAGCTGAATCCCTGCCTCTGACTTCATCCTCTCAAGTACTTCCCACATCACCTACAAGACGTACAAATCATCCAGTGATTTGAAGGCAACAAGGTGGCATCTCTGTTCAGAGAATAAGTGAATATTCAAGTCAAGTCAAGAGATGACAACTTAAAACCTGATGGGAAAAAACCTAGCACTGATCATTCACACTTGCTGGCAAAAAGACCAACAGTTTATAAGATTTCAGAAATTATTTAGACATTGGTGTTACTATGCATTTTATCATCATCATAGAAAGGCTTGGGTTGGAAGAGACCTTAAAGTTTCAACCCTCCTGCCATGGGCAGGGACACCATTTGAGCTATAAACTCCTAAGTCTGTTTCAAGATATTTTGTGTTAGTCACCTTGATGATACTAAATGGACCATCAATCCATTAGCTCACTAATTTTCAAAGTAATTAATCAATCAAACCTCAGATGTGTCAATGTGAACTGACACCTGAATTTCAACCTATGCTTTGCTTTGACAGCTGCATTCCTCTGGGATCAAAGAGTTTGCCCTGATCTCTGGGTGAAATGGAGCAAAATTCTCCTCAGTTAACCAATGTGGTGATCTTCTATTGACCAGGTGAAAACAGTCTTGATGAATAGCTGCAGAAAGAATATCCCCCACCTCCCAAAAAGAAAACTGAAGAAAGCAACACAAATCAGTTGATTCTACAGAATCACAGGCACAAAGATGTAATGCCAAACACAGAAATGCTGCCCCAACTGCAAGTGCAAAGAACTATACTTTCAGCATCATGAATAAAGGTAAACAAGTCTAATCAACACCTTTTTTTAATCTATGTGGAAGCCAAGAGAGAGCCAAGAGACACAATTAAGGCACTCTAGAAACAGGCAGTGGCTTTGCAAACAGAAAGGTAACTGTAACCATGTAAGCAGCTTTCAACGAGCCTGCCCACACCCTTACAACAGAAACAAAATATTTCCAAGAGCCAGAACCTCAGATTAACACAGCACTGGGCCAGGACTTGCCTCTAGCAGAGCACCTATCTTTCAATAGCCGGGTTTACAGCACCTCTAGGGACTTAGGCCATCTCTCATCCAAAGGCTGCAGGTCCACTTTCCAAACATTATTAAACTTGAGAAATGCTGCACACAGAAACACTGGGCAGTAGTCAAGCATATAAAAGTGCCCATGGATTTTGGATGGCTCCTAAGACACAAAAATGAGGTGTCGGTGGTGGTGTTAGAACAAAGTTACAAAAAATTGCCAGGAAAGTATTCAAAGCAAAGCAAAATATAACACACTCAAATACCCTTGAAAATGAGATGAAATAACTCGAAATCCAGATTTTAAACTATCTCTTTATTTACTTCATTATGTGTCAGAATCCATCCTGCCTTTCTTTTAATTAGCTCTAACTCCAAAAAAAAAGCCTCCCTTGAAAACAATGGGACCACTCTCTGAATTGGGGACGACTGAGCACATGAAAACAGAATTGACCCAGCGCACCAAGAGCTTCCAAAGTTTTTGTGCTTTAGGCAGAGCTCTGTTCACTGGATGCTGTATCCTTGGCAACTATTATGTGAGAAACCGTTCTACAAATGCAAAACTTCTGTCTGCTCCACGAGCTTTTCTCTGAAATACTTTTATGGAGTTTTGGATATCCTTAAATCTAAGGGGACATACAGCCCTTTGTCATCTTCCGCAAGCTCCCATGAGCATAATACAAGTGATGTTAAGAGAGTATTTTCCTCCCACTTCATCACAGAGCAAATAAAAGTTTTACAACTTTTACTTTGTAGGGGGAAAAAAAAAAGTGGGCATTTTTTTCCTTTTTTCTCCGGTGCACTCTGCAGAACTAATGTGCAGACACAAGATAATAATGAAAGGACATTATTATTACGTCAAGCAATGGCATTGCTTTGAAAACTAAAAATTCAAGGATAATGCCCGGATGCCTGACTTCAAGGGCAGAGCTACAGATGCCAGCACACATATTAGAAGAAGCATGCAAGAAGAGATAGGTAAGACTTGTCAAGGGCCATGCTGCAGTTCTTCGCAAGAGGGACTAATAGCACCGATTGTTTCAAGGGCAGCAGACGCTGCTATTTTTACCAAAGCCCCGTCTGGAACTGCCTGGCTCATTAAACCTCACCACGGCAAAGCCCGGGTCCTGCCGGCGCGACCCTGCTCGGAGCAGCCCGGCTGGCCCGCAACACCACCTTATCCCGCAGTATCCCCAGATACTCAGACACCGCTAGCGGAGGGCAGGCACGGAGTACTTGATACCCAGCTTGGGCTTTGGTTTGATGAGGTTTTTCTTCTCCTGAGGATAGCGTGAAGCAGCTACAGCTAAAGCAGAGGCGGTAGCTGCCCTTCAGGGCGTTTGGGCACACAGGAGAGCAGCGGGAGGAACCCCTCCGCCATCCCCCAGGACTTAAGGAAACGCCGGTACTGCCGGGGCAAGGGATAGCG